>VHKM01000326.1:0-105000 GCA_007210695.1 Neogobius melanostomus | reverse complement strand
CAGAGCCCACTGCACCTGCCACACCTGCCACTGTCAGAGCCCACTGCACCTGCCACACCTGCTACTGTCAGAGCCACTGCACCTGCCACTGTCAGAGCCCACTGCACCTGCCACACCTGCCACTGTCAGAGCCCACTGCACCTGCCACTGTCAGAGCCCACTGCACCTGCTACTGTCAGAGCCCACTGCACTGCCACACCTGCCACTGTCAGAGCCCACTGCACCTGCCACACCTGCCACTGTCAGAGCCCACTGCACCTGCCACACCTGTAAAATTGTGAGCAGTTTTTGTTTCCAGTCTGCGATGGTTCAAAGATAGAATTTCAGCTGCGATCAAAGTCAGAGTCAGTTTCAGGCCCAGTTTTAGGAAAACGATGTTTCCTTTCCCAGAGCAGAGGAGGGAAAGTTGTGTTGAGAAGTTTGATTCATAAACCACTGATGTGACGGTGCTAACCACTCTGCAGAGTAATGTATATGTGATGGTGCTAACCACTCTGCAGAGTAATGTATATGTGACGGTGCTAACCACTCTGCAGAGTGATGTATATGTGATGGTGCTAACCACTCTGCAGAGTGATGTATATGTGACGGTGCTAACCACTCTGCAGAGTAATGTATATGTGATGGTGCTAACCACTCTGCAGAGTGTTGTATATGTGACGGTGCTAACCACTCTGCAGAGTGTTGTATATGTGACGGTGCTAACCACTCTGCAGAGTGTTGTATATGTGACGGTGCTAACCACTCTGCAGAGTGATGTATATGTGATGGTGCTAACCACTCTGCAGAGTGTTGTATATGTGACAGTGCTAACCACTCTGCAGAGTAATGTATATGTGATGGTGCTAACCACTCTGCAGAGTAATGTATATGTGATGGTACTAACCACTCTGCAGAGTGTTGTATATGTGATGGTGCTAACCACTCTGCAGAGTAATGTATATGTGATGGTGCTAACCACTCTGCAGAGTAATGTATATGTGATGGTACTAACCACTCTGCAGAGTGTTGTATATGTGACGGTGCTAACCACTCTGCAGAGTGATGTATATGTGACGGTGCTAACCACTCTGCAGAGTGTAGTATATGTGACGGTACTAACCACTCTGCAGAGTGATGTATATGTGATGGTGCTAACCACTCTGCAGAGTAATGTATATGTGATGGTGCTAACCACTCTGCAGAGTAATGTATATGTGATGGTGCTAACCACTCTGCAGAGTGTTGTATATGTGATGGTGCTAACCACTCTGCAGAGTGTAGTATATGTGACGGTGCTAACCACTCTGCAGAGTAATGTATATGTGATGGTGCTAACCACTCTGCAGAGTGTTGTATATGTGATGGTACTAACCACTCTGCAGAGTATGTATATGTGATGGTGCTAACCACTCTGCAGAGTGTAGTATATGTGACGGTGCTAACCACTCTGCAGAGTAATGTATATGTGATGGTGCTAACCACTCTGCAGAGTGTTGTATATGTGACGGTGCTAACCACTCTGCAGAGTGATGTATATGTGACGGTACTAACCACTCTGCAGAGTGATGTATATGTGACGGTGCTAACCACTCTGCAGAGTGTTGTATATGTGACGGTGCTAACCACTCTGCAGAGTGATGTATATGTGACGGTGCTAACCACTCTGCAGAGTGATGTATATGTGACGGTGCTAACCACTCTGCAGAGTGTTGTAACACTCTGCAGAGTGTTGTATATGTGACGGTCTAACCACTCTGCAGAGTGTTGTATATGTGACGGTGCTAACCACTCTGCAGAGTGTTGTATATGTGACGGTGCTAACCACTCTGCAGAGTGATGTATATGTGACGGTGCTAACCACTCTGCAGAGTGATGTATATGTGACGGTGCTAACCACTCTGCAGAGTGTTGTATATGTGACGGTGCTAACCACTCTGCAGAGTGTTGTATATGTGACGGTGCTAACCACTCTGCAGAGTGATGTATATGTGACGGTGCTAACCACTCTGCAGAGTGATGTATATGTGACGGTGCTACCACTCTGCAGAGTGTTGTATATGTGACGGTACTAACCACTCTGCAGAGTGATGTATATGTGACGGTACTAACCACTCTGCAGAGTGATGTATATGTGACGGTGCTAACCACTCTGCAGAGTGTTGTATATGTGACGGTACTAACCACTCTGCAGAGTGATGTATATGTGACGTCCCCCAGGGGTGTGACTTAACCACTCTGCAGAGTGATGTATATGTGACGGTGCTAACCACTCTG
Source organism: Neogobius melanostomus (assembly GCA_007210695.1). Taxonomy (NCBI): domain Eukaryota; kingdom Metazoa; phylum Chordata; class Actinopteri; order Gobiiformes; family Gobiidae; genus Neogobius; species Neogobius melanostomus. The sequence continues at coordinate 102,744 of VHKM01000326.1, read as the reverse complement.
CAGAGTGATGTATATGTGACGGTGCTAACCACTCTGCAGAGTGTGTATATGTGACGGTGCTAACCACTCTGCAGCTCACCCAGACCTGCTGAATCGCCGCACACCTAAAGGGACGACGGCGCTGATGTTTGCCGTGCGTCGAGGACACGCCTCCTGCGCGGAGCTCCTTCTGAACCACGGCGCCGACCCCGACATCGCCAACACAAACCGAGACACAGCGCTCCACTTTGGTGAGTGGTGGAACTGCACCCGGCTGCTGCAACACCACAAACATAATCATTTATTAGCAGTTCATTCAGTAAAACACAAGCGTTCATATTATGCACAAGTAAAGCTCAAACTTTTAAAACTCTAACCCGATATCTCACAGTGAGATCCAACAGGACAGTGGTAGAACTCCTGGGGGTTCCTGTTTAAAGACGATCTGCACATTTTTATTCAAACAAGTGAAGACAGTTGTAGTCACGTTAATATGAAAACATAAATTATCATTATCAGGTCACTCTTTGATAACATTTTTGCACAATTTATTGTGAATTGGCCAAATAGTTACAATTATTTTAACTCTGACTTCGGGAGTTTTACGAATTCAAAGCAAATCCTATTGAAGTCTCGTTACCTTAGAGGTGAGGCGTCAAACTCATTTTGGGCTGTGGGACAAAATTCACTTTCAGGAAAATACTATTGAGGAAACGCCTGAATATTTCACAGGGATGCTGGCGTTAGAAAGCGCTGCAGAAATGTTAAAACTTGTTTGCTCTCTCTCTGTGGTGTCGCAGCCTGTGAACAGCGGGACGAGCCGTTGGTGGCGCTGTTGCTCAGAAGTGGAGCGAAGGTAAACCGCAGCTGCAGCTTCGGAAACAGCGCTCTGCACGAGGCCTGCCATCAGGGACACAGCGCCCTCTGCAGGACACTGCTAAACGCCGGCGCTAACCCCAGGTACAGGAACGTCTTCGGCATCGACCCCCTCTTCATGGCGGCGCAGAACGGGCACAGCCAGGCCATTCAGCTGCTGCTCCAGAGAGGTACCAAACCGGCAACAGCACTCGGAAAAACTCACTCTGAAAAATATACACATTGCATATAATCAGAAAAGACTTTGGAGATCGTATTCTCTTTAAATAAAGTAGTTTAGAAAAAGTTTAAATAAATCAGGCAGGAACAACATATCAACAAAAAATATAATGATAGTTCAAGACTGGAAAACGTGATGACTGCGGGAGCTCGCCTTGAAAAATCCAGACTCTGCTGTACCAGCGATTGAGTCTGATTAGAGTCGGCATCAACTACATTCCCACAATGGAACATGCGCAGCAAACAGGAAGTGAAGTCAACCAATCAGCGAAGGGCAGTCAACGGCGTTATGAGTGGTTCTGCGTTAATATTCAAGCAGGAGTAAGAATCACAAAACTCATCTACTTCCAATGTGTTGTTGTAAATTGTCAGAAAAATGCAAAGTGATCTTATATACAATGAATAAAAAACCTTAAAAGGGGCAACAAATATATAGCCGTTGTAACTATCGCCATCTTGGAAAATGAAAAAGAAATTATTTGACTTTTTTTTTGCTCTTAAGACCTACTTAAAGTTTAGGCTGAAATTGGGGAATCAGTGATGGCTTTACTTAAAGGGGGGTATTATGTAAAATGGACTTGTTCAAGCTTTATATCATGTTATTATGTCATTCCCTCATTAAACACATGCCTGGAGTGTTGCCTTGGCTCATTCACATATTTTTGAGTAATCAGTAAAAGCTTAGACGGCAGCCATTTTAGGTGTAGCTATGCCTCAGTCCTCCTAGGAACGCCCCCACCTCCTGGAGACGCCTCTGGACCTTTTGTCACCAGCCAAGCCACCAACCACTGCTCCTCAGCTCAGCAGAGCCCCCTCCCCGCACAGTAGTGTTGTTTAGATGCCACAGCAGTGTGCTGAAGGGGGCGTGTCGGAAAGCTTCTTAAAGAGACAGAGGCCTATTTCAAGACGTTCAGTACAGCCATTTTGAGAGAGCAATTTTATTCAAGGCAGTTATTTTAATTTACTGCATATACAGACCAACAGAAGGTTACGTCATCATTGTAGTATGCTATAGACTGGTGCTATGTGATTGAAAAAAGCATAATACCCCCCTTTAAACTGCTCACACAAACGGCATTGAAGTTCCCATAAGGAAAGTTAATTCCATGAGTTTGGCTTTGATTAAGTTTAACCTGGTTCTTGTTGAGAAAATAACTCTAAACCTAATCTGGCAGATAACAGGTTAAGTGAGCAGACTGGCCAAAAATTAAAAAAAAGAAAAGAAAAAAACAGTTTTGCTTGGATTGTCTGTCTCCCCTTAAGAATGTAATCATTAGTTATCAACAGATTATTAGAATGAAGTATCATAATAAATCAGAGTGTTATTCTGAAGTCTTACAGGAAGCAAATATGAAATCTATATCAGTAAATACAAAGATTAGATCCAATCATAGTTAGTAAACCAGACGTTAGTAACTGCATGTTTCCCGTGTGGTGCAGGAGCAGAGGTGAACACCCAGGCGCTGGACGGAGCTTCTCCACTGTTCGAAGCCTCTAGAAACGGACACGAGTCGGTGGTGGAGCTGCTGCTGTCGCTGAAGGCCGACGCCAACCGCAGCAACAAGTCCGGGCTGCTGCCACTGCACGCGGCCGCGCTCAACAACCACCCGGCGTGAGTGGAGCCAAGATGATAACTATCTACTGAGTCAACTCGTTTCTAGCTCTCGCATTCACTCACGTAGCGCTGTCATGAATCGAGCTGCACTTCCCGATAGTTCATGTGAATGTCAGAAGTGAAGCAAAGCAGAATGGACAGTTATTGTTGGATTATGGGCTTTAAAAATGTGGAGGACAGTTTTTGGGTTTGAAAAATGATGATATTGCAATCAGGAAGTACAGAACGAGGCGCTGACACTGTAGAAGAAGAAACTAATTAAACAGCTGTCCGAGGATTAACTTGAAACTGCGTGAATGTTGTGAAACACGACTCCACTGCCTTTTTAAATAAGCAAAAGTTACCACCAGAGGGCGCTGGGAGAAGAAAACAAGTGTCCAAAGCAATACAACGCTACTAGAACATGAAGAAAACAGTGAAGGTTTTCTTGAAGATAGTCATTTGTTCGGCTTTACTTGTTGAGCTGTGTGTAGTAGCGCCCCTCGATGGTTAGCTCATGTAATGCACCATTGATATGACTCCCACACGCTCAGGGTAAACGGAGAGACTGACGGAACAGACGGACAGATGGCTCCATGCGTCTGCGTTTTGAATCGTAAATCAGTTTTTAACCTTCTGGATGAATGTGACCCGTTACTTGTGTTGTTCATGTTATTCTTGGTGTGAGTCCCTTAAAGGGGGGGTATTATGTAAAATGGACTTTTTCAAGCTTTATATCATGTTATTATGTCATTCCCTCATTAAACACATGCCTGGAGTGTTGCCTTGGCTCATTCACATATTTTGAGTAATCAGTAAAAACTTAGACGGCAGCCATTTTAGGTGTAGCTATGCCTCAGTCCTCCTAGGAACGCCCCCACCTCCTGGAGACGCCTCTGGACCTTTCGTCACCAGCCAAGCCACCAACCACTGCTCCTCAGCTCAGCAGAGCCCCTCCCCGCACAGTAGTGTTGTTTAGATGCCACAGCAGTGTGCTGAAGGGGGCGTGTCGGAAAGCTTCTTAAAGAGACAGAGGCCTATTTCAAGACGTTCAGTACAGCCATTTTGAGAGAGCAATTTTATTCAAGGCAGTTATTTTAATTTACTGCATATACAGACCAACAGAAGGTTACGTCGTGTAGTATGCTATAGACTGGTGCGATGTGATTGAAAAAAGCATAATACCCTCTCTTTAAAGATGGTCAGTGTAACTAATCCAAGTGTTCTCTCTCAAAACAATTGACCTTTTGCAAAAGCCCCGTCCCATTGACCAATGTTAGCTCAATCAGGAAGTGGAGTTTAACACATAAGGAGAGAGAACAGCCTGCGAGTGACTCTTTTTCGTGTAAAACAAGTGCAATATCCACCAGATCGAAGCTAAATATGTTGCTAGTCATTCTCTTGGTAATTGATCTTTTATTATGTTAGCCCAGTGTTGATTAAACCGTGCAGCAGATATTCCATTAGCAGAAACAGCTTTTTGTGACAATGTCATTGTCCAGCAACGACAGCTCAAGAAACTCTCGGCAAACGACAAGATGCATGGTGAATTCAAGTGGATCTATCATGGAAAATAGTCTTTTTTAAGGTTTAAAGAAACATTCTCTCATCAATGACAGACCTGGAGCAGCATTTCACAACAGTCACGCTTTGTCTGAGTTAATCCTCAGACAAAGCTGATGAATTTGTTTCTTCTTCTACGGTGTTAAAGCCTCGTTCTGTACTTCCTGATTACACTTGTGTCTTGTTCAAACCTAAAAACTGTCCTCCACATATTTAAACCCCGTAATCCAACATCGACTCTGCTCACACGTCGTATCCAAACTGGAAGTTATTTTTGGCCAGCAGGAGGAGCCCCAGTCAAGATCTTCACCAGCTCTTTCACCTGCATTTCATTGTTACTATTTAATTCTTACAGAGACATATTTTCAAATTATACAATGTAAAGTATCAACACTGAGACGCCAAAATAATGTCTGTTTTTAAGCTCCATATGCAGGACATGTCCACTTTAAGGTTATCTGGGTTATCTGGGTTCAGTGCCATTAGTTTCTATGGGAGTAGATCAGGGGAATGTCTGGTAGGAACAGTCGCTATGGGATATGATTGGACAATGACTCTTTTGCGCCGAGTGGCTTTAGTGATAGATAAACATTGCTTAAACTTCCTAAAATCTCCCTAAATGCCTGGAGATGGTGACCTCTCGTGTCTGTGCTCGTTTGCAGAGTGGTGTCGCTGCTCCTCCCCTTCACCAGCAGGGGGTGTGTGCAGCGCAGCGGCATCAGCCCGCTGCACCTGGCGGCCGAGCGGGACCACGAGGCCGTGCTGGAGCAGCTGATCACGGCCGGGTTCGACGTGAATGCACCGCTATCCGAGGAACGCAGCCGGAACTACAGCGACCACCGCAGCTCCGCTCTGTTCTTCAGGTCAGAACCTCAGGTCAGGTCCTAAAACGAGACCACAGCTCTCCTTCTCCTATGACTCCCCTCGTGCAAAACCTATGAAACGGTTAAGTTTATAGAATGTACTTTGTAAATTTGTTTTCCAGTGTGCACAGCGGGAACCTGAGGACGGCCCGCGTTCTGCTGGAGGCCGGAGCGGACACAGAGCAGGACGTGTTCTGCCCCCTGCTGGTGGCTGTGAGGATGGGCTGGGTGGACCTCACTGCTCTGCTGCTGCAGTATGGGGCGAATGTCCACACTCAGGTCTGTGAGGAGATGGGGGAGGAAAGTCAGAATCATTGATCTGAAAGTGGAGAAATGCAGTTGTTATAACAGCTGTCGATCCACCGTGGAGCAGATCGTACGTTTTCTCTGATTGTAGGTTCCGGAGCAGCCGTCCTCCTTCGCCCCCGCGCTGCACCTGGGTCTGGAGTCTCTGCCGACGCTGAAGCTGCTGCTGGACAACGGCTGCGACGCTGAGGCCTGTTTCCACTGCCGCTACAGCCCCAACCCCCACCCACCACCTCCACCCGAACGCCCACCCCGAGAAGAGCTGAGGAGGGAACTACTCCAGCTGTCTGACCAGGTGAGGACCACCTCCAGCTGTCTGACCAGGTGAGGACCTCCTCTAATTGTCTGACCAGGTGAGGACCACCTCCAGCTGTCTGACCAGGTGAGGACTCCTCTAACTGTCTGACCAGGTGAGGACCACCTCCAACTGTCTGACCAGGTGAGGACCTCCTCCAACTGCCTGACCAGGTGAGGACCTCCTCTAACTGTCTGACCAGGTGAGGACCTCCTCCAACTGCCTGACCAGGTGAGGACCACCTCCAACTGTCTGACCAGGTGAGGACCTCCTCCAACTGCCTGACCAGGTGAGGACCACCTCCAACTGTCTGACCAGGTGAGGACCTCCTCCAACTGCCTGACCAGGTGAGGACCTCCTCTAACTGTCTGACCAGGTGAGGACCTCCTCTAACTGTCTGACCAGGTGAGGACCTCCTCCAGCTGTCTGACCAGGTGAGGACCTCCTCTAACTGTCTGACCAGGTGAGGACCTCCTCCAGCTGTCTGACCAGGTGAGGACCTCCTCCAACTGCCTGACCAGGTGAGGACCTCCTCTAACTGTCTGACCAGGTGAGGACCTCCTCTAACTGCCTGACCAGGTGAGGACCTCCTCTAACTGCCTGACCAGGTGAGGACCTCCTCCAGCTGTCTGACCAGGTGAGGACCTGCTCCAACTGTCTGACCAGGTGAGGACCACCTCCAGCTGTCTGTCCCAGCCTTCGAATATAGTTTTTCATCAGGAACATTAGAACAGAATAATGGCGTCTGTTGCCCACTGCTCCTGACAGGTGTGACCTCAGAGGAAATGGTTCAAAGATGGTCACACCTCCAGGATATATCAATAACGTCTGTAGATCCTAAAGTTCTCCCACACTCTGGTTCCTCCTGTGTTCTGAGTGCAGTTCTGTGAAGCAGTCTCGCGCCCCTCGCTCTCCCACCTCACGGGGCCGATAGTGACCCTGCTCCTGGACTACGTGGGACATGTGCAGCTCTGCACGAAGCTGGTGGAGGTGTTACAGTCCTGCAGCCTGTGGAGCTCCATCCAGCTCCAAACCAGTGAGTGTCCCGGGGCCAGTGTCCACTTTCATTACAGTCTGTTTATGTCCAGGATTCAGTTCATACGGGACAGGTTTCAGCTCCCGTCACTGAGAAAACACTAAAGGTTACATTTGAGTTATGAAAAGAGTTCTATGTCACACTTTTGACTGTTTTGAATTGTGATGGGCTCGACTAAAGTGCAAAATGAGTGTTTGTGCATGCTGTTTTTGAGTTATTGATTATTGATGACAGGACCCTCAGCTGGATTCCTGCCTCGCCGTCAGTGCATTTATGGTCAAACATTTGTGCCTTTTTTTCCACCGAGAACACATGTACCTAACCCTCATTTAAATTGTATGGAGGACTTTAAATACCTTGATGGTTAAGGTATTTTATCTAAAGGCAGTTCTTTTAAATTGACTGTCAAAAAACAACAACATAGCAGTAGTTTATACAAAATACAGTGAATTTACGTGAATTGGACACTGGAGGCTAACGTCCCACAGTTTGCACAGTGTTGTCCACATTTAACATCAAGGATGCATCAAACATCATGGAGGAAAAGATTATTTTAGTTTTGAAAGCAAAAACATGTCCTGTGAGTTTGTGCAGTAAATGTGATGGTTTTGGTTTCTAGTGACATGAATATAGCCGTCTGAGGTTCTGCGAGACTTGTTTTGCACATTTATTAAAGCAAATGAACCTGTAGCCTCTGTCCTCTTGGAAAATGTAACACCACATGAAGAGAGAAAAGTCTTTCATTTCCAGTGCGATAGTTGTGCTTCAACTGCACTTTGTAAAATAGCCTAAAGGCGAACTTTGTTTTTCATACAAATATTAAACTTGTTTAAATTTAGTCCTGCTTCAAAAACACTTGTCAGTCACTGACTTAGCCTATTCTCCTTTTTCCCTCCTACAGAGTTTTTCTTGATCCTTTTTGACCGATGGAAAGTATATTAACAATCATTTGATTTTCAAACCAGCCAAAATCCAGCTACAGCAAAGGGAAGCCCTGGTCTGAACTCTCTGTGTCTGTCTGGAGTCGTTTATTTTCCTTTATTTCTTCAGCCAAAACATTATGAACAAACTCTTATTCACTTGGCAGGTTTGGTGTCTGACTCGTGTCTGTGTTCGGCAGGTTGTCCTCGCTCCCTGATGCAGCTCTGTCGTCTCCTGATCCGACGTCTGCTCGGAGTCCAGCGCCTCACGCAGCTGGAGATGCTTCCACTTCCTGTGCGGCTCATCCACTTCCTGCAGCACCGCAACCACACGGAGCTGTCTGCTGCTTGGGCTTTTCTGTGATTTAAGAACAAAAAAAATCATCATTTTGAAAATGTCATTGGAAGAATTACAAACATGTTTTTCTCGGGAAAAACGAATGGGTTGTCAAACTTAAGTAACGATGTGCTTGATTTTATTATTGTTATAGGACTGGTAGGACATCAGTATTTAAGCCTATATTAAGGTGACCCACAGAACTTAAAACCATATCTGGGTTTAAATTGTTCACTTCTAGGGTTAAGTCTTGGTTAAAAACAAGCCAAAGCTGTACCCATTTGTAAACAGCACTGAGTCTGTGTGAATGTAGGTGTGAGCATATACAGTATGTGTGTGTGTGATTGAACATGTTTTATACAAATGTTGTATTAATGTATTTATTATTGTAAATTGTGTAGAAAGGCCCAACCAGGGCTGTGAATTAGCACGAGCTAAAAGCTCTTCATGCATCACATCAGCTGCAAACATTAATTGTAACTATGTTGATTGTATTGTCTTTGATAAATAAATAAATAAATCCTCATTTTCCCGGACATGTCCACATTTTGGGCCCAAAAACACACAGGAATATCTAAATCAATGCAAAATATTGATTTGATAAAACTCACTCCATAAAACTCATGTTATATATGGAGTGATGAAGAAAATCTCATTCATTCATTCATTCATTCATTTTCTTCCACTTGTCTGTTGCCGGGTCGTGGGGGCAGCCACTGGAGCTGCCCAAATCACATAGCACCGGCCCCCATGGCTCCTTCTGCAGGTGGTGGGTCTACGGAAGGACGGCCTCACGATTCAAACCGGGCCTGTTGGTCTCTCCTAGGGGGCTACCAGTGTAAGCAGACACTGGAGGCAATGTGGGTGAAGTGTCTTGCCCAAGGACACAACGACAATGTGCACCTTCCGGAGGCGGGATTCGAACCCACAACCTTCCGATCATGAGACGACCTGCTCTACCATCTGCGCCATTGTCGCCCCCATGAAGCAAATCTACTTTTTTTAAAATTCTAATCAAAGGTACGAGACAGGGATTTATTTATTAGTTTATTTGGTCGGGACAGTGCATGTTAATGAACATACATGGGTCTCATGCATGTAAACAAGCCACACCGGATTGTAGCCTTGGACTAATTTGCGTCCATCGTCCCCCATGCGCACTCTCAAACATCCTGGCCTATTGTACATGTTTTTAGTTGTAGGGGAAACCTACACAGACACGGGGAGAACATGCAAACACACAGAAAGGCCTCGTCCCTGGTGGGACTCGAACCCGGACCTTCTAGCTGTGAAGCACGAGCACTAACCACTGTGCCACCGTGCCCAATAACATCACAGATTTTTATCCTATTCATTCTGTGGTGACTGAACGAAACCATATGCAAAAAATAAAGGTCAAAATGAAGAACATTGAATTAAATGATTGGACTTAGATGATTTTTTTTAATAAAACAATCCCCATGTTTTGTTAATTTCTTAACCGAAGGGAGGAGACCCTTTGGTTAACATTGTCACCATTGATATTTCACACACTCTGTGTTGATTGAATGAGACAATATACACATATACAAAGTAAAAGCTTGATCGTTGATGATGATGAATATATATTTTAATTATTAGAACAGATGTTGGAATATCACTGACCTTTATTATTGCTTAGTCACCTGAGGCAGAGCTGCTCTTTGCTCCTGGTCGGGCAGGTTCCACAGCATTTCTTTAGAGACGCACACGGGACGCACCCAGAGGAGCGGCAGGCATACATATAGTCTGTTACATTCATTTGACTTTGGCTTTTTAAACACGAAGTAGTTTCATTATATATTTTAAACGTCTAAAAGAAATGGTGAGAATTGTTTACCCAAATGTCAGAGGTGGATAGTAATTAGTGAGATTTACTCCGTTATATCCTTTGACAAAGTACTCTAAACAGTTCAGTGCTTTAGTCAGATTTTACATAATGAGAATGTTTGTTTTGTTAAATGTGTTTAATGCTTTGTACTGCTTTCTAAAGCACCTTGACTTACCTCGTAAAATAAAGAATCAAATAAATAAAGTCTTTTACATTGACTTGAGACACTTTTTGGAAAACGCAGTATTTGTGATAATATACAGTAGGTAAGGCACAGTAATCCTTGCTCCGATCTTATTTAAAGAATAGTCCAAACCTATTCAAAATCAACTTAATTCAGGCTTTTTTTAAGTGTTTCGTCTTGTTTTCAGTGGTTATTTTTTTCTACCCATTTGTTTGGAAATGTGTCTTGTGCATTTGACCCGTCCTTCAGTGTCTGGAGGTTTTTAGCCTTTTGTACATGTTTTATTATCAATGTGGAAAACTACAGGACTTTGACCAAAAAAATTAAAACAATCGATGAACACAGAGAGAACATCCAAACTCCACACCCAGCCTGGGAATTGAACCCGAGATCTTCTTGCTGTGAGGTAAGTGTTATTAAAGCTGCTGAGCTATTGAACCTATGACGATCTAAGGGGAACTTTTAATTGCAGTTTAAAGAGAAACTAACCCCCAAATCTACTGTGTTTTTTTTGTTTTTTGCTGATAAGTTGTAGTGTATAAATGAGTAACAGTGTCTTCTACATGTCTCAGGCAGAGACAGTAATGTTCCTGCAGAATAATGTTTATTTTGAAGACGCTGCTTTTATGTGACATGTTTTGTGCACTTTACTGTAATAAAACAAATAAAGCTTTGATCAGTAAATTCTGAAAGTATCCAGTCAAGACACAGCTATGTTCGGTCCCTCAGCTGCGATGCTAACACTGCTTTAGCTCAATGCTAAGCCACTAGCTTTGTAAAGGACAGTGGAGTCATCCTAATAAAATAACCCAGTGTCTCAAAGCAGTCTCAGGCACATGGCCGCTGGGCACCACGATGCCTTGTTGAGTGTTTTGTAGAGGGGTCCCAGTGGAATATGCGGCTAAACAAGTTAGCTCGCTATCTTGCTCGTTTTTTATTTTAAAGTAGCAGGTGCAGTGTGGATGATTTCAGGTTAGGTGACTCAGACCTGTCAATCAGAGCCCCAGACCCCTCCCAGCCCTCACCACCCCACTGACTCCATAAGCCACGCCTCTTTTTTTACATTTTTCAAATCAGGCTTGAGGATCTGGAAAGCAGGGTTAGTTGTTTTTAATATATATATATATATATATATATATATATATATATATATATATATATATATATATATATATATATATATATTAATGGTGGGTCGTTATCGGCATTAACGTGCTGCGTTAACGGGAGACTCTTATCGGGCCGTTATCGCCGTTAATCTATTCTCAAAGTTGTGTTGGGAGTAGAGGCCTGCACGGGAATGGATTTCAATCCCGTTCCCGCCCGCTCCCAGGCCTCACACGGGAGTGTCCTCCCCTGGTCTCACGGGTCCCGACCTTCTTTTTAACCGTCTATAATCCCGACAAGTCACGAGTTTTTAAAGTCCAGCGATGAGTGCGCACCAGAACACAGCGCGCCATGTGCCAACACTGGAGCGCGCTGCGTCACAGCACTTCAAAGGCTTTCCTCACACCATGTAGTGCTTTAAACACGATTTATCCATTTATCAAACATGAAATACAACACGTAGGTCAGTGCTGTAAGAGAGAGAAAGCAAACGTGGCTCTTTTTAGCAGGTTAATAGTGAGTTGGCGACGGACATCTGACCTTCCCAGAGTGAAGTTCTTACGACTGGCTTCTCTCGTAAGTCCCAACAAAGTTTAGAGCAGTCTCTTTGTCTGCCACAGGCCATAGAGTCGTCTGTGTCACTGCAGAAGGTAAAGAGCTTGTGTAATGAAGCTGCATTTCAAAGCGTCTCGGTGCATTGGCTTTAATGGTTTAGCCAAAGTGCATGAACTGAGGGATGTTTTGATAAGTATTGAATTGACCTGCACCAGGAGATAACAGTGGGTCTGAGTGTAGTTCAGCTGTAAGTCTGGTTGGTCAGTGTGGAGCAAAAGGTGAAGCAGTGTGGGGATGGAGTCTGGATCATCCCGGTGTTCACTGGTGCTGATGCGTACAAGGCTGCGCTCGTGTCCACATGCGTCTAACACACTGTTGTCTCCTCTTGTCTCGCCTGTAAATACTTGGGGACTCCTGCAACAACTGTCCCATGTGAGAGACTTTTTCCTTTAGCAGGCCATATTGTGCAGAAGAGGAGATCTAGTTTGTCACCAGAAAATGTGAACAAGCTGGTCAGCCTGAGTGACCGGTGGAAGAAGGAGAAATAGAGCTTGGACTGATTGACACAAAGCTACTGACTGTAAACAGCTCATCACCACTCTTATGTAGGCCTACAGTTCAAAATTTATGTTTAACTAAATAAACAGTTAGTAAACACAAGTGCACCTTATTGAACATGAACTATTTTTATCACCAATTATCACAGTAGAACAGCTTCCTCAAGCAGTTTGATGCATTTTGTAAAAAGGAGATGAGCCTCTGGTCTAATGCACCACCTGGCTTGAGAAACTCGTTCTCAAAGACTTACTTTTAGTCATTATTTGGGTAGCACACATATTCTGAATGCTTTCGGCAGAATTCAAACAAGCCATTTTAATCTAGATTAATCTAGATTAAAAAATAATCTATGCCCACCTCTAATATATATACCAATATCCCAAACTCCCCACACATTTCCAGCAGATTTGTTTTTGAGTTTACAGTTCACCAATCATACTAATTGTTTTCTTTCCTCGCTCTGTTCAGCCTCAGTGGAATTCTCCTTCTTCCCTCATCACTGTCTGCTGTATGAGCCTCTCCTCCTGTCACCTGTCTGCAGCCCCGCCCACCTGGACTCAAGCCCCGCCCACCTGGACCGCAGCCAATCCAGGTGCGGCTCTGAGTCGCTCCAGGAAGAAACGCACAAACCAGTCTCTCCGTCAGACGCACTTTTCTCTGGGACACGGTGGACTCTGTGGATCCGCTCAGGTTCGACTGCTCTCATCATATTCAACCCCTGCTCTGGGATAGACCTGGTTTAGTCCTGGTTTAGTCCTGGTTTAGTCCTGGTTTAGTCCTGGTTTAGTCCTGGTTTAGACCTGGTTTAGTCCTGGTTTAGTCCTGGTTTAGTCTTTAGTCTGGTTGATTCTTCCTTCATTTCCTGGTTTTTGGTCTTTGTCTAAAGTCTGATTTATTGACTCTTTAATCAGATCTAAAGTGCTCAGTTTCATGTTTATTATTTTAGCTGAGTCATGTTTATCACTATTTTCTAATCAAACTATAGTTTAATCTCTGTAGCTGTTTGTTAAAATCAGACATTGATTTCCAAACTGTGGGATCACTGATAATGTGTTTTTATATTATGAACATTCAATTTGTAAATGTGGAATCTCAAATACATGTAAATAATGAATCATTATCAACAGAACATGACTCTGTAATAATTGTCAAGTGTCATAGAACAAGTGTCCTCATACAGACACTTGGGTCTGATGGTTTCTGACAACTTGATCTGGAGTGAACATGTAGATACTGAAACAGATTAGTCCAAAGGCTGCATTTCCTCTGAAGGCTGTGTTTGTTTGAGTGCAGAGATCAGAACTATATTTTACAGTGGAGTTTTTGTAAGCATTGTGAGATATGGTTTGGCTGTGTGGTCCGGCTCTGTGGTCCGGCTCCCTGACAGTCCAGACTCAGACCAAGCTGCACAGAACGGTAACAACAGCACTGAAGTTAGTGGAAACCAGACTCTCGGCCTCTTCAGTCTTTGTATGAGGAGATCGTTGTTAAGCCTCGAACATCCTGGCAGATCCATCTCATGTTTTATTTCAGAGTACGACGTGTTGCCCTCGGGGGGCGATACAGAGCCAGCAGATGCAAGAGCAACAGCTTTAAATGTTCTTTGATTCTCACCTCCATTTCCTCCTAAACAAACAGAAAAGCACAGCCCGGTCCTTGCCCCTCCACTCCCCTCCTCAGCTGTGGATCAACTAACCCCTTAACCCCACGGTGGGGTGGGCTCTGGGTACTGCAGATCCCACTTGGTTCTCAGTTCACTGGGCAGGGGCCTATGTTTTTTTGTTCTTTAAATGTTTTTATTTATCACATTGTACAAATCTGCACTTATTTTTATTACCAATTTTATTGTTTTTGTCGTTCTCAGTCTTACATTTCAGCTGCATCTGCTTTATGAGCCCAGAGCTAATTTCCTCATGAGGGACAATAAAGTTTAATTCCTTCACACAGGGAACTGTCAGGTCATTAAAAAAAATAAAGCACAGCAACATCAGGAAGTGTATGAGATGTTCAAGGGTTGTGGGAAATAAAAGTTCTGCACTGTAAATTTAGTTCCAAATGTCTCAAAATGTTTACTTTTCTACATAACTTTTTTATTAATTCTACAGATAAATGTGTGTTGCACACAAGATGAATGAGATTTCCCTTCTCTATGAACGCATCATAAGAGCAGCGTGTGCAGGAGGGAGGGGGGAGGAGCAGAGCAGAGTTCACTACTGACACCTACAGAGAAAACAAACCAAGAGAAAAGCTGAGGTCAGTTTGAAATAAAGGACAAATAAAACACATGTGGGTTAGGATTTTGTCCCTTTGATCTGGAAAGAATCATAAACTCATTTACTTTCTAACTCATGTAATGTTTAAATGCATTAAACGCAGATACACTGGGTAGTTTTAACACGTCATTGATGTACATCGATCTGAAGTGTCTGGACAAGCATCTCCAAACTAAATCTATGATTAGAAACATTATTGGTTACGGTAGTACAGCGGTTAGCACTCGTGCTTCACAGCTAGAAGGTCCGGGTTCGATTCTCACCAGGGACGGGGCCTTTCTGTGGAGTTTGCATGTTCTCCCCGTGTCTGTGTAGGTTTCCTCCGGGTACTCTGGTTTCCCCTACCACTAAAAACATGTACAATAGGCCAGAATGTATGTGAGTGTGTTTGAGAGTGCGAATGGGGGACGACGGATGGAAAATAGCCTAAGGCTACAATCCGGTGTGGCTTGTTCATTAACTTCCACTGTCCCTACCAAATAAACCAACCAATAATTTCTGATACTCATGAGGTGATTCATGTGAACAGAGGACGTGGATCAAAGTGTGATGTCCTGCAGGTCTGAGAATGGAGCAAAGAGATCAGGATGGAGCCACAGACAAAGCTCAGAGGTGAGAGGACAGGCCCTGTTTAACACATTTGTTAATTATGCTTAGTCTGACATGTTTGATGGAGACTGTGTTTGTCCGATGAGTTTGTGAAACAGGCTCCAGCAGAAACCTGAGTTTGGAGACAGCAGGTCCTTCATGAGAGACGGGTCTGAAGTCAAACCCACTGATGTAAAAATACAGGCAACAGTTAAAAGCTTGAAACGACAAAAGAAAAGAACAAGGTGAAATCATTAAATCACACGACTTAATAACTGAATAATCACATAGAACAAAGGAGAAATATTTCACTGATAAATGAACCAACTATGTTTTTCCTACAGGCTAAAGCTGCAAACGTCTTTGAACACTTCATCCATGGTACGCTCTTTATTTCATTTTTATTTTATTACATTCAATTAAAAGAAAAGAAACATAACTGTATTTAAAAAAGAAATAATGAATAAAAAGGAGTAGAAAGAAGTTGAAGAAGACAGTCTGCAAGTTTGCAAACTGAGGAGAGAGAGAGTAAACTTTGAAAGTAAACAATAAAATTCCTCCCCTCTTTTGCTGCGTTCATGTGGTCCTCTGGAACTGAGGAAACTTTTTACCTAGTTTGAAAATGCACATGAACGCTCACACGACTGAGGAAAACTACTGGGGAACTTGAGTCAAAACGATCTTCTCGACTTCTGCACCTGATGTGGAAATCAGCTGATCTGAGAGAGAAATGTCTGAGAAATAAGAGAAATGTCTGACATTAATGTTTACAAAAAGAAAATGTAAATGATATTTTCTAAATGACCAAACCGAAGTTTAGCTTTTGAGATGCCAACGCCAAAATCCCCACTTTCCCTCTTAAAGAGCACATGGAGACAAACCAACTGGGGACAATCAGGTCACATCTCAGGAAACGAGCTCCCCATGAAAGCAGCATTTAACCAGAAAGATGTCTGTGTAGGCTCTCAGTCGTACAGGAGTTGTCCATCTTCAACGAAGGTACTTGAGTCATCTTCTGTACTCGGTAGTTGAAGTCTCCAACGTTTCGCCTCTCATCCAAAAGGCTTCGTCAGTGAACAAGGTTACGCTCGGCACACAGCGTAGATAAACACCAGTTGGGAGGAGTTGGGGTAGACCCGGCTCCTCCCCTCTAATAACAGCTACTCTCCCCTGTGGTTAAACACCTTTGAAGTAGAGCGTCTCTAACAACCTGCTCCCCCCAGTATCGGTCAGTCCTGTCCTATTCATAGATGATCACTGCTAATTACCTGCCTATTGTTCTTTTGTTAGCTGAGGTATCGTCTTCTTGGACTGGCCGTGTCCTGTCGGTTTAACCCGAAGCAGATTGGAGTAAAAAGCAGAAAGATTAAATCTGAGTCCACCATTTCGGTTCATGGAGGGATTTTCTTTCCTGACAAAAATAGCTTCTTTTACTCCTCTTTCAAACCAACGTTCTTCTTTAGCTAAACTGTTGACCTCCCCGTCCTCAAAAGAGTGATTGGAGGCTTTTAGGTGAAGGTGCACAGCCGACTGAGGGCCGCTTGTGCTTTCTCTTCGGTGTTGATAAAGTCTCTTCTGTAAGACTTGTTTGGTTTCTCCAATATAATGTTCTTTGCATTCTTCTTCTTTGCATCGAATAGAATAAACCAAATTGCTTTGTTTGTGGCTAGGAGTTTTGTCTTTGGGATGAACTAATTTTTGTCTCAGTGTGTTCACAGGTTTGTGGTACACTGGAATCCTGTGCTGTTTAAAGATTCTCTGAAGTTTCTCTGATACCCCGGCTACATACGGCACTGCAACTCCCTTTCTTCTGGGTTCTGTAGTCTGTCTGTCCTGCTCTTTGGGTCTTCCTGCCCTTTGTGCTTTAGTGAAGGACCAGTTAGGATAGCCACAGTCTGAGAGGGCTCTCTGGACATGTTGCTCCTCTTTGGTCTTTCCTTCTGCACTGGTAGGCACCTCTTTAGCTCTATGTCTGAGTGTCCTAATGACCCTATTTTGTGTTGGAGTGGATGGTTAGAGTCAAACATCAAATACTGGTCAGTATGAGTTGCCTTCCTGTAAACCTCTGTCTGCAGTTGTCCGTTTTCCCCTATGATAACTTTACAATCTAAAACGCAAGTTGTTTCTCCTTAGCGTCCTCCCGAGTAAATTTAATGTTAGGGTCCACAGCATTGATGTGATCTGTAAAAGGTGCCACTTCCCTCTCTTTAATTTTGATCCACGTGTCATCTACATATCTGAGCCAGTGGCTGGGTTTGTTACCTGGGTATGAGGCCAAGGTATTCTTCTCCATTTCCTCCATGTAGAGGTTAGCCACTCTGGGTGAAACTGGAGAACCCATAGCACAGCCGTGAATCTGTCTGTAGAAGTTGCCCTGAACTGGAAATATGTGGTGCTAAGGCAGATCTCCAGTAGTTGGCAAATGTGGTCAGGAGTGAGTTGTGTCCTATCAGCTAGAGTGCTGTCCTCAGTCAGTCTCTTCCTCACCGCTGTGACTGCTGCTCAGGTTGGGACGGATGTGAACAGTGCTGTCACATCGTAAGAAACCATAGTTTCATCTGTTTCCAGCTGCAGGTGTTTGATCTTCTTCACAAACTCCTTGGTGTTTTCCACATGGTGTTCTGTGTTGCCGACTAAAGGGGATAAAATGAACTTGAGGTGTTTCACCAGATTATAGGTGATGGAGTTGATGCCACTCACAATGGGTCTGAGAGGAAAACCTACCTTGTGTATTTTTGGCAGACCATAAATACACGGAATAGCCTCTCCCGGGTAAAGCTTGACAAAAAGCTGTATTACAAGCTTTACCCGGGAGAGGCTATTCCATGAAACCATGGTGTCTTACGATGTGACAGCACTGTTCACATCCGTCCCTACCTCAGCAGCAGTCACAGTGGTGAAGAAGAGACTGACTGAGGACAGCACTTTAGCTGATAGGACCCAGCTCACTCCTGACCACATTTGCCAACTACTGGGGATTTGCCTCAACACAACATATTTCCAGTTCAGGAGCAACTTCTACAGACAGATCCACGGCTGTGCGATGGGTTCTCCAGTTTCACCCATAGTTACTAACCTCTACATGGAGGAAATGGAGAGGAAGGCCTTGGCCTCATACCCAGGAAACAAACCCAGCCACTGGCTCAGATATGTAGATGACACGTGGATCAAAATTAAAGAGAGGGAAGTGACACCTTTTACAGATCACATCAATGCTGTGGACCCTAACATTAAATTTACTCGGGAGGACGCTAAGGAGAAACAACTTGCCTTTTTAGATTGTAAAGTTATCATAGGGGAAAACGGACACCTGCAGACAGAGGTTTACAGGAAGGCAACTCATACTGACCAGTATTTGATGTTTGACTCTAACCATCCACTCCAACACAAAATAGGGGTCATTAGGACACTCAGACATGGAGCTAAAGAGGTGCCTACCAGTGCAGAAGGAAAGACCAAAGAGGAGCAACATGTCCAGAGAGCCCTCTCAGACTGTGGCTATCCTAACTGGTCCTTCACTAAAGCACAAAGGACAGGAAGACCCAAAGAGCAGGACAGACAGACTACAGAACCCAGAAGAAAGGGAGTTGTGGTGCCGTATGTAGCCGGGGTATCAGAGAAACTTCAGAGAATCTTTAAACAGCACAGGATTCCAGTGTACCACAAACCTGTGAACACACTGAGACAAAAATTAGTTCATCCCAAAGACAAAACTCCGAGCCACAAACAAAGCAATTTGGTTTATTCTATTCGATGCAAAGAAGAAGAATGCAAGAAAATTATATTGGAGAAACGAAACAAGTTTTACAGAAGAGACTTTATCAACACCGAAGAGAAAGCACAAGCGGCCCTCAGTCGGCTGTGCACCTTCACCTTAAAGCCTCCAATCACTCCTTTGAGGACGGGGAGGTCAAAATTTTAGCTAAAGAAGAACGTTGGTTTGAAAGAGGAGTAAAAGAAGCTATTTTTGTCAGGAAAGAAAATCCCTCCATGAACCGGAATGGTGGGCTCAGATTTAATCTCTCGTCACTATACTCCAATCTGCTTCGGGGAAAACCAACAGGACACGCCCAGTCCAAGGAGACGATACTTCAGCTAACAAAAGAACAATAGGCAGGTAATTAGCAGTGATCAGCCATGAATAGGACAGATAATGGGTAGTGATCATCTATGAATAGGACAGGACTGACCGATACTGGGGTGAGCAGGTCGTTACAGACGCTCTACTTCAAAGGTGTTTACCCACAGGTGAGAGTAGCTGTGATTAGAGGGGAGGAGCCGGGCCTTCCCCAACTCCTCCCCATGGTCTTTATCTAAGCTGCGTGCTGAGCGGGATTTCGTCCACTGACGAAGCCTTTTGGATGAGAGGCGAAAAGTTTGGAGACTTCAACTACTGAGTACAGAAGATGACTCAAGCACCTTCATTGAAGATTTAACCAGAAAGCCTTTCTTAGTTTGCAAAATGAGGAGAGCAGGATGATTGTGCCTGTGATACGAGTCAGGGCTTGATTAACCTCAGCTCCGTTGACTGGACGTTGTCTGATGTTGTGAGACCCACAGGCAATGAACCAGCAACATCAGTGATGAAAAAAAAATATATAATGAAAGCTCATGTCTGGATTGACAATCTGTATTTTGCTTGAAAGATTATTTAGCAAAGAGTAAACTGGTAAAACGGTTTCATTTTATGTTCTAACTACAAAATTATTAATATCGCCTAGGACTCTGGACAAACAATGGAAGAAAAAGAGCTCAGAGAGGAAAAGGCCCAGAGGTGAGATCCACCATGATTCTCCACGTCAGAGTCGACTCTAACTCTGTTCTTTATGTCAGAGTCGACTCTAACTCTGTTCTTTACATCAGAGTCGACTCTAACTCTGTTCTTTACGTCAGAGTCAGACCTAACTCTGTTCTTTACGTCAGAGTCAGACCTAAAGTCAGTCTTGTGTTCACAGATCTGCTCCTGGGACCGGCCCGGTGTCAGTGAGAAGTGATCACTCCAATTATCGATTGATTGATTTTAAAGGAAATCATCGTTCACAGTAAGTCGACTCACACCACTTTATGTTAATGACATTTTAGTGTTTGGGTTTTAGAATTGGACAGAGTCATTAGGAATAAACTGTCAGGCCTCTGTTTGAGTGACTTCAGTGACGCAGCGTGTTAAAGTAACCTTTGACCTGTTTTTAAAGTGGCTTTTGAGATCAGATATAAATCTCTTAAAATTTACCTCAGATTTCCCCTGAGTCCACTATCTCAGCCGTCTATGTTATAAAAGTCTGATGTGTAAATAGTGAATAGAAGCGGTGAGAGGACTGTTCCCTGTGGGACCCCAGTTCATCAACGACTCCATAAACTCCTGCTTCTAAAAACAATCAAAACACAAAATCAAAAAGTAAAAGTCTTAAGAGTATGTTTAGTTTAATCAGATTAAATTGTTTCTGTGATGGAGCAGATGATCCTTTTCTGAGTCTGATCCAGGACAGTCCCATTTGTTTCACTGAAGTGTGTTTCCGTCTTTGTCTCAGGATCCTCCAGAAACATCCTCCATCTGAACCTGGTCCCAGCTGTGAGTCCCTCAGTGACCGGTCTATGGGCAAACCAATGGCAAGGCAAGGCAAGGCAAGGCAAGTTTATTTATATGGCACATTTCATGTACATGTACAACTCAATGTGCCTCACAGCAGCATCAAACACAATAAAAATGCAATAAAAAAGCATTAAAAACACGATACAATTACATTAAAAAATACATTAAAAATATGTATATATTAAATTTTGTAAAATACAATCAACTGCCATAGGCAGCAGTAAAAAGGTGTCCTTTCAGCCTGGACTTAAACATAGTCAGGGTTGATGCCTGTCTCACGTCCTCACTGAGGCTGTTCCAGACTTTTGCAGCGTGAAACTGAAATGCAGCCTCACCATGTTTGTTGGTGACTCTGGGAACCACCAGGAGACACCTCCCTGAGGATCTGTCATGGATTTTGTGATATCATATGTATTGCAATGCATTTGTGTGTGATTGAAAATTCATTCTTAAATGTACTCGTAAGCAATGACCTGCTGAATTGAAGCATGTGTTACAGTGTGACTTCCTTAGGAAGTGAAACCCCTTGGTGTAATTAAGTCGACCTGTGAGATAAGATAACGTTGGTTTATGCTTAAACCTTGAGTTGATGTTGGAGGCCAAATGTCAAAGGTCTCGTGTTTTGTTTGGTTAAGGCACTGACTCTTAAGGGAAGAAAACAGATGTTCTTATCAGCCACATATTTTACGACCCCAAAGGCTTTCCTTGGTGAAGAAGCATTACAGCCCCCCTCAGGAAGCAGGGGAGGGGTCTTGGGTTATGGCCCAACGGAGAATAACCAGCCCCAACCTGACTGAGGGGAGCGGAAAGTTATAGGAAAATGGGAGTGGCTATATTTGGTATAAAGTCTGTAAGATGTCTGTATTCTGTGGGTTTTTGCGAGCTGAGGCCTGAAAGGCGCCAGATGGCTCCGGCCTCCGCTCGGCCTCCTTGCAAGTAAAATGGTTCTGGCGTGATCTAGTGTTTTTGAATCTGTTTATTTCTGTGGCAGAAGGTAACAGAGCGTTTGCAGGACGTTGTGTTACAATCAGGTGTTAATTCCCTGACAGGATCTCAGGGCCCGAGATGGTTCATACAGCTGTACCATATCAGAGATGTACTTTGGTGCCCGACCATGAAGAGACTTATACACAAGCAGAGCTATTTTAAAGTCTATTCTCTGAGTGACAGGAAGCCAGTGCAGAGAACGGAGCACTGGACTAATATGGTCGTATTTCTTAGTTCTTGTCAGGACTCGAGCAGCTGCATTTTGGATATACTGCAGTTGTCGAACAGCTCGTTTAGAAAGGCCGGTGAACAGACCGTTACAATAGTCTAGCCGGCTGGAGACAAACGCATGAATTAATCTCTCCAAATCTGGTTTTGACACAATGTTTTTTATTTTGGCAATGTTTTTTAGGTGGTAATAGGCCGCTGATGTAATGGACTTAATATGACTTTTAAATTCAGGTCTGAGTCCATGATTACCCTAGATTTCTAACTTGACTTTTCGGTCCAGTGAAAGAGCCTCAAGATGACCAATGACAACCTCTCTGTGTTTTTGTGGGCCAAAGACAATGATCTCAGTTTTATCTGTATTTAACTGGAGGAAGTTATTTTGCATCCACACACTGATCTGTTTGATACAATGACACAGTCTATCCACGGGCCCATGTTCACCTGCTGTTAGTTAAACATAGATCTGAGTGTCATCTGCGTAATTGTGATCGGATACATTGTTACTGAATATCAATTGACCTAATGGAAGCATGTACAAATTGAACAAAAGGGGCCCCAGAATCGACCTCTGGGGAACCCCACAGGTTAATGCCATCCGGTCTGAGACACAGTTGCCCATCGTGACATAGTAAGTTCGGTCCTCAAGGTAGGATCTGAACCACTCGAGAGTCTTTCCAGAGATTCCCACCCAGGTTTTTAACCTCTCTAGTAAGATCCCGTGGTCCACTGTGTCAAACACAGCGCTAAGGTCCAGCAGAACTAAAACTGTGACCTTTCCTGCATCTGTATTTAGCCTGATGTCATTTGTCACCTTGATCAAGGCCGTCTCAGTACTGTGGGCGGGTCTAAAGCCCGACTGGAACATGTCAAAAACATCATTTACAAGAAGAAATTCCGTAAGCTGGCTGTAGACCACTTTCTCCAAGACTTTTCCAATAAAGGGCAGATTTGATATAGGCCGATAGTTGTTAATTTCTGTTGCATCAAGACCACTCTTCTTCAGCAGTGGCTTGATGACAGCTGTTTTCAGGGCCTTTGGGAAAACTCCAGTCTGGAGTGAGGTGTTAACTAAACGCGTGAGTTGTTTTGATAAACTGCTCAGCACAGACTTTAAAAATCTAGTTGGTAGTTCATCCAGGCAGCATGTACTTGAGCTCAGACCAGAGATAACATCCTCCACTATGTCGTGACCGGTGTAAAAAATGTCAGCTCTAGGTCTGCTACAGGTTGAAATGTTACCATTTGTGGTGAAGAGCTAATAGCGTTTTTAATGGCTTGGACCTTGTCACTAAAAAATTAGCAAACTCATTGCACTTTGATGTAGAAATGAATTCCTGGGGCAATGAGACTGGAGGGTTTGTGAGTCTGCTAACCGTGGCAGAACACGAGAGTTACCATGGCAATTTGAAATTATTTCAGAGAAATACTTTTCTCTTGCTCTACGCAGAGTCTGATTGAATACGTGTAACTTTTCTTTGTAAATTTCAAAATGAACCGGGAGCTTTGACTTGCGCCATGTTCGTTCGGCTCTCCGGCACTCTCTTTATGTTCTTTGACCGAATCGTCATTTCTCCACGGGGCCTTTTGCTTATTTTTAACAATTTTATCCTTAACAGGGGCTATGGTGTCCAAGACATTTAAACACCTGATGTATAAGAGCTCAACAAATTATCAATATTTGAACAGGGAGAATCTTCAAATATAATCATATCCATAAACTGTGACTTTGTTTTATCATTTATGAGTCTTTTCCGAACCACTGCAGACCTAACTGCTGGCTTGGGCACAACAGAAAGTTCAAAGAAAACACAAAAATGATCAGATAATGCAACGTCAACAACATTCACATTAGAAATAGTAACACCTTTTGTAATAAGGATGTCCAATGTGTGTCCTCTGTTATGGGCGGGCTCGGACACATGCTGAGTTAAACCATATGTTTCAAGGACCGCATTAAGTTCTTTTGTGTGCCGGTCGTTTAGCACATCCACATGAACATTCAGATCTCCTGTAATAATCAAGATGTCGAATTATGTGGCCACAATTGAAATTAATCCAATAAAATCTTCAATAAAAGAAAAATTTTGAGGCGGTTTATAAATAACAATATAAAGTATGGCAGATTGTTGTATCTTCATTTTAAATGACACATACTCAAATGATGAAACTCCCCAAATGATTGTTTGTGGCAAGATAAGTTGTCCCTAAATCGGGAACATACACCCCCCACCCTCTGATGTTGTCTTATTTCAGACATGAAATGGGGGGCTACACTCAATCAGGACAGCATTCTCTGTGTTTTTATCTAGCCACGTCTCCGTTAAAAACATAAAATCAAGGTTATAAAAGGAAATAAGATCATTAATTAAAAGCGATTTGTTATTTAACGATTTGGCATTCAGTGCAGCATGTTTAAATATAATTGGGCTTGATGCCACATTCTGAAAGGGGATATGTACCAGATTTCTTTGATCCGAGCACTAACTGAGCTCTTTCTGACAGAATTATTTTTATTTTGAATAATAGGCCTTATAGGTGTATCATATTGCGGGAGACAGGGGGCGCTCATTTAATAGGGTGGCTCCCAGGAGAAGTAGACGGAGCAGGGTGTGACGTCATTGTTGATGGTTGTCAATCACTTGCGTTTGTTTGTACAACATGCTGAAAGTTTTTCAGTAGCATGTGACAACCCAATCCACTCAGGTGAAGACCGTCTCTGTTGAAGAGGGCGGGGCGATTTTTGAACGATTCGAAGTTGTTAATGAATATAAAATCATTAACAATGCACTTTGCATGAAGCCACGTGTTAAGACCAAGTAGTCTACTGAACGCAGATCACCGCGGGACCACGTTGGAATGGGGCCTGATATGAACACTGACAGATTCATGGAGCGGAGGAAAGCAAAGAGGGCCTTGAAATCTCTCTTTGTGATCTCTGATTGTTGGCGAGCGGTGTCATTTGTTCCAACATGGATTACGAGCCTGTGGACGGACTCTGGGGCTGACTCAAGCAAACTCGGAAGCTTGTGTAGAATGGACTTCAGGACAGAACAGTGAGCATTGACTCTGTGTATTATGAATAATTCTGGCTATTTACCCACTTTTAATCAAATGTTTGATTAAACTGCTTTGTAACTTAATCTAATTTAACTTATCTCTCACTTGTTTATCATCTTATGAACCAGGATCCATCACATTTGATATAAATATTAAATGTTATTGTAAATGTGTTTGTCTGAGTTAGACCCAGTGTTGACGTCAGACCAGACCGTTCTGAACCAGGCCCCGACTGTGAGTCCCTCAGGAGTGATGGGTCCATGTGGGAACCACATAACTTTTCCTCAGATCTGTAAGACTCAGTTTGTTTAAACACAAGGACAGACAGTGGTTTAATGAGGTTCTGAAAGTGTGAGAGAAACAGCTGAATCCTGAGGTGTTTGTTGTGTCTCTGTCACAGAGTGGAGCAGGCTCCAGAGCTCAGAGCTCAGCACATCACACTCAGCTGGACTCCATATTTAAGGTGTGTCCTTCACTGAAGTTTGGAGATGTTCAGATGAATGGACTTGTTTCACACAGATCTGACACTGACTGCATTTGTGTTGTTTCTAATGTGTCTGTGCAGCTTCTGGAGGAGGACATCTTCACTTTTGTCCAGAAGGAGCTGAAGAAGCTCCACAAGGTTCTGAGCACAGATTACCCAGAATGCTTAGAGCCTGTGGAGGATGAGGATGGAGAGGCTTTTCTGAAGATCACTGTGAACTTCCTGAGGAGGAGGCAGCAGAAGGAGCTGGCTGAGCGTCTGTGGAGCAGTAGGTCCATTTCACTCAGTCATTTGATCTTCTCTGAGACTCAGGCTCTGTCTGTGTCTTCATTCAGGGAGATGTTCTGGAGTTCTTCAGCGTAAACTGAAGCGTGACCTGCAGCAGAAGTGTCAGTGTGTGTTTGAGGGCGTGGCTAAAGCAGGAAGCCCGCCCTCCTGCAGCAGATCTACACAGAGCTCTACATCACAGAGGGAGGGGCCTCAGAGGTCAACCAGGAACATGAGGTCAGACACATGGAAACAGCCTCCAGGAAACCAGGCGGAGCAGAGACAGCCATCACATGTGAAGACATGTTTAAAGGCCCCGCGGACACAGAGGCGCCCGTCAGAACAGTGCTGACAAAGGGAGTGGCTGGCATCGGGAAACACTGCTCACTCAGAAGTTCAGTCTGGACTGGGCTGAAGGCAAGCCCACCAGGACGTCCAGCTGCTGTTCCCCTTCACTTTCAGAGCACTCAATGTGCTGAAGGACAGGAGCTTCAGCCTGGTGCAGCTGCTCCATCACTTCTTTAGAGGAACAGAAGAAGTGAGCAGCTTTGAAGAGCTGCAGCTGCTCTTCATCTTTGACGGTCTGGACGAGTGCAGACTTCCTCTGGACTTCACCCAAACCAAGGCCCTGACGGAGCCCACAGAGAGCGCCTCAGTGGAGGAGCTGCTGGTGAACCTCATCAGGGGGAGCCTGCTTCCCTCCGCTCGCCTCTGGATAACCACACGCCCTGCGGCGGCCAATCAGATCCCTGCTGAGTGCGTCTCCATGGTGACAGAGGTGCGAGGGTTCACCGACCCACAGAAGGAGCAGTACTTCAGGAACAGGTTCAGAGATGAGGCCCACACAATCATCTCCCACATCAAGACGTCCCGAAGCCTCCACATCATGTGCTTCATGCCAGTCTTCTGCTGGATCCTCTCCACAGTCCTGGAGCATGTGCTGAAAACCAGAGAGAGAGCAGAGCTGCCCAGACCCTGACTCAGATGTACATCCACTTCCTGGTGGTTCAGGCCAAAGTCAAGAACATCAAGTATGAAGGAGGATCTGAGACAGACCCACACTGGAGTCCAGAGACCAGGAAGATGGTGCAGTCTCTGGGAAAACTGGCCTTTGAGCAGCTGCAGAAAGGAAACCTGATCTTCTACGAGAGTGACCTGAGCGAGTGTGGGCTGGACGCTGCAGCCGCCTCAGTGTACTCCGGAGTCTTCACACAGGTCTTTAGAGAGGAGCCAGGCCTGTACCAGGACAAGGTCTACTGCTTCATCCATCTGAGTGTGCTGGAGTTTCTGGCTGCTCTTCACGTCCATCAGACCTTCATCGACACTGAAGTCAACCTGCTATACACAAAAACACAGAAGTCCACTCTGTTCAGAGTCAAACCTAAACTGAAACATCTGCACCAGACGGCTGTGGACCAGGCCTTACAGAGTCCAAACGGACACCTGGACTTGTTCCTGCGCTTCCTCCTGGGTCTTTCACTGCCGACCAATCAGAGCCTTCTCCAAGGTCTGCTGACACAGACAGGAAGTAGCTCCCAGACCAATCAGAAAACAGCTGAGTACATCAAGCAAAAGCTGAGTGAGGAAGTGTCTGCAGAGAGAAGCATCAACCTGCTCCACTGTCTGAATGAACTGAATGATGGTTCTCTGGTGGAGCAGGTCCAACAGTACCTAAGCTCAGGACGTCTGTCTGAAGGTGGACTGTCTCCTGCTCAGTGGTCAGCTCTGGCCTTCATCTTACTGTCATCAGAAGAAGCTCTGGAGCAGTTTGAGCTGAAGAAATACTGTGCTTCAGAGGAGGTTCTGCTGAGGCTGCTGCCAGTGGTCAAAGCCTCCAACAAAGCTCTGTGAGTGAGGTCTATGTAAGTATGAACCTTCTAAACTTCTCCTAAAACAGTGTGTTCTCTCCAGACTGAGCAGCTGTAACCTGTCAGAGAGCAGCTGTGAAGCTCTGTCCTCAGTCCTCAGCTCCTCTAGTCTGACAGTCCTGGACCTCAGTAAGAACGACCTGAAGGACTCAGGGCTGAAGATGTTGTCTGTTGGACTGAAGAGTCCTCACTGTAAACTGGAGCAGCTCAGGTCAGAGGGTTTATCTTTCTCTTTAAATTAATATTAAATATGTATTACATACATGGACACAGTTATTGTTATTGATCTATAATGTTTTAAGATATGATTAAAATATCCCAGCAGTGTTTCCCACACATAGACTATGTTGATTCTGTGGCGGTGCGCCACAGAATCAACACTGTGTTTTTTTTGTTTTGTTTTTTAAACGCCGTTTAAAACACGCATCGTATAGCACCGCCCCAGCGGTCATTTTGACTGATAGAAAGTCTCCCTACAAATCCTTTGGACTCGAGTTCATCTGGTTTTATTACAGAGTCAGCGCAGCTGAATGTGTTACGCGCAGCTCCAACGTCTGTGTGTCACCAGCGCCGCTGAGCGTCGCTCTCCCTTTCCCCTCAGCTCGCGCTAATGCTTCCAAAAGCTCATGGCGTTGCAGCCTCACAAGTTTTCGTCACAACCTTAATGCTTTCACAGGACCGAGAGCCGTATTTATCCCACTGCTGCAGCGGGAGGCGGACACAGGAGAGAAAACGAGAGGCCTCCGCGCAAAATCTCTCCTGTGTCCGCCTCCCGCTGCAGCGCTGCGATCAAAGGGCTGCGCTGCACGCTGTAAGAAAGTGGCCCATAGTCTGTGCACGTGTTTCTCCATGCGCTCCCCATCAGCGCTCCCCCCGCCACACATTACCTTCAAACCTGTGGGAAACACTGCCCAGTGTCAGTTTTCTTTAAGAACAAGTAGATCATGTGTTTTTATGAGATTACTGTACAGAAACTATGCTGCCTCAGGAAAATATAGCGTTTAACCTCTTTGAATTCCCAGGATTTTCAGCAAAAACGCCTAAAAACGCCTAAAAAGACCTCCAAATTAAAACTCTAATAGGTTTTGAGCCATATGGAGTATATAAAAGGTTCTGGGCTCCAGGTAAAGAACACACTCTCTAGTTTTCTTCTGTGCATGTCATTTTATTGTAAGTGCACTGCTCTGTATGTGGTATGCTTCAGAAGTTAGCTATATGTGTAAAAAACAATTCTCGCCTGGATTTTTTATGTGAAAATAAGAGGGAATTGAACTGCAGCAGGCAGGAATGGACCATTTGACACAATATAAATATTGTAATTATTGAAAATTAGCCTTCCAAATGTCATTGGAATATCTGCAAAAATGGCATTTCTACAAGTGCTAATCTATGACTATGTCCATGCGTTTTTGTAGAGGGACTTTTTGGCACAGTTTGGAGACTCCAAACATTGATGCATTGGCACCTCTCTTTTGTCTTTGCAGTGGAACTTGTACAGGATGAATGAGTTCACCACGGCAATGTCAATGAAATGAAAAAACAATGTCCTGTACCATTTTCTTGTTTTGCGTAGCACGTCATAATAGCCAATGAGTGCATCCGAAAGGTCAACTCCTCCCATATGCCTACAAAGTACAACCATAAAACATGTTAGGATAATACAGTAAAACAAAAATATTTCACAAATTATGTATATTGTACATACTTGTTATAGTCCTTGACAGCGGGGGGAATAGGCACCTCCTTGGTGGTCCATCGCCCTTCAGTGTCCTTCACCTTCCTTTTGACCTTCTCTCCCCATGAGCCGCATGCATGGTAGAACACAGGAAGATGTCCCTTGTGTCCTTCCATTGCACAAACAGTAGAGGATCTGCTCTCACCCACTTGATGGTCCCATGTTGTGATCTTGGAGTCAGTGCGTTAACGTGGGTTTTGGGGTAGCCCTTCCTTTTTGTTTGGATGGTTCCACAGGCCCAGATCTTCTTTTGGAGGAGGTCACGAAACAATGTGGGGCTTGTGTAAAATTGTCAACATACAGTTTATAGCCTGTCCCCAGCAAAGGCAGGTCTAAAAAGTTTCATGACCACGTCCATTCCCATTTGAAGCCCATTCCATTTGAAGTTTTGGGCTCTTTTGACTTGCCTTCGTAGACAAAGAAGTCCCACGTATAGCCACTCATAGAATCCGCAACAACAAAAAGTTTGAATCCCCACTTTACGGGCTTATTCTTGATATATTGTTTGAATGATATGCGGGCCTTTGTCTTCACCATGCGCTCGTCTATGGCGATGTGTTGGTCGGGTTGAAAATTGCTTCGGCAGGCTTCCCTGATGCTATCATACAGAGGCTTTATTTTGCAGAGTTTGTCGAAGGTCCCAGCGGATCTGTTTGCTTCATTTGCTGCATCATCTTTCGCACAGCTTAGATGAAGAGCCCTGTTTATTGACATGAAACGCTTTCCTGACATTACAGTTTTTGGAAATGGGAGGCTATATAATGGTCCTTTTCGCCAGTAGTCTGTAAGTGCCGTACATTTCAGGAACCCAGTGAAAATTAGAATGGCCAGGTAGGAAAAATGTCTTTTATTGTGACGTCCTTCCATGGTGCAGATGGTTTAGCTTGTGTAGCTTGTCCATGCTCATTGGTGTTTGTTACCAGTGTTTGAAGAACAGTGTTTGTAAAAAATTATTGGAAGAGTTGAAGGACACTGTGATTTGATGTGGATATAAACTGCGGACCGGGTTTCCGGGTGGGGCGAAAAATGGGCTGAGTGGGTGTAATGTCCGGGTCGTGAACATCATTCCATCTGCCCTCCGCTGACTCAGTTGCTTCTGCTGCTCCTCTTGGTCTGCCTCTGCTACTGCCTCTGCCTCTACCTCTGCCCCTACTCGTCTCTCTGCCCCGAACAGCAATTTGAGCTCTGCCCAGGCCTCGGCTTCTTCCACTTCTTGGCCTCTTGGGTAAGGAGGGGCCAGGTTCAGCTTCCAATTCAGTTTCTGCTTGCCTAAATGAAAAGAAAAACATATGACTAAAATGAAACATGTAATAAAAAAATCAAAACAAACTAAAGCTGCTAAACTAAATTTGCATTACACTAACAAATATACAAATGCACTTACTCAGCTGAGACATCCATCTCCTCTTCTGCGTCTGGCTCCCATTCAGAGTCCGTTAGAGAGGGCCTCAAAGAAAAAGTACTTGTAATCATTTTCCTAAAAATACTATAGTATTATACCCCAAATTACATTATTACGAAAGGTAGTAGTAGCAGTAGTAGTAGTAGTAGTAGTAGTAGTAGTAGTAGTAGTAGTAGTAGTAGTAGTAGTAGTAGTAGTAGTAGTAGTAGTAGTAGTAGTAGTAGTAGTAGTAGTAGTAGTAGTAGTAGTAGTAGTAGTAGTAGGCCCAATCAGCTTATCTCATACAACAGGCAGCCACCGACACCATCCCCATCCAAATCATGCAATTCACACCTTACACAAAGGGCTCATGCAGTAAAAGTAATAGCAGCACTTGTTACTTTCACTACAAAATAGCTCATTTTTGTCTAAAATGTATGTTTGAAAAAAAAAAAAGTTACACTTACGCATCAAGAACAATATCCTCTCCTCGTAAAAACATGTCCTCTTCAACTGAATCGACTTCTGATGCATCACTGTCAACTCTGATAGCTCTTCATCAGAATGGTCACTGTCACGGCGCGAACAATACTCTGCCGCCTCCTCTGTGGTATATTTTGTCTTTTCTGTACGTTTAGACATCGTTTTAGTGTAAAAAAAGACGATCAAACTTGCCTTTACGCGTAGACTATCAACAATTACACAGAGCGCACCGTGACGACGTTCTCTACTGTCTCACGAAACGCAGTGATTTACCTTAGAAGTTTTCAATTCCGCCCATATAAAGTATACATCGTTGTAAAGAACTTTTTATTGGCTACAAATGATGTCACTCATGTGGAGCTAAGTCCTTATTGGTTGGATCAGGACGTCGGAGAAGGAAGTCAAAACCTTTACGCATGATTGACGCTGATTGGCTTTCTGCTGTTCCAGCCTGCCCCCATCATGCTGTAACAGGTCAAACGAGGTGTCAATCAAGCCAGGACTCCATCTTGAAAGTTTTCACAACATTGGATATAGTTTTATTTGCATCTTGCGGCAGGGATTTCGTGTGAAAATAGGAAAAGTGGTGGCGTTTTTCCTCAAGATGAAAGGTACTCTGCAGTATTCGTGCCTTTGTGGATCTAATACGTGGTTTGGACCCAATCATTTCACTGGATTATCTTTTTCGGGCTGTTTCGAGCTGAAAGAGACCAAACTCGGCAGGAATTGTTGCAGTTTACACCATTTGAAGACGAAAAGGTAAGATAAATAACTTTTCGAGTTTTGTGTTTTTCTTGATAACGCTTTGGGTGAATCCGCGGCGTTTGTCGCCGATTCACATGGATGGTATCATTGGAAGAACGAGAGCTTTCTGTAGATGTGTGGGATGGCTTTGTTGACATTGATATGGAGTTGTGTACATGCGCTGAAAGTTAGCGTCCCGAGGGCGACCCAGCTACCCAGCATAGAACGCAGGGAGGTTAATGTTTAAACCTGAGTTTTGTATCTGAACAATGTTTTATAAATGTGATTCCAGTCAAAGGTAAAAACACTTTTAGAGCTTTAAACATAGAGCTGCACGATTAACCTTTATCACATTGAAACTGAGGTTTGAGCTGCTGCTGTAACGTAACCTCAAGGGCTGAGGGTTTGTTTTTTTAGGCCTTGCCCTCCACTGTTTGAGTGACAGACATGTTCTCCAATCAGAATGATGGAACCTCGCTGCCTTTGGCTGATGGTTTTTCAGCTTTTGATTCAGAGAATGTATTTATGTCACTGAACAGGAAGGAAGAGAGTGCTGTGTTTATTAGAGAATGATTAGAACTAAGTATGTTCTCTCTTAAGACTCTTGCCTCTTTGCTTTTTGCAGATTTGTATCTTGTTGCTGATGAAGCTGAAATGTAATAACTGAGCACCGTGATGTTTAACTGCAGTTTTAGAAGTTTATGCTCAATGCTCAGACACATGAAAAATTAAACACAGGCTAAATATAAAATATTAAAACCACAAATCGATTCACAATATCGATCAGGAAAATCACAATTATTTTTTTATCCAAATGGTGCAGCTCTAGTTAAACATGTTACAAAACATGTTACAAAACAGCCTGAACAGGAGCTGAAATAACGCCTGTGTGACCATCGTCTCTTTCCAAAAAGCTGCTGAATTAGTTCAGTGTTTCAGGAAGTGAGAAAGAGCACGACCTCAGCAGCAGTGACTCTGATTGGCTGACAGAGAGTGACTGACTGAACAAGGGACCAATCAGAGGAGGAGGTGGGCGGGGGAAAGTGTGTCCTGACTCTTATTCTGTCTCTCTTAAACAATCGTCTCTGCTCCTAAAGTTCAGAGTCAGAACAACAAGCGCCAACTAGAAACAAAGTGAATTTAGAGCCTGCTGAAGTTGTGCTTCGAGCCACTTGCACATCTTTGAATAGTCTTTGAATCTTCTCCAGTGGCTGTTCTGAGCACAGCTGCTGGAGCTTATGCGACGCTCCTCCTGTTCTCCTGAGCCCCAGGAAGGAAACCACTGGACATTTTAGATCAATGTGGCATTTTCTAACCAACGAGATGTAAAATATTGTTCAAGATGTGTTTGAGGTTATAGAGGGTATGTGAGTGATGTCACAACAGCACGGCAGCAAAAGCATTAACTTAAGTGGCAAGTACACAACGTTATTCACTCAATATGCAATGTAGAAGCTTCTCTTTCTGTTTAGATTTAAACACCTGCAAAAGCCTAACAGCCCTCTTTAAATCCAGTTCTTATTTTTGTGTTTGTGTAACTTTGTGTCTTATTGTAAATGTTCCGTCTCCTCCAGACTGAGCAGCTGTAACCTGTCAGAGAGCAGCTGTGAAGCTCTGTCCTCAGTCCTCAGCTCCTCTAGTCTGTCAGTCCTGGACCTCAGTAATAACGACCTGAAGGACTCAGGGCTGAAGATGTTGTCTGTTGGACTGAAGAGTCCTCACTTTAAACTGAGCAGCTCAGGTCAGAGGGTTTACTCTTCATCTCTGTGAGTTTGTCATTTCTATGACTCTGTTTAACCCTGTGTGTTCAGACTGTCAGGGTGTCTGATCTCAGAGGAAGGCTGTGCTGCTCTGGCCTCAGCTCTGAGGTCCAACCCCTCCCATCTGACAGACCTGGACCTCAGCTTCAACCATCCAGGAGACACAGGAGTAAAGCTCCTGACTGCTCTACAGGAGGATCCCCACTGCTCACTCTCCACTCTCAGGTGAGGACACATTCATTACAGTTAGGACGTTATTACTCTCATTTACCGAGTAAACATTAAAATGTAAGAAACTGGATTTTTATTTTATTTTAGAAGTCCATTCAGATTCATTAAGCATCTGTCTCAGTGACAACATTAGCTCATGTTTTGGTGTCGATCTTTAAATAAGGGGGTGCTTGAGCACCTCCTGAGTTTTTGGCCACTTAATCAAAGAAGCACTAGTTATCTGTAGAACATTCCTCGGACGTTTAACCTGAAAAGGAGTGAGTAGGACAGGTTTAATGACTAAAGGACAGGCTATTGTCCGAGTTCCAGTGTGATGTTAATGTGGCGGTGCGTCAGAGCGCTCGGCCACAGCAGAGCTGTTTCCCAAAGCTTAGGATCCTCGCCTTTCCTTGGTCTGAAGTGGGCGTGGTCAGTCAGCCACATCATCACTCGCTGCCCAAGTGCTGTTCTAATGTTCAAGTCGTCTGGAGGCCTGTGTCCTCCCTTTGTTTAGCATGTGGCTAATATACCAAGGATACATCAGTGTAGCCTTCGCTGCCTTGCTCCAGCCAAAATCACCCATAATGCACCACAGCTGTCAAGAAAAGAAAAAAGAAAAAAGGTGGTGCTTGTGTGACTTGTAAAAGCATTTAAATTCCACTTTAAGAAAATACTTGCTTTGACTTGTTTAATAGCTCTGCAGCCAGAGTTCATTTTAGTTGTGTCCTTTTACAAAAAAAGCAACGTTTTTGTCACAATTTGGTCAAACAATTAATTTTAGGCAAGGCAACTTTATTTATACAGCGCATTTAATACACAAGGCATGTTTAAAAAAAATATTTTTAGTCAATAATAGAAACAATTAACCTATGATTTGTTTTGTTTACTTGAAATTATATTATTTGATTCAAATATAAGTTGTGTTTCCATCAGAGAAAATGTGCATCTGTCTAAAATGCGCATAATAAATGCGTAATAACAAAAGCACATTTTCACACGTTTCCATCCAAGAGTTTTTGCAAATCGTGGCTTTGGTTACCATGGTTACAGCAGGCAGCTGCATGGCGCAATTGCAGCATTTACCCAGCAGAGGCGCACTGTACGTTTGTGATTTCACTTGAAGTACGAGCTTTTTTGTAATGTTTTGGCCAAATTAATTTACCATGTTGGAATTAGCTGCTTGTTTTTACTCGTAATGCCATGAATAAATGTTCATTTAGGCGACACTAAAGCTAAGCAAAAGTATCTTAACTCACTGCTACTACTCTGAAGTCTTGCATGACCTGTAAAGGCTGGACAAACAAAAAATATCCCAGAGTGAGTTTACGTTTTCTAATGAGCATCAGGCGGCGTCTGTGTCTTTGGGCAAGTGTTTTGTGGCTAACTTGGTCCATAGTTGCAGACAGTGTTGTAGCATAAATGCTGCAGCAGAAACAGCCATGTTTGAGCCTCTGCATCTGGGAAATATGTTTGGACTAGAGACGACCTGCTACTGATGGACTTTTCCTCTTCACGTCTGTCCACAGGTCGGCTATGCCAACAGTCACGTGTACTTTTTATTCACTACGTCAAACTTTATGGGGAAAAAACTGTTTCCATCTTCCAAAATGCCCATTAATGCTTATGCGCACAAATCAAAAAACACCTCATGCGAGCGGATACACTTTTTATGTGAATTAAGAGTTTTAAATGCAAAATGTGGTGTTTCCATCACTCCTTATGAATGCGAAACTTCAAAATGTGCATTAAAATCCAGTGATGGAAACGCAGTTACTGAAGCAGATCTCACTGTTTCATGGAGCAGCAAAGAACTTGATTTGTTTCATGGGCATTGATTGAATTTATTGAATAAGATTGATCTAAGGTAGTTTCAATGTTACACGTCTCGAAAGATGGGCCAACTCTCTCTTGGTGCAGCACATTTATTTCTCAGGCACAAGCTGTAAAACAGTTACAAATACTATTAACACTGGAGCTTGCTGCCTTTTTTCACTCGTATCACGTACTGACAGGACTTGTTCCAAAAAATATTAAACGTCTACACTAGTAGCTTAGCTGAACACACATAACTGATGTGCTTATGGTAAAACAAAACACTTAAAAGTTCATTTGGAGTGTCCTTATAACTTAAATTGCCTATAGTACAATCTTATCAAGTATCTCTGGGCACTTATGTCTTGAACTTAACCGTGTACAGAATTAAAACAGTATTTCGTTTGGTTACCGTTGGACCAACGTCCGCCATTTTAGAAACGTTAACTTGGTCTAACACTCGTTTTTAAACAAATAACATATACAAAACACTTCCTAGGTTAATTTAACTTACTCTTAAAGGTACAGGAGAAACTCTACTACTGTTTAATGTGCAATTTACCAACCAGCTTACCTGTAAAACAGTTACAAATACTATTAACACTGGAGCTTGCTGCCTTTGTTTCACTCATATCACGTAATGGCAGGACTTCTTCTACAGCACCAGCTACTGATACCAAATGCACCAAGCGCCCTCTGCTGGTGTTGCCAAGTATTGCATGTTATATTACAACAGTTAAACCTTACCATAGCGAAAAGTAAACAATAATAAACATTATTTAATTGTAGTTTTATGACCTTAAAGAGTTTTTAATGGGGGGCAACTATTTTAATCTATAAAGTAAACACCTAGTGCCACATAATAGTACAGTTTTTATTCTCCGTTTCAAGTTTTATTTTAAAAGTGTCATCGTCTCTGACTACTTTTTATCTATTTATTTTAAGTCTGTAAAAATATAATTATACTTTCACCCCCAGCGCAGAATCCCCTCTCCTCTGGATAAAACATAACTTCTTTTTTATGTTGTGATGTCACTTCCTTTCCTCTGAAGTGTGTTCCATAAGCAGCTCTTTTTGGACCAAGGCAGGACCAAAGAAGGAAGTGAGTTTGGAGGCACTGCCTTCAACACTAAGGAAAGGAAAGGCACCTACGCTTTGGGAAACAGCCCAGGAGTCGAGCTGAGTCTGACTCCAGGGTCATTATTACAGTCGTTCACTAAATTTGATCAATGAGCTGAAGTTAGACTGATGTTATAAAGTCAGACGCTGAAATCAGAGGTTATTATTGTGCACTTTTGATACAGCGACGTGAGCGCGGCTGAAGCACAAAAAACATCAAACCGTCTCACGGAGGCTCCTCGGTGCCGCTGGAGTTAAAGGCAGGTCCAGAGCGTCCTCCTCCTCCACACAGCACCTTTACTGCTCACCACGCCTTTGCAGCCCAAACACTGCTGTTCTGTTCACTCAGACGCAGTTGTGAACAGAAAATTCCGCATTCCCGGGCGCAATCGTTTATTATATGAGTTATGTTTTCTAATGGCCCCCCCAAAAAAAACACACAAAAAAGAAAGACCTCAGCACCGCCTAAGCACCCCCTGGGACAAATGTCACTGCTGTGTACCTCACCATACTTTAGTATTGTGCTGGGCTTCACTGTTTATTCATACAGATGTAACGATCAATTTAAAACAGGTCCCTGATTCGACGGCAACAAAATGACCCTATAACAGTGAGGCTGTTGCTCCATCCGAAACCAGTAAATTGGTAAGAGGTCTTACGCCAAACCGGATGTGCGTCAGTGTCCGCCATGATAAGACGCGTCCGAATCGGGCTGTCAGTTAGGACGGAGTTAGGGAAAGTGGCCTGTATGCTAACTATCATAGCCACTTTAGCATAGGGACCTCTGATGCTAACTCACTGGCGATTAAGATCTATGTGCCATCCCATAAGCCACTGCGCCAATCTCCCCACCCCCCTCGCCCCCACCCTCGAGTGAACCACTGTTGATTGACAGGTGCACAATTAATTAAAAAAAATAAGATTCTGCACAAGCCAAGCTTTATAAAAGTAACAAAATACATGTTGTCGTCACCACAGCTCAGTCACATGGTTTTAAAGAGCCTCCTCAGTAAATGAACTAAATGAAGCAGTTTGTGCTTTTGCTTCATTTAGTAGAAACTTAAGCCACATGACTAATTTGCATACTGTAGCTTTATGAAACAGCTGTTGAGATAAAATAAAGGGAAATGTGAAGGATCATTTGGATGTTTTTTTGTTTTTGCCTTAAATGTCTTTATTTGGACACTATGTTGTTGTTGGACAATATACAGTAGGTGGCGGTATGCGCTTTGGTTTGGCCTGCACTGAACTTTAAAGAAGAAGAACAGCAGCTGTTGGTGATGTCACTTCCCCTTCCCCTGGGTAAGGACGGTGGAATTGGCAAATGCTGCTGAAGCAGAAGTTCACTAACTGCATAGAGATCTAACAGTTGAGCCCATGAAAGGTTACGGATTAGTTGCTAGTGTTAGAACTTAGAGGCTACAATTTCATGGTTTCGGATGCAGCATGTGTTTTGTTGTTCTTGTGTGACATCATCTGCATGCCCTGTTTAACTGAAGTGTGTTTCCTCAGACTGGATCCTGCTGGAGCTGAGAGGTTAAAACCAGGACTCAGGAAGTGTGAGTATAACGTTCACACAAAGCCTTCTGGGAAACGGACAGTGTTGGGGAGAATACTTTAAAATTGTATTTAGTTACAGAATACTTTCCTTAACATGTATTTAGTAATGTATTCCATTACTTATTTTCCACTAATTCAGATGCATTAAAGCACTTTGCAAACGCCCACAGCCCAAAATAACAGAGAACTATGAATATGGAACTGAAATATAATCATTCATTAACTGCAATGTTTGCTTTGATACTTGGAAAGTAATTGTTTTCTAATTACCTTCAAATAAGAGGCTAACTTTACCAGAATACATTTACTCAAAATGAGTATTCTAAATACATGTGTTCAGTTACTCCCCAACACTGGAAACAGAGTCCTCATATAAACAGACAAATAATGAGTAAAAAACACAACAAGCTACGACACCTGCAGTGGCGCTTATGGCCTCTAGGGGCGACCTTGAGTGAAATGCGCCAAACATATAAAACGCCGACTAAATTATGGATTTCTCAGCCTCTATAGCAGATAGGAACAACATTGAAAAAGGATTTGAGAGCTTACCCAAAGTGTGATTATATTGTGAATAATAAAATGTAAAATGTAGAGCTGAGGCTTTGTCTGTTTCCAGAGCCGTGTTTGTGTCACAGATGAAGTGACTTTTCTGTAGTGGACGATTCTTTATTTGAAAATGGCAGCAGCTGGAGCAGCCCCATTGACTTCCATTATAAACACATGTTTTTCTTTGCTCTTCCAGAGCTGTTTAAAACTTCACTTTTTACAGTGTCAGCATTTCATTTGGAAGAAAAGGAGTGAAATTTAACATTTTTACTGAAAAAGTGAAAACACAAAAGCACTAAATAATAGGAACAATATATTCATGAAAAATAACTTCAAAGAGTGAGACTGACGGAGTTTGTTGTATGTTTCCTTATTTTGCAAAACGATCAATCACGGCACTTGCGTTCTGCAGCACTTGCCGCGGAGTCACCTTGTGCGGCAGATGCAGCTGTCGCGAACTCCCTGATTGGTTCTCACGTGCGTCTAACACGTAAACGTGGAGCATTTTTATTTGTCAGTATTTAGTTTATATTTCCAGGCATATGGGCAGTTGCAATCTGTTCACTTCAAATAAATACTCAAATGTACTGTTTCTCTTTTTCATTCAGTTACTATGAACATCTTTGATACGATAGTACATAATATAAAATATATTCATAATTACTTTGCATAGTAACTAATTACTTTTACAGCATAGTAACTGAGTTACTAACTTGATTACTTTTTGTGAGAGGTAATTTGTAACAGTAACTAATTACTTGTTTTAAGTAAAATGCCCAACACTGATCTAGAGTTTAAAGCAGCACTAAGTAACTTGTTTACCTTAATAAATCCTTTCCGTAGTCCCTCTGGGGGAAACATTGAAAAAGGATGTGAGAGCTTACACCTGTGGCTTTCCTTATTTAGATACACCTTGACAAAAATAAAATATGTAAAAGCAAAGTGAAATAAAGTATATAGCCCTCTTATACTCAAATATAGGCCTATATTTTTATGTTATACCTTTGTTATTTGTCTTTGAGGTCATTTCAAAAATGTCTAGCAGCTTCTCTCTAAACCCAAAACAATATCCACTCTTTAAAATACAATTGAATTGATTGTTTTCTATAGAAACATGTGTGAAATAAGTCTAATAATGATTAGGCTATAAATAAATGAAAAGCTGGTGATGGGGAAGGGCAGAGTAAAGCCTGCTCCAAACAGATCTCTCTAAACCAGGGGTCTCAAGCTCATTTGGAGCGAGGGCCAAAAATGCAAACCCAGTGTTGGTCGGGGGCCGCAACAGACCAAAGCTTTTTATTAAGGCGAGACACGGCAGGTGAAAGGATTGATTTTTCACACAGTGGTCCAAGTGGAGATTTGTATCTAGTTTCCTCCCTTTACATCTTAGTTTTCATGTCAGAGAATAAAAATGACTAAACTTAGCCCGTATGATGTTTATTTGATGATGTTTTGCCGCGAGTGAGGCGGAGATAACCCGGAAGTAGCAGCTCCGCCTCTTCGTAAAGCCGTCTTTCACACGGATATTCATTCATAAATATTGACAGATTTTACATCCACGTGTCCTGAAGGGTCCCCGTGATGACGCTATAATCCAAATATGCTATTTTTCCTTCTGGGAGCCGCAAAATACGGCAGAGCGGCGGAAGGGGCCGCACATGTGCACTCGCTACAAGACGTTCAGGGCTGGTTTTCTCTGAATGAGGATAAGGCCCCACTCGGGCAGAGCCTGAGCCCTTATAGTCGCTCACACAGACTTCACACTGTCCAGTCTTGGACTGAACAATATTTAGAAGGTTTTTTCAGAGGGATTTTTTAATCTCTAATTCCAAGCCTGATTTATTCAGCTTTGAACCCAAAAAACAAGGCGGAATTTGAGTTTTTATAGTTTTTTCACTTATGATTAGTTAAACAGTTTTTCCAAAATCCCTCTGAAAAACTCTTTGTTTCTAATATGTCAATAAAATAAAACCAAACATTTTAATCTGGCTCAATCCATTATTTAGTTTTCGTTGCCCAAAATGTCCATTTTGTCCATTTTCATGAACAAAATGCCTTATTTTTATATGAAAACATAAAATGACAGAAAACACATGTTTGTCTCATATTTATATCAGTGATGTTCAGCAAAAGTTTCAAATCGATATCTCTACATTTATTTATTTTCCCTATTCACCTGCAGTGTCTGGCCTTAAGTCATTATGATTTAGCATCTTTTTATTGTTTGCTGTAATATTCCTTAAAACAGACTGTACATTAACTATCTGCACATGTTTAAGCTTCCAGAGGTTTCCAATCAACCAAACATTTGCTGAGCTTCTAAATTTGAAATGACAGACTCAGACAATGAATCTCATTTAGTTTCTGGTAAATAGTTTCTGGGCATCAGTGAATGATCTTTCAGGAGTCAGGTCCAGTTTCTGTCTGTTCGTCTATTTAGAAAGAAATGCAAAATGTACAAATGTGTTTTTAATGAAAGGCCCAACCAGGACTGGAGCTGAAAATGAGCATCAGCTACAAACTTGTTTTGTACTGTGTTCATTTGTAATGACCCTGTCAAATAAATAAATACATAAATGAATGTGTAGACTTGGCAACTCTCCAAATGCCATTATTCAGACTCTGGTGTGTCTGAGATCAGCTCAATAATGTGGAGTCATTGGCCTCAGGCCTTTTTCTCACCTACACTTAGAGAATTGATTTTTTACTGTCTATGTTGCTGTAATTATTTGCAGTATTTGATATATTTCCATATTGTCTATTTTGAATGTAACTGTGGATCATGTGTTGGCACATGTGTCCTTAATAAAGATGAAATGAATTGACATGATAATGGCTCTGAGAGAGAGATGGAGAGAAAAGTCTCCTCACTTTACTGTTGTGATGCTTTTAAGCACTAATGATGATATGTTTTCTTTGCATTGGTCATTGGTCAGCTGCTGTAACTTTTCCAGCACATGTTTAGCTGAACAACTAAAGTTTCTCCTCACGTTCTGACAGTCTCCACCTGTTTCAGAAGCTCCTCTCTCTGTCCGCTGCTTTTAGTCCGTTTCTTTGTTGAAAAAAGTTGATAAGTCGTCTGCAGAAGCGCCGCATCTCCCTTCCCCTGTCTGATGATGTCATTCTCACGTCCACAGCGGCATTAGCGCTACCGCGCGCTGCCTCATGGGAAATGTACTTCTAACGTGTTTAATGTCATTTATAATATAAATAAGAAATCATCTGGCGGGCCGCATTTGGCCCCCGGGCCGCGTGTCTGAGACGCCTGCTGTAAACACAGCCAGGAGGAGGAGAAAGCCCCTCCCCTCACTGCTGCTCAGCGCTGTCAGCGAGAGGAGAGGACGCAGCTCTCCTCTCGTCCCGCACTTGACTTCTCAATAAAAGTACGTGATGGAAAGAGCAGAACAACTGTTTTCTCATCGTTTTGGAGGAAAACCTTTGGATCCAATCAAACTATAAACATCAACCCAAAAAGTCAATATCTCCTCAAATATTTCACCAATTAACACCAAACTATTGGTTCCCTTGTACCCCAACATTGACGTATACGCTTACCCACCTCAATGGTAGAATTACACAAGAGCGCCCCCTGCTTTAATGGTAGAAATGCAGCAATGCTTTCCCGGCCTAAATGGGTTAATGTGCCACGTCACAAACTTTGATCCAGTCACTTTGTTTCAACACGTTTGAACTTGAAGAAAGTCATTTGAGAATTAGAATGGAAAATACATTTATTATTTAGAAAAGAAACAAGTTTAGTCTTTAAATATTCTTAAATCAGCAATTTACAGGAACAAAACTAAATGTACACCTTCATAAGTCTCCAGACGTGTTTAGTTCCTTATAAACCACTTTCTAAGAGTTTAAATGTAAATGTTCATTAGATTTCTTTATCTGCGACAGCACAACACAAACAAGAATTCAAGTTTTAATACCAAAGAAAATATTTGTTAAATGTGACACTTCAGAACATTCCAGGTTATATGTGGCTACGTCACAAGAGAAACTAAACTGAAACATAAATAAATAAGCTCAGCTTCACTCAGACAATACTGTGAAGCCTTTGGAACAGAGGCATTTTACAACAGAAACATTCATTAATGCTCGGATTTTATTCTATTGTCGGGGTGAAATGTTACACACTGTGGCTTAAAAATGTCACAGTTTCCTCATTTTTTATTTTAAGTGAAACAATAATTAAATCGATCATGTATTTATTGATATTTATATTTTAATCTTTCAGTCCATTTCAAATCAATATAAATGTCGTTCTCCTCTAAAGAGTGAACAGGACTAACTGCTGCTGTGTTTTCTCTCCGTCAGATTTCACTGAACTCTCTCTGGATCCAAACACAGCTCAGATAAAACTCAAACTGTCTGACAACAACAAGAAGGCGACACATGTGAGTGAAGTTCAGCCGTATCCAGATCATCAGGACAGATTTAGGTACTGGTTTCAGCTTCTGTGTGACACTGGTCTGACTGGGCGCTGTTACTGGGAGGTCCAGTGGAGAGGATGGGTTCATATATCAGTGTCTTACAGAGGAATCAAGAGGAAAGGAGAAGGTTATGACAGTGAGTTTGGACGCAATGATCAGTCCTGGAGTCTGTCCTGCTCTGATCATGGTTTCTCTGTTTGGCATAAAAACAAACGAACCCGCCTCTCTCAGCCCTGCTCCTCCTCTGGGACAGTAGGGTGTTTGTGGACTGTGCTGCTGGCTCTCTGTCCTTCTACACAGTCTCCTCTGAGGAACTGATCCACCTCCACACCTTCAACACCACCTTCACTCAGACCCTGATCCCTGGGTTTACGCTCTGGGATGAAGACTCCTCAGTGTCTCTGTCAGACTGAGGATCAGAGTCTCAATTATACGGATGAGTTTCAGTCACATGACCTTTTCCTGAGGCCGTTTTGAGGTTTACGTCACTGTGAAACTCATCAATAGCTTTAGCAGAATAACTGAATCATTATTTTCCAGTTTGTTGATAGAAACAAAGTCAAACTGAAGCCTCTGTAAAGGAGCGACTGTGGCTCCGCCTCCAAACGCCTGTTAAAATAAATACAATAAAATAACTAAACCGTATGAAGGGAAACTCACCGTCACATCTTTGTCTTTTTCTAAATCCTTTTGTTACAGAATCCTGAGTTCAACATCTGTCATTAAAAACCACTCAATAAACTGAATTAATAACATTGATTTAAATATGTGATGAATGCAAAGTGGATTTATTATTAGCACTGATTATTTGCACATATTAAACTGCATGTTTAAAGCAGATGGAGAAATGTGAAAGTAAACAATCAAACTCCTCCCTCTTTACCCAGAAAGCCCTTCTTAAGTCCTCAGAGTTTCTATTCCCGTGTGGATCTGATGTCGGTAATTTGGGAGGTAAAAATGGACCCAGTCAATGATATTAATGATCATGTTTGTTATTCATAAGTTTTCTTTTTAAATACTATTGTGAAAGTGTGTTGTATTACTGTATCCAGAATGTAAATTAATTTTGAATATGGGGGTAGGCACTTATAAGCTTTCTTGCTTCGGCCTAATCGTTTTT
The DNA here is from genome assembly GCA_007210695.1 of Neogobius melanostomus. NCBI lineage: Eukaryota > Metazoa > Chordata > Actinopteri > Gobiiformes > Gobiidae > Neogobius > Neogobius melanostomus. The sequence continues at coordinate 58,246 of VHKM01000326.1, read as the reverse complement.
GAGGTTTTTTTTGTTGTTGCTTTGTTTGTTTTCTGCACTGTTATAATGTTGTAAAAATCACTCAAATAAATCCAATCAATCAATCAAAGTGTAATGCAGTTAATAGGAACAACTGGCTCCTCCCCCACATTCTAGAACCTGAAATCAACCAATCAGTGACTAACACAGACGGTGTGACATCACCATGACTTTATTCCACAGCTCGGTGTGGTTCATTCAAACAGGTCCTTTAAATGTTTACAGTATGTACAGCATGCCCACTGTCACACCGTGAGGAGAGGGTTCAGAATAAGCACAAGCACATGTCCAGGCAGAGACCCTCCCTGACCACCAGGGGCGGCGTGGTTCTTCATGCATCACAGAGCGAGGCCGTCTCCACCAGAGCTCTGACTGCACGAGTGTCAGCGCAGACAGAGCTGGAAGTCACAACGCAGAAAGACTGACTGACAAACGGCTCCATCATTATGTTCATTATGTGTCAAAGTCGCCTCTGATTTATTATCATTCAACATTATTCATCACCAAAATCAAGTCACACCTTTAAATCTTCAACGAAGGTACTTGAGTCATCTTCTGTACTTGGTAGTTGAGGTCTCCAAACGTTTCGCCTCTCATCCAAAAGGCTTCGTCAGTGAACAAGGTTTCCCTCAGCAAGCAGCGTAGATAAAGACCAGTTGGGAGGAGTTGGCTCCTCCCCTCTAATAACAGCTACTCTCACCTGTGGGTAAACACCTTTGAAGTAGAGCGTCTGTAACGACCTGCTCCCCCCAGTATCGGTCAGTCCTGTCCTATTCATAGATGATCACTGCTAATTACCTGCCTATTGTTCTATTGTTAGCTGAGGTATCGTCTTCTTGGACTGGCCGTGCTCTGTCCGTTTTCCCCGAAGCAGATTGGAGTACAAAGAAGAAAGATTAAATCTTAGCCCACCATTTCGGTTCATGGAGGGATTTTCTTTTCTGACAAAAATAGCTTCTTTTACTCCTCTTTCAAACCAACGTTCTTCTTTAGCTAGAATTTTGACCTCCCCGTCCTCAAAAGAGTGATTGGAGGCTTTAAGGTGAAGGTGCACAGCCGACTGAGGGCCGCTTGTGCTTTCTCTTCGGTGTTGATAAAGTCTCTTCTGTAAGACTTGTTTGGTTTCTCCAATATAATGTTCTTTGCATTCTTCTTCTTTGCATCGAATAGAATAAACCAAATTGCTTTGTTTGTGGCTCGGCGTTTTGTCTTTGGGATGAACTAATTTTTGTCTCAGTGTGTTCACAGGTTTGTGGTACACTGGAATCCTGTGCTGTTTAAAGATTCTCTGGAGTTTCTCTGATACCCCGGCTACATACGGCACTGCAACTCCCTTTCTTCTGGGTTCTGTAGTCTGTCTGTCCTGCTCTTTGGGTCTTCTTGCCCTTTGTGCTCTAGTGAAGGACCAGTTAGGATAGCCACAGTCTGAGAGGGCTCTCTGGACATGTTGCTCCTCTTTGGTCTTTCCTTCTGCACTGGTAGGCACCTCTTTAGCTCTATGTCTGAGTGTCCTAATGACCCCTATTTTGTGTTGGAGTGGATGGTTAGAGTCAAACATCAAATACTGGTCAGTATGAGTTGCCTTCCTGTAAACCTCTGTCTGAAGTTGTCCGTTTTCCCCTATGATAACTTTACAATCTAAAAAGGCAAGTTGTTTCTCCTTAGCGTCCTCCCGAGTAAATTTAATGTTAGGGTCCACAGCATTGATGTGATCTGTAAATGGTGTCACTTCCCTCTCTTTAATTTTGATCCACGTGTCATCTACATATCTGAGCCAGTGGCTGGGTTTGTTACCTGGGTATGAGGCCAAGGTATCCTTCTCCATTTCCTCCATGTAGAGGTTAGCCACTATGGGTGAAACTGGAGAACCCATAGCACAGCCGTGGATCTGTCTGTAGAAGTTGCCCCTGAACTGGAAATATGTGGTGCTAAGGCAGATCTCCAGTAGTTGGCAAATGTGGTCAGGGGTGAGCTGGGTCCTATCCGCTAGAGTGCTGTCCTCAGTCAGTCTCTTCCTCACCGCCGTGACTGCTGCTGAGGTTGGGACAGATGTAAACAGTGCTGTCACATCGTAAGAAACCATAGTTTCATCTGATTCCAGCCGCAGGTGTTTGATCTTCTCCACAAATTCCTTGGTGTTTTCCACATGGTGTTCTGTGTTGCCGACTAAAGGGGCTAAAATGAACTTGAGATGTTTCGCCAGATTATAGGTGATGGAGTTGATGCCACTCACAATGGGTCTGAGAGGAAAACCTTCCTTGTGTATTTTTGGCAGACCATAAATACACGGAATAGCCTCTCCCGGGTAAAGCTTGTAATATAACTTTTTGTCAATTATTTCTTCCTTTTCTAGTTTCTGAAGCTGCTCTATAATTTTCTTCCTGTACCCGCTGGTGGGGTCTCTTCTGAGTCGCTCATACGTGTTTTCATCACTGAGCAGGTGCTTGACCTTGGTCTCGTAGTCAGCTGTGTTGAGGACAACAGTGCACCTGCCTTTATCCGCTGGAAGGATGGTGATGCTCTCATCCTTCTTCAAGGCTGCCAAAGCTCTTCTTTCTTCTCCAGTGATGTTGGAGGGAGGAGGTCTGGAGCTCTTGAGGGCTGATGAGATTTTCAGTCGAAGGTCCCCTGCCTCAGACTCAGTCATCCTGTTATTCCTGATGGCTGACTCTGTTGCTGTGATGACATCCACTGTGGGAATGGATTTGGGTGTGATGGAGAAGTTGAGCCCCTTGGAGAGCACGCTGTTCTCCGCCTGGGAGAGTTCTCTGTCTGAGAGGTTTTAACCCAATTGGCTGTAGTTTTAGGATTTCTATCTATTTCTTCATTCCCACGCCACTGCCTGCTGTATCTTGGCTGGTTTTGTCCTAAGAGTTTTAGAAACTTACCTTTCTGTCTCTCTTTGGACCTTCTGTGTTGGTCCATCTGCGCTACTTGTGTGAAATTACAAATCTTGAGTGTGTGAAATTACAAATCTTTAAACCTCAGAGAAATGAGAAAAGACATTTCATAAGTTTACTTTTCTTCTTTCACGGTGAGACGCTGCAGGTGAACAGGGAAACAATGTTCACTCTTTTTAGGCTCATTCCGTGTGGTTTCACCCACAGCCTCCGTGACCGTCTCACATCTGGATCATTCTTTCCTCCACATGTGTAATGAACACGTGCTAAGTGATTTGCTCCAACTACCAAGATTTTCTTTTTATAGACACTTTACAGAACAGGGAGTTGTAAGCACCTTTTCTGCTCGTGGGTGAGTTTTACATTTGTGTGCACTTTTACAGAGCTCTAACTCAGCAATGGAAACATGTGTGAGGCTAAATCTGTGTCTGTGTCATGTCGATATTTCCACAAACAATCATCGAAAATGTGCCAGACTGTAAACCTTTGGATTTACGTATAGGCTGCTGAAAATGTCAATATTTCAATTTCTGAATAATTTCTCCCAAAATGTCAGGGTTTCTACAAAAGAAGTGTATTGAGTGATCAGCTTCATATTGTAGGTTTTAGTTTATTAGGATATGACCTTGCTGCAGTAGAAGCAGGATGTTGATCTGATAAAGGCTCTTTGAGTTATAGCTTCACAAAGATGGGTCCTACTCGGAAAATCTCAAAAATGTCCCTCTAGTCTGAGCAGGATTTGACCACGTGCTCAATAAATAAGCTTCGTAAAGGGAGAGTCTCTGAGATCAAAACTAAAATGTTAAAGTGCATCTGACACATTAGACACAATTTATGCTTAAACAGAATTAACACAATTATATTTTAAGATTTAGCTAAAGATTCTACCCAGCTTTCTTTAGTTTGGCCAGTTTTGTGACGTTTATAGTTTCACTTCCTTATTGGACACTGACAGGAAGTGACATAGATACAGTTGGCATCACGTCATACAAGGGGCGTGGCCTCGCAGAGGGGGAAGGAAGTATGTTTTGGGAAACACATACCCATCACCACAAATCACTTTTGAATATTGAGACTCCTTATGGGCCACTAGTAGTAATATTGTAAAGTGGGTCACTGGGTCAAATGCCCATAAAGCTATTGAAGAAAATGAGCCGTTGTGTTTCCATGGAGTTTCGTATAGTAATTTGTTGACGGTCCCTAACCAGAGCGGAAAGAGCCGGGACATATTCTGAGCACAACATGTCAAACATCTCTCCACGCCGACTCACAAGAGCATTACCCGGTGCAGACATTTGTTCAAAGGGAATTTAAGACTGAAACTATTCTTGTGAAAATAGAACTTTAATTATTCAAATGAATGCAATAAGTTGCCGTACGTTTCCTTAGCATTTAGTGTGAGAGAAAGACATTCTGTGGTACGATTGGCTCGATCCATCACCTTCCTACAGTTCAGGGACTCACAAATCTGATGACAATCCACCTGCAGCGAAAGGTAACCTCCTCACAAATACACAAAACAAAAGCCTCACTTCTTCCTGTGACGCTGTTAGACACAAACGTGAGTGTGTGGACGCAGAATCAGACGGAGCTCCTTTACACGATGGACATGATCATGGCAGCCGTAAACCATCAGGTTTGAGGCGTGTCGTCCGCGGATTGTTCACCGTCCTGAAGAATAAAGGCCGTTCCCGCAGCTTTGGAGAGTTTCCTCACACAGAAGACACTGATACCAACACAACGCTGTAAACGTCAGGGATGTAACGGGGAAACTGTGGTTCAGGGTTCACCCAGAGGCCCGTATTCTGCAGAGCTTTAACGTACTCTGGGACACATTTGAATATGATGTTTTCTTTGTGGGAAAGAGACGCTCAGTCCTGACTTTCACAAACAAATAAACACCAGCAGAAACTCTTTCCTCTCATTGTGCTCTCCAAAAGTGGAGACTAGGGCTGGCACCGCCTTTTTAACTCATGTTATTGTTGATTTTCCTGCATCTTTGTCACATTTTTGTTCCGTTTTGACACTTTTGTCTTTTGTTACGTATTAATCACTTTTCATCAGACCATGTAGTTTCTGAAAATATGTGTAAGATCTGATCTGAGGAAAACACAACTTACAGTCCCTGGACCAACAGCATCAAAACTTGGATCTAAAGATATAACTTTTGTTTTTGGTTCCTGCTTTCGATACTTTCATTTTTTTTCCGATACCAGTAGTACCTAAGCTTTTTTTTCCAACACTGTAAGAGAATCTCTACAAAACGATGATCGAAAGGTCGGGAAGAATAGGCAGCAGTCGGATGTCTTATGCAGGAGAAGTTTTATTGCCATCTTTGCGACCCCGAGACATGAACTCAAGACATAGCACAGTCCTAACATTCAAATCTGTCCATCCTTCCACATCAAGAGAGTTAAGTAAACCTGGTGCCACGTAGGCACTAAGCATCTACCACTGGCAGTGTGCCACGTGTATTCTAGGCCACAAGTCATAGAAGGCCAAATTGTACTGTTTTGGCAGTACGATATGATAAGGGCCATGTGTGAGGGCCGAATTAACTCTATAATTCCCCATCAAACACTGTACTTGTATCATGTAATGGTACTCAGCCCTCACAACAATGGAAAAGGAAAGTCAAGCTTTCATGAACTAGTCTTTAGCTAATGGCATCAACGAAGCACAAAACAAGTCCAGAATTATGATGATGGAAAAAAATCAGAACATGACTAAAAGCTGGAAAATCTACAGTGAAGATGATTTGAACGAGACGTAAAGGAAGCTCAGCAGAATACGGACCTTTCAGACATGAACCATTCGATTGAACATTGCCATAGTAACAGTCGAGTTACGTGATTTTAATAAAACATACAGGTCCAATCAATAAATCCCCAATGCTCCTTGTTTTATAGCTTGTAGTGCGGAATATTTGGAGTTTCATATTTTGAAACATTTTGAAAGCTCAGTGTTTCGAGATGAGAGCGCTAAACCCTGGTACAGATGACGGCTTGAGAACCTTTGTCTATGATGGGAAACTCCTGTGCCACAGAAGATATGTGTCTAATGTGTCCCGTTACATCCCTTTGAAAAACAATAAGGTTCAAGGTTTTCCATGTTTTCCATGTTTTCCAGGTTTTCCATGTTTTCCAGGCTGCGCGGGAACCCTGAGGCAGGTCTGTGTATTATCTGGCCGTGGACTTCTCCCGGGCCGGGGGTTTTCCTTTGGGCACGGGCTGCACCGACGCTGCCGCTTTGGGCCGTGAGCGGGGGCGGAGGCGTCCTGGGAAGCGCTGCGTCTCATGCCCGCGGTCAACGCCTGGCTCTGGGGCTGGAGGACGGGCATCGTGGGCTGCCTGGAGGGCCGGTGCGGCGAGGGGCTGCGGGCAGACGGAGAGTTATCAGGGAAATGATATATGACATATTTGACTTGAATTTTCTGAAGATTTCTACAGTAAAATCGGTTGAGCATCATTACACAAGGAGTGGACATAACGAGGAATAATATCCTAGTGAGAGTTTTGTGTCACATCCAAAGTGATCATTATCATTAAAGCGCTTTGTGTCTGTGAAAGGCGCTATATAAATAAAGATCTTCTTCTTCTATTATAATTCCTTTTCAAAAGTAGCTTATGGGACACATAGTAATACAGGGATCTCCAACCAGCCCTTTGTAGGTCGCTCGCCAAACACTTTCTACATTCACACATACACTTGATGATTTACATTTAAGAGGCAAGTTCCTTTGCTTCTGAACATGTGCAACACACTTTGCAAACATTTCAGTTCATATAGTTAAGTATAAGGACAAACTCAAGTGATTTTCTTTGAAATATCATCTTGGCTAATTCTCCTGGGTGAACTCTACCACAGTTGCATTTTACTCAAGTGTCTTCGAAGTGTAAGTAGCTCTTAGGGCTGGGACAAAGTATTAGATCACAATACTTTTTGCTGCAATACTTTGGCAATACTTTCAATACTTGTGTTTGGAGGTATTTTTATCCTGCACTCCTTTATTTTCCAGTAACAGTTACACAGCACTTTGTTACATTTTGTGTTAATGCACTTTTCAATCTTAACACTTCAATAAATGTCCTTTGGTTTATAAACTTTGGACATGTGACTGGTGACCAAAGCTACAAAATCCCAGTCTTTCCCGGGTTATTAAAGCAGAACTTTTGCCCCTAAAGGCCACATGCGCCACTGCAGCTGTCGTGGCATGTTGTGTTTTTTTACTCATGAATTGTCCGTGAGAGTAAATACTACGCTGAGAAAAGACAAAGGGCTGGGTTTCAGGTCACATCACAGCGTTCTAAAGGCCTATAATATTATATAGAGGTCAAATGATTTTGTTTTTGAGGAAATGTTTGGTCTGTACAGAGAGATCATGGACCCAGTGACTCATATTAATGATCATTTTTGTAATTCAGACATTTTATTTTTAGATACGACTTGTGAAAGTGTAATGCAGTTATTAGGAAAAACTGGCTCCTCCCCCACTGGGTCCTGTGACATCATCACATTCTAGAACCTGAAACCCAGCAATTGTACTTTATAAAAATGGAAGAGAGATCTGCACTATATGCTCATCAATGTTTATTTGTCTCAGCGGCAGAGACGTCTCGGGGTCTTAGCCCTTCATCAGACTATTATATATTATAATAAGTCATATGTTTACCTTCAAATGTGTCCAGAGCTGAATGGTAACCGTGGTAACCGTGGTCAGAGGAGCCTGGATCTGTTTTTAGTGATTTCTCTTCATTTGTATTTCAATGTTATTTTCATTGTTCTGTGTTTTTAATTGTTATTATTTGTAGTTCTGAAAGCCCACAAAGAGATGACTTTAATTCAAACTGATATAGTGGTCAATGACTTTGTTTATACTGTTTCAATACACTATGTACTTCTGTTAAAGCAATAATACCCATTGATTTCCCCTTATTTGGAGCTCGCACTGCACCTGGGGCTGTCGACGCGACTGTGGGCGGAGCCGTGGAGGCGGAGCGGCGTTCGGGGGCCGTTGGAGGAAGCGGCGCCGGGTCGAGCGCAGGAGGCGGACGAGGAGCGAGCGGGAACTGATTTACTGGGTTTACGCTGAGAGCCGGCGACGCTCAGGGAAACTCTCTGAGACCTGGGAAAGAAACAGCTTTGAAAAGGTTAGACACAGAAGTAAAGCATTTTATAAACCAAATGTAAATAAGACAGAGCCAGGAAGAGCTCTGGGAAACACGGAAGAGAGCGGCCATGAAGTACATAGTGTATTGAAACAGTATAAACAAAGTCATTGACCACTATATCAGTTTGAATTAAAGTCATCTCTTTGTGGGCTTTCAGAACTACAAATAATAACAATTAAAAACACAAAACAATGAAAATAACATTGAAATACAAATGAAGAGAAATCACTAAAAACAGATCCAGGCTCCTATGACCACGGTTACCACGGTTACCATTCAGCTCTGGACACATTTGAAGGTAAACATATGACTTATTATAATATATAATAGTCTGATGAAGGGCTAAGACCCCGAGACGTCTCTGCCGCTGAGACAAATAAACATTGATGAGCATATAGTGCAGATCTCTCTTCCATTTTTATAAAGTACAATTGCTGGGTAGAGAGCGGCCATGTTGGAGAGAGCGTCCATGTTGGGGAGAGCAGCCATGTTGGAGAGAGCGGCCATGTTGGAGAGAGCGGCCATGTTGGAGAGAGCGGCCATGTTGGAGAGAGCAGCCATGTTGGAGAGAGCGGCAATGTTGGAGAGAGCGGCCATGTTGGAGAGAGCGGCCATGTTGGGGAGAGCAGCCATGTTGGAGCCACTTCAGACAAACAGTCGACAAATAAACATCGTAAAGAGAGTTTGAGCCATTTGTTCAAACTGAGACCTCCAGCACCTCGCCTTAGACAAAATGCCTGGTTGTAAAGACGAGCTTTCATAATTAGCTCAGTGCAGATGTGTTCGTACCCGCTGGTGGCTTTGGGCTCCGGGACTCGTCGGAAGTGTAGTCTGAGAGAAACATCAGCGGGTTAGACAGAGCAAAAAACTCACTCCCACTCTGTCAGATGGTCACGAGCAAATACTCATTTATTTTACTGCCACAGTCGACGAGCAGGAGGCAGAGCAGCCAAAATATTTACTCAAGTAAGATTAATGTTACTTTAAAATAGATACTCTCAAGTAGAAGTAAAAAGTAGTGACCCAGTAGTTATTGAAATAAAAGTAACTGTTTGAGCGTAAAAGTCTGATTTATGTTTCATTTTGACATGACTTCTGAGAAACAAAACATGAAATAATGTAAACATTCGAGATCAGGCTTTTTGCTTCTGATACTGATTTTGATCCTGGTTTGAGAATCTGCCGACATTCGATAATAACCGATATCAAGACTTTCTTAATAAATAGACAATACATAATTATGAGCCTGATCTAAAGGAAGCAAACTGGTGTGAATGTTTCCAAAGAGCTTCTATATAAGATCTTCCTCTTCCTCTGAACTCACTGTAATGACAGAAGAGTTCCCCATCAGCTGATTTCCATGTGTCACATACTTTCACTTTGTTTTTTATGTGACGTAACAAACGCTAAGAACACATGCTTCTTTTCTACGGCTGGGTATCGTTCATTCGGGTCAAATGCAGAGACACATTTGGTTGTACAGCTTCGTAAAGGGAGAGTTTGTTTGTTTTTCACTCTGATATTAAAACTGTTAAAGTACATCTGACACATTAGACATTTTGCCTCTTTATGCTTTGGATCGGCTCTTCATTGTATCGACTCTTCCAGTCGAGCTCGAAGCCCGTTCATTTCAGTCTGATGTTTAATAGATTGATTTGAGTAAAATGTCCAATGTTCATTTGCACCAACAAGTCAACACTGCACCGTTTCTCTGCGCGGAATAAAATGGGCTTTGTGTTTATGTAGAAACTGATTTTCTCTTGACTTCTCCAGTCCCATGTGAACTGAGAGGAGAGAAGGGCTTTTCAACATCTGTCATTAAAAACTTGTAAATGAACTGAACTCGACTCGATTGCTCTAAATATATAACACATGCAAAGTGGATTTATTATTTGCACTCATTATATTACATTCACATCCAAGACAATGAAATATAATTTAGTTATGAAATATCTCTTAATACTGTAATGTTTCATGAAGTTACTCGAGTATAAATGTACCTGACTCCTCCCACCTCTGCCCCTTTCAAACGCACCAGTCTAATCACTCACTGACTTTTATTACTGCGGAGTCACCTGAGGCGGAGCTGCTCTTTGCTCCTGGTCGGGCAGGTTTCTTTAGAGTCACACACGGGACGGAGAGGAGCCACGGAGGATCTGACTGACACAGGACCACGGCTTTAGGGCCACACACACCGATCCAGAGGACCCAGCTCCAGAGGGCCCAGCTCCAGAGGGCCCAGCTCCAGAGGACCCAGCTCCAGAGGACCCAGCTCCAGAGGGCCCAGCTCCAGAGGGCCCAGCTCCAGAGGGCCTCAGCTCCAGAGGGTCCAGCTCTAGAGGGCCCAGCTCCAGAGGGCCTAGCTCCAGAGGGCCCAGCTCCAGAGGACCCAGCTCCAGAGGACCCAGCTCCAGAGGGCCCAGCTCCAGAGGGCCCAGCTCCAGAGGGCCCTGCTCCAGAGGGTCCCAGCTCCAGAGGGCCCAGCTCCAGAGGGTCCCAGCTCCAGAGGGCCCAGCTCCAGAGGGCCTCAGCTCCAGAGGGTCCAGCTCTAGAGGGCCCAGCTCCAGAGGGCCTAGCTCCAGAGGGCCCAGCTCCAGAGGGCCTCAGCTCCAGAGGGTCCAGCTCCAGAGAGCCCCAGCTCCAGAGGGCCCAGCTCCAGAGGGCCCAGCTCCAGAGGGCCCAGCTCCAGAGGGTCCCAGCTCCAGAGGCCTCAGCTCCGGTGAGTTCTGCCACTGATTTCAATCCCACATTCAGGATTCAGGGGTTTGTGTGGGCAGGGTCACTGTGAGTCAGAGATATAAGTCAGATAATCACATAAATAAAGTCTGTTACCTTCATTTGACTTTGGCTTTTTGAACACAAAGTACTTTAATCATTTATTTTAAACGTCTAACAGAGTCATATTATTTGAGACAATACCACACATTAGTAGGAAATCCATTGTTTGGTCAGAATCGTTTGCCCATATGTCAGAGACAGTAATGAGTTAGATTTACTTATTATTTTTTACAATCACTTGAGTAACTTTGTGTATGAATTAGTTTGTTTTAGTGTCGACTTCTACTGGTGTAATATTGTGAGCTCGTGTCGAACTCTAACCTCAGATAAACCTGAATAAACAATAAACTGGTGCAGTTTTATGGCGGTGTTTACAGTAAAGACGTCGGACTGTGATCCTTCAGAGGCTGGTGAAGGTTAATGATTCATATTTATCCACCACAGAAGGAAACACTGATACCTGTTTAGTCTCATGAATTCAGCTTAGACGACACATATAGAAACAACATGAGAAAACGTATCCAGAGGCAGTGTGTGTGAGGCTTCAAAGCAGGCTAAATGTTCTAATAGAAGAATAGCTACAGCATCGTAATAGTCCGGTTAGATGAATAACATGTCAGTGTGAAGTCTCCAGTTGAGTGTATTTTATTCAAACTGGCTCTTGGGCGTTGTTTATGATCACAGACGCACTGGTTTAGTCCTGGTTTAGACCTGGTTTAGACCTGGATTAGACCTGGTTTAGTCCTGGTTTAGTCTTGGTTTAGTCTTGGTTTAGACCTGGTTTAGTCCTGGTTTAGTCCTGGTTTAGTCCTGGTTTAGTCCTGGTTTAGTCCTGGTTTAGTCCTGGTTTAGTCCTGTTTAGTCCTGGTTTAGTCCTGTTTAGACCTGGTTTAGACCTGGTTTAGTCCTGGTTTAGTCCTGGTTTAGTCCTGGTTTAGACCTGGTTTAGTCTGGTTTAGTCCTGGTTTAGACCTGGTTTAGACCTGGTTTAGACCTGGTTTAGTCCTGGTTTTAGACCTGGTTTAGACCTGGTTTAGTCCTGGTTTAGACCTGGTTTAGACCTGGTTTAGTCCTGGTTTAGTCCTGGCTCAGTCCTGGTTTAGTCCTGGTTTAGACCTGGTTTAGTCCTGGTTTTAGTCCTGGCTCAGTCCTGGTTTAGTCCTGGTTTAGTCCTGGTTTAGACCTGGTTTAGTCCTGGTTTAGTCCTGGTTTAGTCCTGGCTCAGTCCTGGTTTAGTCCTGGTTTAGTCCTAGTTTAGACCTGGTTTAGACCTGTTTAGTCTTTAGTTTGGTTGAGTCTTTCTTCCTTCATTTCCTGGTTTTTGGCCTTTGTCTAAAGTCTGATTTATTGACTCTTTAATCAGATCTGAAGTGCTCAGTTTCATGTTTATTATTTTAGCTGAGTTCATGTTTATCACTATTTTCTAATCAAACTATAGTTTAATCTCTGTAGCTGTAATACTGACCTGTAGCCGTAATACTCAATCAATCAATCAATGGTTTTGTATAGCCCAGTATCACAACAGGAGTTGCCTCATAGGCTGCACCGAACATTAAGGCAATAAAACAGAGCAGTAAATAAGACAATGTAAAGTTCAGGTGAATCAGGTTTTTTTTAAATTCTGACGGACAAACTAAATTTGTTTCAACTACAAGGAAATAAAGTTCCTGATCCTTTGTCTGTGTAAGTTCTCAGTCGTACAGGAGTTGTCCATCTTCAATGAAGGTACTTGAGTCATCTTCTGTACTCGGTAGTTGAAGTCTCGAACGTTTCGCCTCTCATCCAAAAGGCTTCGTCAGTGGACTAAAGTCCAGCTCAGCCCGCAGTTTAGATAAAGACCACCAGGAGGAGTCGGGGTAGGCCCGGCTCCTCCCCTTTAATCACAGCTACTCTCACCTGTGGGTAATCACCTTTAGAGTAGAGCGTCTCTAACGACCTGCTCCCCCCAGTATCGGTCAGTCCTGTCCTATTCATGGATGATCACTGCTAATTACCTGCCTATTGTTCTTTTGTTGGCTGAGATCAGGGGCGATTTTAGAGTTTGAAAAGATTCGGGGCTCAGCCCAGCTGTGTTCGTGTAACTCCACAAAATAACGGGGGATCTGGAGGTCCTCCCCCAGGAATTTTTGAAAAAATAAACACAATTTCCTGCATTCTGGTGAATTTTGGTAGGTCTTGAACAGATTTTGAGGAGTGGATAATTGTTTTGTTTAATGTGCTCTGACTCTGTGCTCTGACTCTGTGCTCTGACTCTGTGCTCTGACTCTGTGCTGCGAGCCTTTGCTCTGTTCTTAATCCAAAGCTTGTAAAAGAGTAGTGCTTTATTTTTTAAATTTCCTAAACCCTGGTCCCATTTTGTACTCCCAACAATTTCCACCTCCCCCTTATTTTTGATTTAATAATAATACTAATAATAATAATAATAATAATAATAATAATAATTAATAATAATAATAGGCTAATAAAAAATGTGCTTTAATTAAGGATTTAGCCATGTACCCATGTTAGAGCATCTGTCTTCTGTTTGTGCACCTTGTCTGTAAATTATAAACAGCATATTCTTAGTGAATTATAATGTATGAGTTATTTTTGATTTAAACATATACTCAGTAGTCACAGGTTTAAATGTGTGCCAATAATAGTTATTTGGGAGGTCAAATTCTTAAGACTGCATAATTTGTAGGCTTAGCCTATTTGTACCTTTATTATTTATTTACTCACTATTTATTGTGTTCTAAATAATTATTCTGTTTGGCTTTTGTATTAATTATTAATTGTAAATATGAAAAAAACCTGCATCTAAACCGTTTTCATCATTCTCCATCTCATAACGTTAGTGTGGGTGTGGCCACGCTCACAGTCACAGGTCGTGCAGCATGAGGGCCTGACCACGGCCTGGCTGACACGTCTTCATTCAATTGATTGGAGGCCACACTTGTCAATCGTCCTGATTTTTTGTTCGCGTCCCTCTCTCTCTATCTCTGAAGTGCAGCCTGGTTGGAAGAGGAAACTTTGCGATAGTGGACGGATCAAGTTTATGGATTGTATTCTTTGTGGATTGTATTTCCTTTGATGGATTAATTCAAGTTTATCAGGACCATTTCTTGGGTTTATCGAACAGCTAGAGAGGAAATACTGAGGCCATGATCATGTATGTTACTTCACCGGTAAGTCCAAATCACGTTTATTATTGTTTTTTATCGCGGCTTTCGCATTGTGTTTCGGACGGTTTCGCTCCAACATTTCACTCCAAATGTTCTCAACTGTACAACCTAACCGTGACATGTGTCAGAGCCTTTTACACTTAGACAATAGCGGCGCCAGGGTCTAATGTGTGAGTGGGCAGCGAGTAAAGCGGGTGGGCCGATACAAATTTCGCGCACGGGGCGTGCTCTCTCCTCCTCTCCCAGTGCCGCCGCCTGCTTTACGCTCATTACGCACGTGCTTCGGCCATCAAACGCTCGGACTGAGGCCACTGTAATTGAATGGCATTGACCAATATTTGCGTCGCTGTTTTATTAATGCATTTGACAAAAATACAGCCTGTAGACCCTATTAATGAAAACGATGAGAAAGAGGAGTAAAAGAAACATGTGCCAACGCGCCAGCTATCAGAGCAGACGTTACGCACAGGCATGAACTCTCTGTTCATCAGGCAAAACATCAAACAAACATCAGCAAATATATGTTCAGTTGCCCTATCAGAAATGTTATGTATGAGCCTCAGTATGTTTACCGATAGATGGCGCAAGGCAACTAATGCTTGGAAGTTGTGAAGTTCCGGTGTTGAATAATAAAATGAAGCTTGAAAGAAGTAAGCCAAACGTGTCTTTGCGTAGCTCTGTGTGTAATGTAAAAGTGTTTGCATATTGACACTAAAGGGAGCAACATAAGAAAGTTAGTGGGTAGCGGGCAGCAGTGTTCTTTGAGGCCGTGGTCACAGCGGAGAGAGAAGGCACAGAGAGAGAGGGGGAAAAGACGCGTCTCGCCGATTCATCTGCGTCTGAAAAAATGACTTTCAAACTATTGATCAGTGATCACCATCTCATTCTGCTCTGTGCTGGTCAAGAGCATCGCTGTGAGGATGGGTCGGGGACACGAGGAAAGGACGTTTTTTGGAGCAGAGCGCACAATGCAACAGACGTAATTTTGCGGCCAAAAGAAACCCAAATCTGGCCATCAAATTTGATTCGGGGCTAGAGTGAAAACATCCGGGCTGAAGCCCCGGTAAAAATAGCCTGGCGACGCCGCTGGCTGAGATGCCGTCTCCTTGGACTGGCCTGAGTCTGCTGCACGAAGAAGATCATTGGTTATTTTGGCAAGAGGCGCTGTGTTTGGTGTGAACACCGTATTGAAAAGGTTCAAACTGATTGTTGGATTGAAGGTGGTCCTGAAGTTGAGCTGCAACTGTTCACTCAAGTAGTTTGGCAGTAAATGTAAGGTTAGAAATGGGACGGTAGTTATTAAAGTTTTTGGGATCTGAACCAGGTTTTTTGATCAGAGGTGTGACAGAGGCCATTTTGAGTGAAGGTGGGACAATACGGTGGACAAGGAGGAATTGACAACGGTCAGTAAGATAGGAGCGAGTGTGGGTAGACATGATTTTACTAGTTGCATGGGAAGTGGATCCAGAGAGCAGGTGGTGAGCGTGCTGACGTGATGAGCTTGGTAATCAGAGTAATCAGATTACTTTTTCAATTAAACTGTGGCAACACTGTTTATGACAAATGAACTGTTTTAGTCGAAGAAATGAAGACTGTGATGTCCTTCAGATCTGTGGCTGAACATGGATCCAGAGCTCAGAGACGATGGAGCCTCTCCCTCTAAAACCACTGATCCCAAAGCTCAGAGGTGAGATCCACCATGTTCTCCATATCAGAGTCAGATCTAACTCTGTTCTTTACGTCAGAGTCAGATCTAACTCTGTTCTTTATGTCAGAGTTAGACTTCAAGTCTCTCTTGTGTTCACAGACCTGCTCCTGGGACTGGCCCGGTGTCAGTGAAAAATGATCATTCCAATAATCGATTGATCAATTTAAAAGGAAAATATGGTTCAGAGTAAGTCTGACTCGCACCACTTTCTGTTAATAACATTTTAGTGTTTTCTGGCTAAAGTTTAGTTTAATTGATCAGCTTATATTGTTTCTGTGAAGGAGCTGATGATCCTTTTCTGAGTCTAACCCAGGACACTTTCATGTGTTTCACTGAAGTGTGTTTTCTTCTTTGTCTCAGGATCAACCAGAAACATTCTCCATCTGAACCTGGTCCCAGCTGTGAGTCCCTCAGTGACCGGTCTATGGGACGTCCAATATACTTCAGGACAGAGCGGTGAGCTTTGACTCTGTGTATTATGGAATATTATTGTCACATAAAGGGAAGGATCTAAGAAAGATTTGCTGAAGGAAACAAAGGCATCTTTAGTAAATGTTGACATTTGCTGCTTTATGACAATCACAATTACTCTGCTGTTATTTCAATCACAAGGACGAGGAACTAAAATCCAGATAATTGACTGTAGACGGAAGATGAAAAACAGCCTGTAAATAATGCTGGCTATTTACCCACTTTTAATCAAGTGTTTGATAAAACTACAGCGTAACTTAATCTAATCTTATTTATGTAAGGGATAATGTATAGAACGCCGGTCATTATCGGTAAAATAAGTACCGACAGGGCGAACTGGATCCCGACGCGCAGCGGAGGGTCCAGTTCGCCCTGAAGGTACTTATTTTACCGATAATGACCGGCGTTCTATACATTATCCCGCTTATTATACGGCTGTTTGACAACTGTACACACACAAATAAACTTCATACACTTTTATGAAGACAGAAAGGTTTATTTAATGATTTCCGCGGCAAATAGTTCCCAAAAGTTTGCGCGTTGCTTGGCAACGTTTGTTGATTCCAGGCAGTGTGGCGAGGCTAGTAGCAGCACAGCTAGCTACTTATTGCTAGCCTAGCTACTTAGTTGAAGGTGCAGTTGGAGAGGAGGAATGGTGGTGAATCTCTGAGTAAGTTGAACGTCGGACTCCCGTTAACTTCACGAGTGATTCCCTCAACTTCTCTCGCAGGGACGGGGACAGAGATAGTGTCCGCCTGTCCGCTACTACTACTCGCGGAGTGATATGAAAGACCTGTATTACAAGCACGAACTCCGTTGCCATAGGCAGCGGTCATTATTTTTTTCAGAGGTCTTCTATCAAAAAATAATGACCGGTTAGAACGTTGGGAAATCACATTCAAATCAATGGAGCGTTCTACTTGCATTGTGAAGGGCCGTATAATAACATCAAATAAACCAGGATCCATCACATTTCATATACATTTTAAATGTTTATTGTAAATGTGTTTGTCTGTTTTAGACCCAGTGTTGACGTCAGACCAGACAGTTCTGAACCAGGCCCAGACTGTGAGTCCCTCAGGAGCGACTGGTCCATGTGGGAACCACTGCACTTTTCCTCAGATCTGTAAGATTCAGTTTGTTTAAACACAAGGACAGACAGTGGTTTAATGAGGTTCTGAAAGTGTGAGAGAAACAGCTGAATCCTGAGGTGTTTGTTGTGTCTCTGTCACAGAGTGGAGCAGGCTCCAGAGCTCAGAGCTCAGCAACATCACACTCAGCTGGACTCCATATTTAAGGTGTGTCCTTCACTGATGTTTGGAGATGTTCAGATGAATGGACTTGTTTCACACAGATCTGACACTGACTGCATTTGTGTTGTTTCTAATGTGTCTGTGCAGCTTCTGGAGGAGGACATCTTCACTTTTGTCCAGAAGGAGCTGAAGAAGCTCCACAAGGTTCTGAGCTCAGATTACCCAGAATGCTTAGAGCATGTGGAGGATGAAGATGGAGAGGCTTTTCTGAAGATCACTGTGAACTTCCTGAGGAGGAGGCAGCAGAAGGAGCTGGCTGAGCGTCTGTGGAGCAGTAGGTCCATTTCACTCAGTCATTTGATCTTCTCTGAGACTCAGGCTCTGTCTGTGTCTTCATTCAGGGAGATGTTCTGGAGTTCTTCAGCGTAAACTGAAGCGTGAGCTGCAGCAGAAGTGTCAGTCTGTGTTTGAGGGCGTGACTAAAGCAGGAAGCCCCGCCCTCCTGCAGCAGATCTACACAGAGCTCTACATCACAGAGGGAGGAGCCTCAGAGGTCAACCAGGAACATGAGGTCAGACACATGGAAACAGCCTCCAGGAAACCAGGCGGAGCAGAGACAGCCATCACATGTGAAGACATGTTTAAAGGCCCCGCGGACACAGAGGCGCCCGTCAGAACAGTGCTGACAAAGGGAGTGGCTGGCATCGGGAAAACACTGCTCACTCAGAAGTTCAGTCTGGACTGGGCTGAAGGCAAAGCCCACCAGGACGTCCAGCTGCTGTTCCCCTTCACTTTCAGAGCACTCAATGTGCTGAAGGACAGGAGCTTCAGCCTGGTGCAGCTGCTCCATCACTTCTTTAGAGGAACAGAAGAAGTGAGCAGCTTTGAAGAGCTGCAGCTGCTCTTCATCTTTGACGGTCTGGACGAGTGCAGACTTCCTCTGGACTTCACCCAAACCAAGGCCCTGACGGAGCCCACAGAGAGCGCCTCAGTGGAGGAGCTGCTGGTGAACCTCATCAGGGGAGCCTGCTTCCCTCCGCTCGCCTCTGGATAACCACACGCCCCGCGGCGGCCAATCAGATCCCTGCTGAGTGCGTCTCCATGGTGACAGAGGTGCGAGGGTTCAGCGACCCACAGAAGGAGCAGTACTTCAGGAACAGGTTCAGAGACAAGGCCCACACAATCATCTCCCACATCAAGACGTCCCGAAGCCTCCACATCATGTGCTTCATGCCAGTCTTCTGCTGGATCCTCTCCACAGTCCTGGAGCATGTGCTGAAGACCAGAGAGAGAGCAGAGCTGCCCAAGACCCTGACTCAGATGTACATCCACTTCCTGGTGGTTCAGGCCAAAGTCAAGAACATCAAGTATGAAGGAGGATCTGAGACAGACCCACACTGGAGTCCAGAGACCAGGAAGATGGTGCAGTCTCTGGGAAAACTGGCCTTTGAGCAGCTGCAGAAAGGAAACCTGATCTTCTACCAGAGTGACCTGAGCGAGTGTGGGCTGGACGCTGCAGCCGCCTCAGTGTACTCCGGAGTCTTCACACAGGTCTTTAGAGAGGAGCCAGGCCTGTACCAGGACCAGGTCTACTGCTTCATCCATCTGAGTGTGCACGAGTTTCTGGCTGCTCTTCACGTCCATCAGACCTTCTTCATAACAGGAGTCAACCTGTTGGTAGACGTAATGTCCAGATCTTCCAGGATCTTTGTCCGTAGCAGCCCATTAAAGTTCTACCAGACGGCTGTGGACCAGGCCTTACAGAGTCCAAACGGACACCTGGACTTGTTCCTGCGCTTCCTCCTGGGTCTTTCACTGGCGACCAATCAGAGCCTTCTCCAAGGTCTGCTGACACAGACAGGAAGTAGCTCCCAGACCAATCAGAAAACAGCTGAGTACATCAAGCAGAAGCTGAGTGAGGAAGTGTCTGCAGAGAGAAGCATCAACCTGCTCCACTGTCTGAATGAACTGAATGATGGTTCTCTGGTGGAGCAGGTCCAACAGTACCTGAGCTCAGGACGTCTGTCTGAAGGTGGACTGTCTCCTGCTCAGTGGTCAGCTTTGGCCTTCATCTTAATGTCATCAGAAGAAGCTCTGGAGCAGTTTGAGCTGAAGAAATACTGTGCTTCAGAGGAGGCTCTGCTGAGGCTGCTGCCAGTGGTCAAAGCCTCCAACAAAGCTCTGTGAGTGAGGTCTATGTAAGTATGAACCTTCTAAACTTCTCCTAAAACAGTGTGTTCTCTCCAGACTGAGCGGCTGTAACCTGTCAGAGAGCAGCTGTGAAGCTCTGTCCTCAGTCCTCAGCTCCTCTAGTCTGACAGTCCTGGACCTCAGTAACAACGACCTGAAGGACTCAGGGCTGAAGATGTTGTCTGTTGGACTGAAGAGTCCTCACTGTAAACTGGAGCAGCTCAGGTCAGAGGGTTTACTCTTCATCTCTGTGAGTTTGTCATTTCTATGACTCTGTTTAACCCTGTGTGTTCAGACTGTCAGGGTGTCTGATCTCAGAGGAAGGCTGTGCTGCTCTGGCCTCAGCTCTGAGGTCCAACCCCTCCCATCTGACAGACCTGGACCTCAGCTTCAACCATCCAAGAGACACAGGAGTAAAGCTCCTGACTGCTCTACAGGAGGAGCCCCACTGCTCACTCTCCACTCTCAGGTGAGGACACATTCATTACAGTTAGGACGTTATTACTCTCATTTACCGAGTGAACATTATAATGGAAGAAACTGGATTTTTATTTCATTTTAGAAGTCCATTTGGATTCATTAAGCATCTGTCTCAGTAACAACATTAGCTCATGTTTGGTGTCGATCTTTAAATAAAAAATCCTAACGTATGTGGACAGTTAGCAAGTCGGCTCGTCCGGGAGACTTTTCAGAGTCTGTTAGCATTAGCCTTAAACATCGCAAATTCTACTCAATCCTGGGGTCTCATTCATAAAGCTCACGTACGGACAAAAGAGGCCAAAACCTTCCGTACGAACTGTTCTGCACCAAAGGTGGTATTTATAGAAATCAAACTGAACGTGAAACATTACGCCCCGACACACTAGGTCTGTACCTGCCGTACGCAGTCCACACTTTTCAGAAACGCTGCACAGACACGAAGAGAGGTGAGGGAAAGTAGCGAGGGGAAGTCAGTTTGAGGAAATCAAGTTTTGTGCACATTTTAAACCGCTTAGCTTTCTTCTTTATTTAATCATCACCTTATTCATCAGAAATTATTGGTAATAAAATTATAAAATATAAGAATTAAACCATTTGAGTAAAGCATTTAAATATTAATTGTTATACTTTGAGCGTCACAGATTACGACATTGTTTTTGTCAAAGGTGTGCACGCTCATGTACACTCATGCACGGACATCGGAGGTGCCGCCTCCTCCGAGCGAGAAGCAGGAAGGATCCGAACAGAACCCTTTTAACCATAGTCTGAACTCCTGCAGAGGCCGCGCTGAAGGCTGGTCCAAGGTACAAGTCCATTCAGAGACACTGCAGCTCCATAACCTCCCTCTCTCTCTCTCCAGCCGGACTCTGCTCCTCATTCACGCCCAAAGTGAACCCTCATCCTAAAACCCCGACTGCACGTACAGCGAGCTCAAGAAACAACGTCTGAGTGATTAAAGGCTTACTCTGTAGTTTCAGTTTCAATTTGAGCTCCGTGAATGGCACTGGCAAGTATCACAATCAGCGTCTAAAAGGCTCTTCTTTACGTTCTAAAAGTGTATTTCCAAAATGTTTTATTGATGAGACACTGCACTGCCAATAGGTAACTTGTGATCAGAGCAACAGTGTTAACATGTCAGTAAAGATCCACCCGGCCTCTGCTGTCACTGCCCCTCTCATTATCACCTCATGTTTAGGTAAATCTCATTCATTAGTTACTTTGCATGTCCTTATATGGTGACATGGAGGCGTGCAGGGGGCGTGACGTGAGGAGGGGTCATGTGACCACATTTCTGCTCCAGGTGGAATCAGTGAAGGGGAGATTAGGTGGTGCTGCGCGTACGGAGGGTTTTATAAATCTCTTATTTTCACCGTACGTGAAGTTTAGGTTTTGCTCGTACGGACTCTTATAGGCAGAGTCTCACGGACAGTTTTATAAATGAGACCCCAGATGTTTTCTGTCAAAGCCTATTTAGAAAACATCAATGAATTTCCAGGGCCTCATTTATCAAACTGTGTGTGAGACTCTGTCTGTGAAAGTGAAACTAAGGCTATATCCACACGAAGACAAAGCGCTTATATTTTCAGAAACTTTCTTTGTAAGCACGAAGCCAGCTCAGTAAATGTGTGCGTCCACATGGGTCGACTCAGGTCTGTGAAAACGGCATGATTCATCCACCAGGCCTGTGTGTGGCGCTGTGACACTAACACAGATAATAGAACAAGATGTAGAGGGCGCATGCGCAGTAAACTTTTGTGGAATGAAAATGAAACGGATTCAAGGATTTACGATTTACAGAAGAGATTAGAGTTTATTCTTCAGACGTAACGGGACTAAACCAGAAAAATCTGTCAGTGACCGGACTTTGACCGTCAGTTCAAAAACACAGACTGTTTTTCTACTCGTCACCTGTGGCTCACGGACTGCAGTGGAGCAAAGAGGAGCGGAGTAAAACCATCAGATCCATGAATAAAACACATTATAAGGTCAGTAGATTATGGATAACAGACTCCACTCTAGTGCTGTGATGTCATCGTTTTAGTAAAAGTTGCGGAGACGTCGTAACAACGGCGCCACGTAAACAGCGTTTTCAGATCTTTCCACTCTGGGACCTAGTTTGGAAAATGTTCGTTTACAGACCCCCAAAACGCCGGACTCGTATGGACGATACACTGGATTGATAAAATATCTTTGCGTTTGGTCCTCAGCTTGACTTCGTATGGACAGGGCCTAAATCACTGGTTAATTAATAGAATGGTGACTAGAGTTTATAAGTAATGATTGGATATGGTTATTGTGTGAATGGGAAAGAGGAAAAAGTTTTAAAAAAAATGTAAAAATAGAAAATAATAATACAATAAAAATAAATGTTTATATTTACTGGTAAACTGTATACATTTTTATTTTCGTGCTATGTCTTCTTACTTCTTACTCATATGATTTTCTTCTTGTAAAACATGAATGCTTTTCTTTATCAATGCTGCTATATGTTAAGTTAATGCGGACAATTGTAATTATTGAGAGGATATAATTGTGATTCATGGAGAGGCACACCCACAGGGCTGTGTGTGCCTATGTATGGAAAATCAAATTTGTTATTCACTAATTGCTTGTACGTAAACAGGTACATGTGCTTCTGTTGCACATGTGCCTGGGTAACTCTAGAATTTGTAATGTAAAGTGTTATATTGTATGAAAATACGAGATGCTGCTTGTATCACCGTTATTATCACCGTTATTATTTACCTGCAGCCGGACACATGTGTTTCAGTTATGTATATTCTCAGTGCTATGATGGGCCTTTTCTTTTGAAAGGACTTACAATTATGTTTGTATTTCTTGAGTTAATCTGAAATGCATGAAAGTAATTACTTTGAATGGGGATAGGCACTAATAAGCTTTCTTGCTTCGGCCTACTCCTTTTGAGTTTTTATTATAGTGCAATGAGGTAACCTTGCAATCTATGTTTGTAAATTGCTCAAATAAACTAAACTAAACTAAAGTGCGTAGCAAAGTAACGAAAAATTCTGTACGCAAAGTTCCTGATTTATAAAACCCTGCGTTTGCGCCGGTACACACACCTGACCGCAATCTTTCTTTTCACAAAGACAAAGTGTTATCGGTCACCTTGAGTCTCTCTCTCTGAAACCAAAAAATCAGGTAAGAAATCTAGGAGTAATCATGGACTCAGACCTGAACTTAAACAGCCACATCAAAGCAATAACATCATCAGCTTTTTACCATCTGAAGAACATTGCTAAGATCAGAGGAAAAGTGTCAAAACCAGACTTAGAGAGACTCATCCATGCATTTGTCTCCAGCAGGTTAGACTACTGTAACGGCCTGCTCACTGGCCTTTCTAAACGAGCTGTTAGAGCTGCAGAACATCCAGAACGCTGCTGCTCGAGTCCTGACAAGAACCAGGAAATACGACCACATTAGTCCAGTGCTCCGGTCTCTGCACTGGCTTCCTGTCACTCAGAGAATAGAATTTAAAACAGCTCTGCTTGTTACAAGTCTTTTCATGGTTTAGCACCAAAGTCCATCTCTGACATGTTAGAGCCGTATGAACCATCTCGGGCCCTGAGAACTTCAGGGAGGGGTCTCCTGGTGGTTCCCAGAGTCAATAATAAACACGGTGAGGCTGCGTTTCAGTTTCATGCAGCTAAAATCTGGAACAGTCTTCATGAGGATGTGAGACAGGCCTCAACTCTGACAATGTTCAAATCCAGGCTGAAAACAGCTCTTTTTACCCGTGCATATGAAAACTGAAAGTATTTTATCTGCACTCTTGCCTTTTACTGTCATTGATTAACTTTATGTTGATGTTTTATTGATTGATTTTATCTGTTTTCTTGTAATTTCTCTTTCTGCAACTGTGAAGCACTTTGAATTGCCTTGTGTATGAATTGTGCTCTACAAATAAACTTGCCTTGCCTTGCCTTTTGCTGATTCCACATGGAGCAGAAAGATGCAGACATCACGACACGCCCTCTGCCCGCCTCCATTTGACCATAAAAGGCAAAGTGACTTATGAATGAGATTTCCATAAACATTAGGCGGTAATGAGTGGGTTTTACTGTAGGTGAGGGACACAGAGGGAGGGGCTGATGGAGGAGAGGTCAGTGGGTGGTGTCTGAGGAGGGAGCCGGTGCGTAAAGACGGCCTCGTGTCTGAAGGTCATGTGACCTGAGGTTTGGATCTAAACCCAGAGGGTCAGACTGATGTCCAGAGATGACAACAATAATAATAATAATAATAATAATAATAATATTAATATTATGAATAATATTAATAGTATTATTATTATTATTATTATTATTAATAATAATAATAATAATAATAATATTATTATTAATAATATTATTAATAGTATTATTAATAATAATAATAATAATAATAATATTAATAATATTATTAATAATAATAATAATAATAATAATAATAATACATTTTATTTAAAAGCGCCTTTCAGAACACCCAAGGACGCTGTACAATGGACACATTAAAAACAAGAGCAACAGAATAAACAGAATACAACATTGAGAAGGTGCTCATGTAACTAGGAGTTGAAGGACAGTCTGAACAGGTGAGTTTGGAGTCTGGATTTGAAGAGTGGCAGGGAGTCTATGGTACGGAGGTCTGAGGGGAGAGAGTTCCAGAGCTGGGGAGCTGAATGCTCTGTGCCCCATGGTGATGAGTTTGGCCGGTGGGACGGAGAGTTTGAGAGTGGAGGAGGAGCGGAGAGCGCGGGCAGGAGTTGTGATGTGGAGGAGGTCAGATATGTACGGAGGGACAAAGTTAATTAAAGCACAGCGGGATCATTCCTGCTTCCCGTTTAAAAGGCTTCAGTACCAGTGCTCATACGTGTACGGGTACGAGCGTGCACGTATGTGCACCAATGAAGACGACAACTTAAGTACACAAACAATTTTCATATGTTTTCACAAATATCGTTACAAGTTGCTCATTTCATTCTAATCTTTTTCATTTCTGTAAATAAAGTTCAAATGAACTAGTTCCAAAGTGACTAAACATGACTTCCTTAAACTGGCTTCTCTCCTCGTCTCTGCAGTGTTTCTGAAAAGTGTGTACCTCGTACGGCAGTGATATAGTTTGTGTGGAGGAGGGCAATGTTTCACGTTCAGTTTGTTTTCTATAAATACCATCTTTGGTGCAGAGGAGCGGCTACGAAAAGTGTTGGCCTCATTTTGTCCTCAGTTTGATAAATGAGGCCCCAGAACATTGAATATTTGACTTTAGATACAAATGAGTTTATAAAAGTGTCCTCTGAGCTAAATGCTAACTCGGATTCAGTTAAATCTTTTTGTGGCTCAGATTCACATCCAGTGTTCACTAAACATCATCTTATAATATGTTAATGATAAAGAAATCACAGAAACGATATCAATGCCATGAAATGGACAAACTCACCATACTTTAGTATTGTGCTGGGCTTCACTGTTTATTCATACAGATGTAACGATCAATTTAAAACAGGTCCCTGATTCTGCAACAAAATGACCCTATAACAGTGAGGCTGTGTTTTGTTGTTCTTGTGTGACATCATCTGCATGCCCTGTTTAACTGAAGTGTGTTTCCTCAGACTGGATCATGCTGGAGCTGAGTGGTTAAAACCAGGACTCAGGAAGTGTGAGTATAAAGTTCACACAAAGCATTCTGGGAAACGGACAGTGTTGGGGAGAAATTGTATTTAGTTACAGAATACTGAATACTTTCCTCAAAATGTATTTAGTAATGTATTCCATTACTTTGTCCAATCAGAGTACTGTATTCTGAACACTTAGAAAACTTTCATGTTGATTTTCATTATATTTATGCATAAAATCGGCGTATGGTTAAAAACGTGCAGCTACACTTGTTACACCTCCTGTTATGAACTTATTTACCACTAATTCAGATGCATTAAAGCACTTTGCAAACGCCCACAGCCCAAAATAACAGAGAACTATGAATATGAAACTGAAATATAATCATGAATTAACTGCAATGTATTCCTTTGATACTTGGAAAGTAATTGTTTTCTAATTACCTTCAAATAAGAGGCTAACTTTACCAGAATACAGTTACTCAAAATGAGTATTCTAAATACATGTGTTCAGTTACTCCCCAACACTGGAAACAGAGTCCTCATATAAACACTGTCTGTGCTGCTGAAGTTTCCTGACTCTGTGACTGTGGTCCAGCTGTTTTCTCTCACACCTGTTAAACTGAGACGTTTATTTAAAGCTGAGCGTTTGTCAGTCATTACTGGAACTACAGCAGATCTCACACAGCCCCGCCCCCTGACACACAGCCCCGCCCACTGTCACAGAGCCCCGCCCACTGACACAAAGCCCCGCCCATCATCAGTCCTCCTGCTGAGGAGCTTTGGAGCACTTTAGGGAAAAATTAATCTAGAGTTTAAAGCAGAACTACTGTAAGTAACTTGTTTACCTTAATAAATCCTTTCCGTAGTCCCTCTGGG
The DNA here is from genome assembly GCA_007210695.1 of Neogobius melanostomus. Taxonomy (NCBI): domain Eukaryota; kingdom Metazoa; phylum Chordata; class Actinopteri; order Gobiiformes; family Gobiidae; genus Neogobius; species Neogobius melanostomus. The sequence continues at coordinate 31,626 of VHKM01000326.1, read as the reverse complement.
GGTAATACAAGTGTTAATGGGATGATTGGAGGGTCTTTCATCGCCCCCTGGTGTCTCTGGACAGAAAACCACAATTGCAATTTCGCTGCCAACGGGTCGGAGTCACCAATACACACTAATGGAATCATGAAGAAGAAGCTAACAGGCTAACGGGCAAAGCTAACTGTGGGCTAGCGCCACTTGAACAGTATTTACAGCCAAGTTTGAGTGAAAAAAATGATCTCCATTGTGTAACTGGATGAACAATATCCCTCTGTCCCTTTGTCTTTTCTGTCAGCGTAGTATTTACTCTCACGGACAATTAATGAGTAAAAAAACACAACATGCTACGACACCTGCAGTGGCGCTTATGGCCTCTAGGGGCATGAGTTACTTAGTACTGCTTTAAAGGTGAAAAGAGCTAAACAAATGAGCTTCCTTTAATTTAAACCTGAAACTCTGTGTCATGAACCACAGAGAAGTGTTTAACCCATTTAGGCCTAAAACACCTGAAACAAAGCCTTTAAAACCTGTGGGCGATTTAAGAAAAGACCCAAAACATGAAGTTTTTCTGGAAATTCAATACTATCTGCACATGTTTAAGCTTCCAGAGGTTTCCAATCAACCAAACATTTGCTGAGCTTCTAAATTTGAAATGACAGACTCAGACAATGAATCTCATTTAGTTTCTGGTAAATAGTTTCTGGGCATCAGTGAATGATCTTTCAGGAGTCAGGTCCAGTTTCTGTCTGTTCGTCTATTTAGAAAGAAATGCAAAATGTACAAATGTGTTTTTAATGAAAGGCCCAACCAGGGACTGGAGCTGAAAATGAGCATCAGCTACAAACTTGTTTTGTACTGTGTTCATTTGTAATGACCCTGTCAAATAAATAAATACATAAATGAATGTGTAGACTTGGCAACTCTCCAAATGCCATTATTCAGACTCTGGTGTGTCTGAGATCAGCTCAATAATGTGGAGTCATTGGCCTCAGGCCTTTTTCTCACCTACACTTAGAGAATTGATTTTTTACTGTCTATGTTGCTGTAATTATTTGCAGTATTTGATATATTTCCATATTGTCTATTTTGAATGTAACTGTGGATCATGTGTTGGCACATGTGTCCTTAATAAAGATGAAATGAATTGACATGATAATGGCTCTGAGAGAGAGATGGAGAGAAAAGTCTCCTCACTTTACTGTTGTGATGCTTTTAAGCACTAATGATGATATGTTTTCTTTGCATTGGTCATTGGTCAGCTGCTGTAACTTTTCCAGCACATGTTTAGCTGAACAACTAAAGTTTCTCCTCACGTTCTGACAGTCTCCACCTGTTTCAGAAGCTCCTCTCTCTGTCCGCTGCTTTTAGTCCGTTTCTTTGTTGAAAAAGTTGATAAGTCGTCTGCAGAAGCGCCGCATCTCCCTTCCCCTGTCTGATGATGTCATTCTCACGTCCACAGCGGCATTAGCGCTACCGCGCGCTGCCTCATGGGAAATGTACTTCTAACGTGTTTAATGTCATTTATAATATAAATAAGAAATCATCTGGCGGGCCGCATTTGGCCCCCGGGCCGCGTGTCTGAGACGCCTGCTGTAAACACAGCCAGGAGGAGGAGAAAGCCCCTCCCCTCACTGCTGCTCAGCGCTGTCAGCGAGAGGAGAGGACGCAGCTCTCCTCTCGTCCCGCACTTGACTTCTCAATAAAAGTACGTGATGGAAAGAGCAGAACAACTGTTTTCTCATCGTTTTGGAGGAAAACCTTTGGATCCAATCAAACTATAAACATCAACCCCAAAAAGTCAATATCTCCTCAAATATTTCACCAATTAACACCAAACTATTGGTTCCCTTGTACCCCAACATTGACGTATACGCTTACCCACCTCAATGGTAGAATTACACAAGAGCGCCCCCTGCTTTAATGGTAGAAATGCAGCAATGCTTTCCCGGCCTAAATGGGTTAATGTGCCACGTCACAAACTTTGATCCAGTCACTTTGTTTCAACACGTTTGAACTTGAAGAAAGTCATTTGAGAATTAGAATGGAAAATACATTTATTATTTAGAAAAGAAACAAGTTTAGTCTTTAAATATTCTTAAATCAGCAATTTACAGGAACAAAACTAAATGTACACCTTCATAAGTCTCCAGACGTGTTTAGTTCCTTATAAACCACTTTCTAAGAGTTTCAATGTAAATGTTCATTAGATTTCTTTATCTGCGACAGCACAACACAAACAAGAATTCAAGTTTTAATACCAAAGAAAATATTTGTTAAATGTGACACTTCAGAACATTCCAGGTTATATGTGGCTACGTCACAAGAGAAACTAAACTGAAACATAAATAAATAAGCTCAGCTTCACTCAGACAATACTGTGAAGCCTTTGGAACAGAGGCATTTTTACAACAGAAACATTCATTAATGCTCGGATTTTATTCTATTGTCGGGGTGAAATGTTACACACTGTGGCTTAAACATGTCACAGTTTCCTATTTTTAATTTTTAAGTGAAACAATAATTAAATCGATCATGTATTTATTGATATTTATATTTTAATCTTTCAGTCCATTTCAAATCAATATAAATGTCGTTCTCCTCTAAAGAGTGAACAGGGACTAACTGCTGCTGTGTTTTCTCTCCGTCAGATTTCACTGAACTCTCTCTGGATCCAAACACAGCTCACAGAAAACTCAAACTGTCTGACAACAACAAGAAGGCGACACGTGTGAGAGAAGATCAGCCGTATCCAGATCATCAGGACAGATTTGAGTTATGGGAACAGCTTCTGTGTGACACTGGTCTGACTGGGCGCTGTTACTGGGAGGTCCAGTGGAGTGGATGGGTTTATATATCAGTGTCTTACAGAGGAATCAAGAGGAAAGGACAAGGTTCTGACAGTTGGTTTGGACACAATGATCAGTCCTGGAGTCTGTCCTGCTCTGAAGATGGTTTCTCTGTTTGTCATAAAACAAACGAACCCCCCTCCGTCAGCCCTGCTCCTCCTCTGGGACAGTAGGGGTGTTTGTGGACTGTGCTGCTGGCTCTCTGTCCTTCTACACAGTCTCCTCTGAGGAACTGATCCACCTCCACACCTTCAACACCACCTTCACTCAGACCCTGATCCCTGGGTTTAGATTCTTGGATTATGACTCCTCAGTGTCTCTGTCAGACTGAGGATCAGAGTCTCAGTTATACGGATGAGTTTCAGTCACATGACCTTTTCCTGAGGCCGTTTTGAGGTTTACGTCACTGTGAAACTCATCAATAGCTTTAGCAGAATAACTGAATCATTATTTTCCAGTTTGTTGATAGAAACAAAGTCAAACTGAAGCCTCTGTAAAGGAGCGACTGTGGCTCCGCCTCCAAACGCCTGTTAAAATAAATACAATAAATAACTAAACCGTATGAAGGGAAACTCACCGTCACATCTTTGTCTTTTTCTAAATCCTTTTGTTACAGAATCCTGAGTTCAACATCTGTCATTAAAAACCACTCAATAAACTGAATTAATAACATTGATTTAAATATGTGATGAATGCAAAGTGGATTTATTATTAGCACTGATTATTTGCACATATTAAACTGCATGTTTAAAGCAGATGGAGAAATGTGAAAGTAAACAATCAAACTCCTCCCTCTTTACCCAGAAAGCCCTTCTTAAGTCCTCAGAGTTTCTATTCCCGTGTGGATCTGATGTCAGTAATTTGGGAGGTAAAAATGGACCCAGTCAATGATATTAATGATCATTTTTGTTATTCATAAGTTTTATTTTTAAATACTATTGTGAAAGTGTGTTGTATTACTGTATCCGGAATGTAAATTAATTTTGAATATGGGGGTAGGCACTTATAAGCTTTCTTGCTTCGGCCTAATCGTTTTTGTGTTGTTGTTTTTTTGCTTTGTTTGTTTTCTGCACTGTTATAATGTTGTTGTAAAAATCACTCAAATAAATCCAATCAATCAATCAAAGTGTAATGCAGTTAATAGGAACAACTGGCTCCTCCCCCACATGGGAGTGTGACATCATCACATTCTAGAACCTGAAATCAACCAATCAGTGACTAACACAGACGGTGTGACATCACCATGACTTTATTCCACAGCTCGGTGTGGTTCATTCAAACAGGTCCTTTAAATGTTTACAGTATGTACAGCATGCCCACTGTCACACCGTGAGGAGAGGGTTCAGAATAAGCACAAGCACATGTCCAGGCAGAGACCCTCCCTGACCACCAGGGGGCGGCGTGGTTCTTCATGCATCACAGAGCGAGGCCGTCTCCACCAGAGCTCTGACTGCACGAGTGTCAGCGCAGACAGAGCTGGAAGTCACAACGCAGAAAGACTGACTGACAAACGGCTCCATCATTATGTTCATTATGTGTCAAAGTCGCCTCTGATTTATTATCATTCAACATTATTCATCACCAAAATCAAGTCACACCTTTAAACCTCAGAGAAATGAGAAAAGACATTTCATAAGTTTACTTTTCTTCTTTCACGGTGAGACGCTGCAGGTGAACAGGGAAACAATGTTCACTCTTTTTAGGCTCATTCCGTGTGGTTTCACCCACAGCCTCCGTGACCGTCTCACATCTGGATCATTCTTTCCTCCACATGTGTAATGAACACGTGCTAAGTGATTTGCTCCAACTACCAATATGTTTCTTTTTATAGACACTTTACAGAACAGGGAGTTGTAAGCACCTTTTCTGCTCGTGGGTGAGTTTTACATTTGTGTGCACTTTTACAGAGCTCTAACTCAGCAATGGAAACATGTGTGAGGCTAAATCTGTGTCTGTGTCATGTCGATATTTCCACAAACAATCATCGAAAATGTGCCAGACTGTAAACCTTTGGATTTACGTATAGGCTGCTGAAAATGTCAAGATTTCAATTTCTGAATAATTTCCCCCAAAATGTCAGGGTCTCTACAAAAGAAGTGTATTGAGTGATCAGCTTCATATTGTAGGTTTTAGTTTATTAGGATATGACCTTGCTGCAGTAGAAGCAGGATGTTGATCTGATAAAGGCTCTTTGAGTTATAGCTTCACAAAGACGGGTCCTACTCGGAAAATCTCAAAAATGTCCCTCTAGTCTAAGCAGGATTTGACCACGTGGTCACTACTGAGGCACTTCACAGTTTCTTTCACAGATAGAAACATATCAGTCAGTCTGTAGCCACAACATTTGCATCCAGCTCAAATGACTTCATGGTTAAAACACTTTTTGAATGTTACTCGTTTTTACATAAAACAACTGCATTTATGATCATATATTCATTGTTAAAATAAAAAAGACATGGTTTATAACGACACAAAATCCTTATATATGGGGTTTAATTCAGACCTGGACGGGGCCTTTCTGTGGAGTTTGCGTGTTCTCCCCGTGTCTGCGTAGGTTTCCTCCGGTTTCCCTTACTGCTAAAAACATGTACAATAGGTGAATCCTCCAGCCAGGTGATTCTGACCATCAGCCTGGGGACGGGTCAAATGCAGAGACACATTTTGTTGCACAGTTGTTGTATAATGAGTTTCCTTGTTTTATGGATTCAAAGCTCAATAAATAAGCTTCGTAAAGGGAGAGTCTCTGAGATCAAAACTAAAATGTTAAAGTGCATCTGACACATTAGACACAATTTATGCTAAAACAGAATTAACACAATTATATTTAAGATTTAGCTAAAGATTCTACCCAGCTTTCTTTAGTTTGGCCAGTTTTGTGACGTTTATAGTTTCACTTCCTTATTGGACACTGACAGGAAGTGACATAGATACAGTTGGCATCACGTCATACAAGGGGGCGTGGCCTCGCAGAGGGGGAAGGAAGTATGTTTTGGGGAAACACATACCCATCACCACAAATCACTTTTGAATATTGAGACTCCTTATGGGCCACTAGTAGTAATATTGTAAAGTGGGTCACTGGGTCAAATGCCCATAAAGCTATTGAAGAAAAATGAGCCGTTGTGTTTCCATGGAGTTTCGTATAGTAATTTGTTGACGGTCCCTAACCAGAGCGGAAAGAGCCGGGACATATTCTGAGCACAACATGTCAAACATCTCTCCACGCCGACTCACAAGAGCATTACCCGGTGCAGACATTTGTTCAAAGGGAATTTAAGACAGAAACTATTCTTGTGAAAATAGAACTTTAATTATTCAAATGAATGCAATAAGTTTCCGTACGTTTCCTTACCATTTAGTGTGAGAGAAAGACATTCTGTGGTACGATTGGCTCGATCCATCACCTTCCTACAGTTCAGGGACTCACAAATCTGATGACAATCCACCTGCAGCGAAAGGTAACCTCCTCACAAATACACAAAACAAAAGCCTCACTTCTTCCTGTGACGCTGTTAGACACAAACGTGAGTGTGTGGACGCAGAATCAGACGGAGCTCCTTTACACGATGGACATGATCATCGCAGCCGTAAACCATCAGGTTTGAGGCGTGTCGTCCGCGGATTGTTCACCGTCCTGAAGAATAAAGGCCGTTCCCGCAGCTTTGGAGAGTTTCCTCACACAGAAGACACTGATACCAACACAACGCTGTAAACGTCAGGGATGTAACGGGGAAACTGTGGTTCAGGGTTCACCCAGAGGCCCGTATTCTGCAGAGCTTTAACGTACTCTGGGACACATTTGAATATGATGTTTTCTTTGTGGGAAAGAGACGCTCAGTCCTGACTTTCACAAACAAATAAACACCAGCAGAAACTCTTTCCTCTCATTGTGCTCTCCAAAAGTGGAGACTAGGGCTGGCACCGCCTTTTTAACTCATGTTATTGTTGATTTTCCTGCATCTTTGTCACATTTTTGTTCCGTTTTGACACTTTTGTCGTCTTTTGTCACGTATTAATCACTTTTTCATCAGACCATGTAGTTTCTGAAAATATGTGTAAGATCTGATCTGAGGAAAACACAACTTACAGTCCCTGGACCAACAGCATCAAAACTTGGATCTAAAGATATAACTTTTGTTTTTGGTTCCTGCTTTCGATACTTTCATTTTTTTCTGATACCAGTAGTACCTAAGCTTTTTTTCCAACACTGTACTTGTATCATGTAATGGTACTCAGCCCTCACAACAATGGAAAAGGAAAGTCAAGCTTTCATGAACTAGTCTTTAGCTAATGGCATCAACGAAGCACAAAACAAGTCCAGAATTATGATGATGGAAAAAAATCAGAACATGACTAAAAGCTGGAAAATCTACAGTGAAGATGATTTGAACGAGACGTAAAGGAAGCTCAGCAGAATACGGACCTTTCAGACATGAACCATTCGATTGAACATTGCCATAGTAACAGTCGAGTTACGTGATTTTAATAAAACATACAGGTCCAATCAATAAATCCCCAATGCTCCTTGTTTTATAGCTTGTAGTGCGGAATATTTGGAGTTTCATATTGTTGAAACATTTTGAAAGCTCAGTGTTTCGAGATGAGAGCGCTAAACCCTGGTACAGATGACGGCTTGAGAACCTTTGTCTATGATGGGAAACTCCTGTGCCACAGAAGATATGTGTCTAATGTGTCCCGTTACATCCCTTTGAAAACAATAAGTCAAACTTTGGTGAAACTTCAAATCATCCGGTGACTTTCCCGGTCCATTTCCAGGTTTTCCATGTTTTCCATGTTTTCCATGTTTTCCATGTTTTCCATGTTTTCCAGGCTGCGCGGGAACCCTGAGGCAGGTCTGTGTATTATCTGGCCGTGGACTTCTCCCGGGCCGGGGGTTTTCCTTTGGGCACGGGCTGCACCGACGCTGCCGCTTTGGGCCGTGAGCGGGGGGCGGAGGCGTCCTGGGAAGCGCTGCGTCTCATGCCCGCGGTCAACGCCTGGCTCCGGGGCTGGAGGACGGGCATCGTGGGCTGCCTGGAGGGCCGGTGCGGCGAGGGGCTGCGGGCAGACGGAGAGTTATCAGGGAAATGATATATGACATATTTGACTTGAATTTTCTGAAGATTTCTACAGTAAAATCGGTTGAGCCTCATTACACAAGGAGTGGACATAACGAGGAATAATATCCTAGTGAGAGTTTTGAGTCACATCCAAAGTGATCATTATTATTAAAGCGCTTTGTGTCTGTGAAAGGCGCTATATAAATAAAGATCTTCTTCTTCTTCTATTATAATTCCTTTTCAAAAGTAGCTTATGGGACACATAGTAATACAGGGATCTCCAACCAGCCCTTTGTAGGTCGCTCGCCAAACACTTTCTACATTCACACATACACTTGATGATTTACATTTAAGAGGCAAGTTCCTTTGCTTCTGAACATGTGCAACACACTTTGCAAACATTTCAGTTCATATAGTTAAGTATAAGGACAAAACTCAAGTGATTTTCTTTGAAATATCATCTTGGCTAATTCTCCTGGGTGAACTCTACCACAGTTGCATTTTACTCAAGTGTCTTTGAAGTGTAAGTAGCTCTTAGGGCTGGGACAAAGTATTAGATCACAATACTTTTTGCTGCAATAGTTTGGCAATACTTTCAATACTTGTGTTTGGAGGTATTTTTATCCTGCACTCCTTTATTTTCCAGTAACAGTTACACAGCACTTTGTTACATTTTGTGTTAATGCACTTTTCAATCTTAACACTTCAATAAATGGCCTTTGGTTTATAAACTGTGGACATGTGACTGGTGACCAAAGCTACAAAATCCCAGCAGAACTTTTGCCCCTAAAGGCCACACGCGCCACTGCAGCTGTCGTGGCATGTTGTGTTTTTTTACTCATGAATTGTCCGTGAGAGTAAATACTACGCTGAGAAAAGACAAAGGGCTGGGTTTCAGGTCACATCACAGCGTTCTAAAGGCCTATAATATTATATAGAGGTCAAATGATTTTGTTTTTGAGGAAATGTTTGGTCTTGTACAGAGAGATCATGGACCCAGTGACTCATATTAATGATCATTTTTGTAATTCATACATTTCCTTTTTAGATACGACTTGTGAAAGTGTAATGCAGTTAATAGGAAAAACTGGCTCCTCCCCCACTGGGTCATGTGACATCATCACATTCTAGAACCTGAAACCCAGCAATTGTACTTTATAAAAATGGAAGAGAGATCTGCACTATATGCTCATCAATGTTTTATTTGTCTCAGCGGCAGAGACGTCTCGGGGTCTTAGCCCTTCATCAGACTATTATATATTATAATAAGTCATATGTTTACCTTCAAATGTGTCCAGAGCTGAATGGTAACCGTGGTAACCGTGGTCATAGGAGCCTGGATCTGTTTTTAGTGATTTCTCTTCATTTGTATTTCAATGTTATTTTCATTGTTTTGTGTTTTTAATTGTTATTATTTGTAGTTCTGAAAGCCCACAAAGAGATGACTTTAATTCAAACTGATATAGTGGTCAATGACTTTGTTTATACTGTTTCAATACACTATGTACTTCTGTTAAAGCAATAATACCCATTGATTTCCCCTTATTTGGAGCTCGCACTGCACCTGGGGCTGTCGACGCGACTGTGGGCGGAGCCGAGGAGGCGGAGCGGCGTTCGGGGGCCGTTGGAGGAAGCGGCGCCGGGTCGAGCGCAGGAGGCGGACGAGGAGCGAGCGGGAACTGATTTACTGGGTTTACGCTGAGAGCCGGCGACGCTGAGGAAAAGTGCTGCATTTTAGGGTACATTTCCTATTCACTTTAACCGATGCCACTTTTATTCGGGGCACTTTGAAAAATGTCAAAGTCTTTTGACCCCCTTAGGCGTTGGGGTGCCCCGAGCGGAATCTGACCGGTCCAAATGGGGTACTACGATTTCCATTATGGAAATTGACCTTGTACCACAGTCATTCTGACCCAAGGTGGCGCTCTCCCCATATTTTTAGTTTGCCCCGCCCCCGCGAGTTGGCCCCGCCCATTCCATTTGGGCTAAACCCTGTTCCACTCGGGGTACTAACTATCTTAATGCATTTCAGTAAAAGTCTTTAACACATTTCTTCTTAGTGTCTTCATTGACCTTCCACTTGGGAGTAATATTTTTCCATTATGGGTCATTTTTGGAATATTGATATTTGGAGAGGGGGAGTGGCCTTTTCGGGTCATGTGACGAAAACGTGCCTCAAGGAATTTTTGCACATCTGTTGGTTTCCAATTGGGTTAAAATTTTTCATGTGTTCTGTCACCAAATGGAAGCCCACCTATTATGACCCCTCTCTTGACCCTTTGCTTTTAACATGCACATATTCACAGTGGTCAATCAACTCGACACTTGTTCAGGATGAACATACTGAAATTTGAGCCTTGTAGCTTAAGCCATTTTTAAACTATGACGGATAATTTATACTTCAATAACCCAACTGCCATCTAACCGTCGGTGTGGGGGAGGGGAGCTGTGGCACTTAGACTCAGGCTATTATCAGTGTAGAAAATGTGTGATTTTTACAGAACTATGAAAGAAGCGAAGGTCGCACAAACTTGAAATTTTGGCCCATGACTGTACATGCCCGTGAGATGTACATACTGTAAAATTAGCCCCCTACCTATATTATTTTTTAAATTATGGGGGAAAAGCAAGAGGTGCCCCGAAAAGCATTAAGTGCCCCAAACGGCACTTAATGCTCATTTTGCTTTTTGCCAACTGTGCCTTGACCTTTGACCCTAGGGGTACCAAATTTGGTACAGAGAATGTCATAAGGGCCCTGTACCATAATCCAGTGTCCGATTTTTCCCATGACCCCCAGGAGAGTTAATTGGCTGTCTCAAAATCAGGCTTTCAAAAGGGGGTGAGGTTGCAGGCCGCTGACACCATCTTCATAATAGTTTTACAATAGTGTTGAATTTTCTTTCTACATGTTTTAGAAAGCCGTCTTCATAATATGTTGTTAAGGGTCATGAGATGTGTCCAAGGATGTTGGTTCGGTGTCTGTCGGGCGTATCGTTTGCGAAAGGCGGAGCTTCAAAAATACGCCATTTTCATGCTTCCAATGTCAATTAAAAGGTCAAATTAAGTCCAAATGACATGAAATTCAGCACATACCCCTTTAAATAGTGATAGAATAGGATTCTAAAGTGTCAAGTCCAACAGACCCAGGGTAAGCTACTTTGGTTTCTATTGGTCAAAACGAAATGGAACAAAAATATGTCAATAGACCAAAGGATGCCATGTAACATAGTTGAAAATTGTGTCAAAAGAATAATAGCATACATATTTTGAGTCCCAAAAGCTATGAAAGGGCCCCTTGTGTTTCCACAAGGGGCCCTTTTCAGTGATGAAATGTGTTCCAATCGGAATGTGGCCAAATGTGGGCCTAAAAAGCCAATTTTTTAGTTTGACCCCTTGTCTTTGGGGTTGCACAGTTCTACACGGCATGCTGATTCAGGCTACCACCAAGGTCAACATACTGAAATTTGAGCCTTGTAGCTTAAGCCATTTTTAAACTATGAAAGATAATTGATACTTCAAAGGGACCCCAACTGCCATCTAACCGTCAGTGTGGGGGAGGGGAGTTCGATTTAGGGTATTATCAATGTTGAAAATGTACCCTGATTAGGAACAGTGTGTTTGTCACTAGACATTTGAAAGAAGCTGAGCTCAGGCAAATTCTCAGCCAAGGCCTCTGCCTGCCCGAGAGATGAACAAGTGTGGGGGAGGGGTGGCACTTTGATTTAGGCCGCTCTTAAGCCGCTATTGCTTGACCGTTTTAATTTTGGATAAGTTTAAGTGGCCACTTAAACTTAGTACCTTTCCTCATGGCAGTATGGTGTGGTTTGTGTGTTGTTTTGCATCGCTAAAAAAGTCCGTTTTTTACACGTGTTTATGCTAGGCTCAGCACATGTCCTGTCCTCCATTTTCATCGTTTTAGCCTTCTTTGACCAATTGTTTTAGGGTGAACAGATGATTTGGACATTTCGGAGTGTTGTTTGGGAGATATTATGTGTCTTTTGCTCTGTTTTCGTAGTTTAAGAGTTGGTGAAATAACTCGTTTTTGGCTGTCTCCTGAATGTTTTTATTTTAATATCAAATCTTTTAATGAGCAAATATTGTACAAGTAATGCTGGTCATGTTGTGTACAGATGACAAAAACAAGAATCCCGGCGTCTGCCCGATATGTGGCAAGAGACGAGAAGTGTTGAGCAGACATATCAAGCAGTACCATGAGGTGAAAAACGCAAAGGAGAGGGATATCCTTAATAGATATGCAACGGGCAGGATGGTGGCCAAATTTGGAGTGTGCCCAATACGAGGCTGCTTTGCGAAGGTCGAGCATGTGCGAAAGCATGTCATCAAAATACATAAGGACATTTCCCGCGAGGCCAAGATCAACATTTTAAACCGTGCTGTGAGGAAGTCTTGCCTTAAGGAGCTGGCCCTTTTGAGGGCCTCCAACCCCGATCCCCCCTTGGTCTCCACGCTTGACCTCCAACAGGTCGCGGATGACCTATGCCAACTGCCGGCATGCGTCAGACACCGCGACCTGTTGGAGGACGCACTGGCAGATGTCGAGAGGGGGATGGAGAGCAACCGGGGCCCTCAACAGGGCCAGCCAGGAGGCCGAGGCCACCAAGGCCAGAAGTGGTCATCGTGAGTTTCACCTAGTATTTTCTTTACTCTAATCATTTTGAAAACATTTCCTGTACTACTACTACTACAGTAGTTCTAATATTTGTTGTTAAATGCAGATTGACTCCTCTGATGATGATGATGATGATGATGATGATGATGAAGACGAGGAGGAGGTGGTCCAACTCCCATTTAAGGAGGAGGAGGGGAGCAGCGATGATGGCAGCGATGATGGCAGTGGAGCGGGCAGCGAGGATGGCAGCGATGATGGCAGCGGAGGAGAAGGAGAGAGTGGAGGAGGAGCAGCAGCAGCAGGAGGAGGAGAAGCAGGAGAAGCAGGAGAAGGATAAGGGAAAGAAGAATAAGGAGGAGGAGGAGAGCAAATAATAATGAAGCAGATTTTATTATCTGCTTCATTATGATTTGCTTGCCTACTTTTTTTTTTTTCTCTTTTTTTTTCTTTCTGTTATTTATTCATTAATTTTGTTGATACTTTCATTATGATCACTATTATCTTCATCACTATTACTGAAATTGCTATGTCTTCTATCAACCTTGTGAAATATTTTACAGTATATACTTGGTTGGGAAGACTGAACAATAATAATGGACAAACTTGCTTTACAACTCACACTTTATTCATGTACAGTTTACTTGGTATCAGTTTGTTCGTTTGTTGGTCAGCCCTTTCCCGATCCCTCCCCCACACACACATGCATACACCCCTTAATACCCATTTATCTGTCTCTTTAGTTACTTTACATGTGTATGTTTTGTTGTTGTTCGTCTTAATAATAGATTTGTGTTGTTGTCGTTGTCGTTGTTGTTGTTACTACCACTACTATCATTATTACTAATACTGTTTTATTATTATATTTAATTACGCAGTTATCTATCCCTAAGGTCTCTCCTCTCTCCCCTCTCTGAATCAAAACAAGGTTGTGGCTTAACAATGAGCCATCGAGGCAGACCAACTCCCCAGTGGGGTGAGAGGGTTGCTTTGGAGTCTACGGAACTATCCCGGTCCGCACTCTCCTTAGGGTTAGAGTGCGACTAGGAGTCATGGTCACTACCAATAATAACAATAAAATAAAAAATATAATTAATTAAAAAAAAAAAAAAAAAAAAAGGAAAGGGGAAGCAGGGAAGAGGAAGGAAAAGGAAGGAGAAGGGGAAGGAAGGGGAAAGGAAGAGGGAAGGAAAAGAAGGAGAAAGGGAGAAAAGAAAGAGAAAAAAAGGGGAGAAAGAGGAATGGCTAAAAGACCGGAATATGTTTATATGTATGTGTTTATGTATAGGTATGTGTTTATATGTATATGTATGTGTGTTTGTCTATTTCTCGTTTGTTTGCTTCTTCCTTCCCTCTTCTTCTGCTCTTCAAATCATCCAATTATTTGTCCCCCATCTCTTGGATCTTATCTATTTAAAATTATTATTATTAATATTATTATTGTTGGGTGGATTATTATTATTATTATTCATTTTTTAATTTATTTATTTATTTTTGTTTGCCTTTTGTTTTTGTTTACTATTTTTATTTGTATTTTTATTTATTTATTGCTTACTTTCCTTTCCTTAAACGTCAGGCTCTGTCACCCATAACCAATATTATTCCCATAACCAATATTATTGAAACACACCACACACACACACACACACACACACACACACACACACACACACACACACACACACACACACACACACACACACACACACACACACACACACACACGCACACACGCACACACGCACACACGCACACTCACCCTCATCTACCCTCTCTGTCGCTTACCCTAATGGAAAAACACAAGACAAATATCTAAAGCAAATTCGTGTCCATTCTTGTCGTCTTGGTCCCCCCCACCCATTAATGTATGCACGTCCCCTTCCTTTAACTGTCGTCTTGTTTTACCCTGTTTAACAGAGTTGTTAGCTCTGTTGGTTTTGTATGTTTTTTGTGTAAAATAAAACTCTTAAAAAAATAAAAAATAAAAAATAAAAAAAAAGGAGGAGGAGGAGAAGGGAACGAAGAAGAAGAAGGAAAAGAAGAGGGAGGAGGAGAAGAAGGAGGGGGAGGATGATGATGAAGAGGAGGAGGAAGGGGATGTAACTTTTCAAGTGGAAGAAGAGATGGAAAGGGGCCTCTGAGGTCCATGAAGGTGGCACCGGCAGTGTTGCGGCAACATGTCTGCAGCTATATGCAGAAAGGGTGAGTCAAAATGTCTTTGACAAATGTCATTTTGCTTTTCTTGCTGAGATTATGAACTCCTGTTTTCTTATCATTTGCAGAAAAGCACAGTGCGGACACTGCCGGTGCACCCGGTCCTGCACACCCTATTTATGGACCGTAAGAGGGGGAGCACTTCCCGCTTCCCTTTTCCCCAGAGCATCGGTAAGTGAAGACGTGATTTAGTTCCACTCAGTTGAAAATGATTTTTAAAAGTGCAATATATGAATCTTTTTCTTTTTTTCTTTCTGAAATGCTTCTCTTTGTACTTGCAGAGGACCAAATGGAGGCATACGCCACCCACATCTTTCGCGCAAATGCGAAGGAGAAGGTGCAGCAAAACTGCATCTCTCAAGCAACAAGAGTGAAGTGCTTTGTGGCCTTCCTAATTTTGACCAGAGAGGAAGGCCGAAGGGTGTGGGACTGGAGCTTTATAAATGATAGTGAAATGATCAGAGCGTGAGTATAAAATCCTTTTGGGGGGGGAATTTGATGAAGCTATATACATGTATAACATTTGAAATATGTTTTCCAAAAGATACCCGATTGTCCTCGAGGCTCTGGGGAAAGTGCCCCCGACAATCATTGCCTTCCTGAACAATGCCAAGTCCTTCATGCAGTATTTCATCAGATTTGGCGTCAAAGGTAGCCGGATTCCTCGGCAGGAGGTGAGGTCCGTCCACCACGAGGTCTCCAAGCTGGCCTTGGACTTCAGAAGGTCCGTCACGGCACATCAGCAGACAGTGAAAGCTGCAAAACTGGACCGGCTGCTGTCCAAGGAGGACCTCGCCTCCTGCATCCGACTGGGGCGAGAGAGGATGTCCTCCCTCCTGGGTAATATTCTTGTTCAAAATGTTGTGGTAATTTTGAAGAGCATGACTTTGTACGTGGGTTTTAATTCAATGGTCTCTCTTCAGATGAGGTTGAGGCCGCCCCAGTCGAGGATGTAAAGGCCAGGTTTGCGTTCCTGGGACATCTCGCCGTATACCTGGCCTGCATCTACGGGCACAGATCATGCGTCTTCACCAACCTGCTGGTCAGGGAGGTGGAGGCCGCACAAGGCTCGGAGGAATCCGGCTACCTAATCAATAGGGATGTAACGATTCACTCAAGCCCCGATTCGATTCGATTTCCAATTTTAAGTTCCCGATTTCGATTTTTTCCGATTTTTTTTTACCTTTAAACTTTTTTTTTAGAAAAGAGTATGACTCATTCATACCAAAGTTTCTTTTGTTTTAACATCTGCATTTTTGTCCTTGTAACAAACTGCAACTGTCTCAGTAAGAGAACTGTACATTACAAAAAATTACAAGACATGAAAATGAACTATAATCATTTTGACATGAGTGCTTGTAAATTTACATGTTTTCATCATAAATAAGATGTGTAGCAAAGCAAATATTTTGAGATTATATTTATTTTACCAAACCTTGTTTTTTTTTTTTTGCAGTTTGAACATAATACTACCATTTAGAACTAATTTTACAGTGCAGTTTTTTTCACCCTCGAACGCCTCACAGCCTCCCGTGCAGCCTTTGTAAACATAAGGAGGAAAAAGACCTGACAGCTCCTGTAGGTATTGGATTAATTGACAAACAGACATTTGATGAGGATTTCAGCAGAATCAGAGCAGGTTGGTCAGATGTTTGTCAGTTTACGATCTTTGGTAAACTTCTGTCAAAATGCTAAACTCTGCGTTAGCCGCTAACGCTAATCTCGTAGCTGCGTCTGCTGCTTCGATGCCTACACGTGTATGTGTTTACATGGTCTGGCGTGTGTTGGGGGTGAGGCGGGGGGAGGTGTGGAGCTTGTCTGAGAAAAAGTGAACGTGTTAGAAACAACGAGCTATGTTCCGGTCTATTTCGGTCGCGCAAAATGGAGTAGCTGAGGGTGGCTTTAAAATCGATTCTTTAATTTTTTACATCGATTCACATTTTACGCATATTAAATCGATTTTAAATCGATTTTCGATGAATCGTTACATCCCTACTAATCAACGTAAGTGCAATTTCCATATCGAAGTGAAACACCCATGACAGAAACTGACAATGGTTTACACTTGCAATTATCTTGTGTGCAGGTTTTAAATCATAAAACGAACCACAAGTATGGAGTCGCACAAATCTATATGGATGCAGAGGAGTACGGCTGGTGCCAGCGGTGGATTGGCCTCCTCCAACGGACCCAGCAGAAGAACCCTACTTTTTTTGCAACACTGGGACTGGCACCATGAAGGACCTCAAAAGGTACCTGATTCGGGCGTGGGTCGACATGGGACTCCAGGGAGAGCCAGACTTCCTGGACATTAGGACGGCGGTGTCCACATTTGTAAGATTAAAGGAACATGTACTTATTGTTACCAAATGTGTTTTTCACTAATTTTTGTATTTCCCTTTTTATCTCTAGAATTTGAACAGAATGCAGACAGGGCAACGCGAGAACACGCAGGAACGATTTTACGCCCTTTATAAAACAGTCAAGAAGGCACGGGAGATACGACAGTGCTTTATAGCACTGAGCTGCGGTGCAAATACACATCCCGTGCCTTCAACTGCATTGAACACCCCATCAACCTCCGCAGCCGCCGTCCTACCCCATCCCACGCCTGAGTCAGTGAGGAAGAGGCTTCTTGGTGCCAGTCCCAAGACTCCCTCTCTACTCCCCACACAAGAAGCCCAGGAAGGCAATGAGCAAGGTGAGTGATACACTTTGAATTCAACCAAAGTTTAGATTTAGTGTGTAGTTTTTGTTTACATCTAATTGCCATTTGTTTTTCTTTGATAGACCCAACAAAATGCACGACGCATTAAGAACAAGTACTCCCCAAAAAGATGCCCCCCGTGAATGAGACCAGGCCAGGATACTCCAACAAACTGCGGAAAAAATGCAGAGTGCAGTTAAAAAAATTATAATAATCCCGCCGCCATCCAGCAGCCCGCCATCCAGCCGCCCGCCATCCAGCCGCCCGCCATCCAGCAGCCCGCCATCCAGCCGCCGCCATCCAGCAGCCCGCCATCCAGCAGCCCGCCATCCAGCCGCCCGCCATCCAGCCGCCCGCCATCCAGCGGCCCGCCATCCAGCCGCCCGCCATCCAGCCGCCCGCCATCCAGCCGCCCGCCATCCAGCCGCCCGCCATCCAGCAGCCCGCCATCCAGCCGCCCGCCATCCAGCCGCCCGCCATCCAGCCGCCCGCCATCCAGCCGCCCGCCATCCAGCCGCCCGCCATCCAGCGCCCCTCGAACCGCAACCTTAACGTGGTGGAGGGTTTGAGCCTGAATGATCCTGGAGCTCTGTTGTCGGGGGCTTGGTGCCCCTGGTAGGGTCTCCCATGGCAAACAGGTCCTAGTGACGGGTCAGACAAAGAGCGGTTCAGAAGCCCCTTATGAGAGACCAACAGGCCCGTTAGAATCGTGAGGCCGTCCTTCTGTGGACCCACCACCTGCAGGAGGAGCCATATTGGGCTGGTGCTATGTGATTTAGGCAGCTCCAAAGGCTGCCCCCACGACCCGGCAATGGAAAAGTGGAAGAAGATGGATGGATGGATGGATGTAAAAAAAAAGTTCTAAATATTTTGTAAATAGTTATTTGTCCGGGCTGGATATCGTTCACTACCGGTTACGGGCGTTTTCCCGTTCGCCCGAAAGCAGCGTCAGTGCGGGGCCTTTTTGGCGCCGATTCGGGCTTCACGCTGAAAAAACTTAGTTTATGTGTGGATTGAAAGTCGTTTGCCCGCGTTTCGGGGGGTATTGGTGCCTCGCTCCGGTGAGCTGTCCGAGGTCCTGAAGCCGAACTTTGGCCTTAAAACCCCTTAACCCCCGGGGGGTTATGGGGGGACCGGTCTACCCGGGACTTGAGGGGGAATCGGTTTACCCCGGGGTCAAGGGCTTAAAACCCCTTAAAACCCCTTAACCCCCGGGCAGACCGGGAATCGGTTTACCCGGAGGTTAAGGGGTTAGGAACTTAAAGTGCATAAAAAATATGATTTTTTTTCCCTTTTTTTTGAACCACCCCATTTCAGGCTACCCCCCCCCACGGTAATTTGAAATGGATTTCCAGTCTCTCCCGGGTGTCTAATGAATAAAACGGCCCGGCGCGCCAGGCTCCAGGGCTTACAGCCATACTACCCTGAGCACGCCCGATCTCGTCTGATCTCGGAAGCTAAGCAGGGTCAGGCCTGGTTAGTACTTGGATGGGAGACCGCCTGGGAATACCAGGTGCTGTAAGCTTTTTTTTTTTTTACCTCCAGTCCAGGCCGGGGCTAAGAGCTCCAGCACAGTCCTGACAGCCCCGGGCTGGGTCTGACACCTCCAGGCGGGGCAAAGAGCTCCAGCACAGTCCTGACAGCTCCAGGCCGGGCCTGACACATACAGCCCGCTCCAACAGCTCCAGGCCGGGTCTAACACATACAGCCCGCTCCCAAAGCTCAGGTCCTCCAACAGCTCCAGGCGGGTCTAACACATACAGCCCGCTCCAACAGCTCCAGGCCGGGTCTAACACATACAGCCCGCTCCCACAGCTCCAGGTCGGGTCTAACACATACAGCCGCTCCCAACAGCTCCAGGCCGGTTAACACATACAGCCCGCTCCCAACAGCTCCAGGTCGGGTCTAACACATACAGCCCGCTCCAACAGCTCCAGGCCGGGTCTAACACATACAGCCCGCTCCCAACAGCTCCAGGCGGGTCTAACACATACAGCCCGCTCCAACAGCTCAGGCCGGGTCTAACACATACAGCCCGTCCCAACAGCTCCAGGCCGGTCTAACACATACAGCCCGCTCCAACAGCTCCAGGTCGGGTTAACACATACAGACCGCTCCCATCAGCTCCAAGCTGATTTTTTTGTGTGAAGAATCAACTACTGGGACACAATCACGAAGTGAAACGAAATTTATTGAATATAAAAAGTAAATCAATCAATCTCAAACATTTTTAACAAATACAAAACTGAAAAATAGTGGCGTTAATACTTTGTAGTGCCACCTTTTGCTGTGATTACTGCTGTAAGTCTCTCGGGTATGTCTCTATCAGTTTCTCACATTGAGAGACTGAAATATTTGCCCATTCCTCCTTGCAAAACAGCTCAAGCCCGGTGAGATTAGATGGTCGAACGTCTGTGAACAGCAGTTTTCAGTTTACTCCACAGATTCTCGATGGGATTGAGGTCTGGACTTTGACTTGGCCATTCTAAAACATGGATATGCTTGTTGGTGAACCATTCCATTGTAGCCTTTGCTTTATGTTTTGGATCATTGTCCTGTTGAAAAATGAATCTCCGTCCCAGGCACAGGTCTTCGGCAGACTGCAACAGGTTTTCTTCCAGTATGGCCCTGTATTAGCTCCATCCATCTTCCCATCGATTTTAACCATCTTGCCCGTCCCTGCTGCGGAAAAGCAGGCCCAAACCATGATGCCGCCTCCACCATATTTGACGGTGGGGATGGTGTTTTCAGGTCGATGAGCTGTGTTGGTTTTACGCCAAACATAACGCTTTGAATTGCAGCCAAAAAGTTTGATCTTTGTCTCATCTGACCAGAGCACTTTCCTCCACATGGCCGGTGTGTCTCCCAGGTGGCTTGTGGCAAAATGTAAACGGCGCTTTTTATGGATGTCTCTGAGGAATGGCTTCCTTCTCGCCACCCTTCCATAAAGGCCCGAGTTGTGAAGGACACGACTGATAGCTGTCCGATGGACACAGTGTCCAACGTTGGCTGTAGATGTCTGCAGTTCATCCAGAGTGTCCATGGGCCTCTTACCAGCTTCTCTGATGAGTGTTCTCTTTGTCCTGGCTGGAAGTTTCGAGGGACGGCCGGTTCTTGGTCGATTTTCGGTGGTCTTGTACCTTTTCCATTTCAATATTATCGACGAACAGTGCTCCTGGGATGTTTAAAGCTTTGGAAATCGTTTTGTATCCAACTCCGTCTTCATACTTCTCCACAACAATATCACGGGGCCGAATACTTAAATTCCGGGCCGAATACTTAAATCCCGGGGCCGAATGCTTACATCCCGGGCCTGATACCTCCAACACGCTCCCATCAGCGAAAGACTTCAGCCCCATACTGGCCAAGTACTTTCGCAAGGCACTGTATATACAGTATATACACAATAGCATGTGATGAAATAAGCAATCAGATATGCCCTCTCGCTGACACACACACATTCTTGTACTTCTATCTTAGTGAGGACACTCATAGACATAATGTATTACCAGGACCCTAACCTTAATCCTGACCCTAAACCTAATCTAAACCCAATTCTAACCCTAAAACCACATCTTGACCCTCAAACAGTCCTTTAAATAAGTGAGGACACCCAATGTCCTCACTTTCCAAAATGTCTCCACTTTGTTGGTTAAAAACTCCAAACGGGTCCTCACAATGTTGTAATTACAAGAACACACACACACACATACACACACACCTGTATAATGCAGCCACTCCTCTCATTTACTGCGTCACATTCACATTGTAAACACACATTTAATAATACAGTTTAAATGTCATAGTAAAATCTAAGCTAATGCAGGAAGTGGTATGTCGTTGTTAAAGGATAACATTAAATTGCTATTTATCACACTGGGTCAAGCTGTAAAGTCGTACTATCTCTGTCAAAGCCTTGACTGTGGTGCTCAGACTCTCAGCCACTGAATGTTTGCTTGCGTATCAGTATGACCTCTGAGACGGTATTTATCCTCTTCTGAGGAAGCATAGACAGACTTGAATGGCAGGACTAGCGCAATGTCTCGAGTTTCATGTCTCCAGGTCCCGTAACGATGGTAAATAAACTCTCCTGCATAAGACATCCTGACTGCTGCCTATTCTTCACCAACCCTCTCGAGCACCATTGTTATTTCTCTAACAGTCGTGAATTAGTGACACCAGGCGTTAAGGGGTTAACATCCTATTATATTCAAATTATGATCCGACACACACGGGATCACGGTGTGGAGCAAAACAATAAACTGGACATGTTGCAAATGTTGCTTTGATTTGATGAAAGCACATTTTTCAGCATCAGCTTCTTTTTCAATGAGAGTTTCCAAAGATCTCTGTGCTGTAAATGTGTAAACCCTGATAATCATATACTATTTAGAGGTTGTAGTTTATTTTTGGTGGCCTAAAGGATTTTCTGAAATAAGAACCGTGAGTGTTCAGGATTTCTACAATACAAAGAACAAGGAGTAGAAACTCTGCAGCCCAGGGTTCATACAGACACAAGTCAAACACACTGCTCTTCACGCCATTTCAAGGTTAAAAAAAACATTTATGTAATTTAATTTTTTTACATTTGGACCAAAACTTATTTTCAATAAACTCCTGAAGTAAAACAAAACAAAAAAAAAAAAAGAGTCAAGTAATGTCTCCATGTCCAAAGAAAATAGATTAGTGCTGTTGGAATCAAACTGAGTGCTGTTATCTGTGTCATGGTGAAGTGATGAAAATAAAACCCAAAATGCAACAAACTGGTGATGTTTAATACATGACAAACCAAAACAAATCAGAGATAACAAAACCAACCGGCGCTAGACAATGACACGACAAAGAACAAGGGAAACACAGGGGTATAAATACACAAGGAAACGGGGCACAGGTGAAACACATCAGGGCGGGGCAGGCCATTAACACAAGGGAAGCAAAGCAAATCAAAGGACAGACACATGTCAAATAAAACACCGGACTAGGCCAAAGACAGCACACACAAACATGGGAACAAAAGACAATCATGACAATCTGCCAGTTTAGGGTTAGAGTCCGGCAATTATTCATATCCAAATCTCCAAGCGTATAGACAGGAGATTTACAGCTTTGTGCCAGAGTGATCCCTCATTTGAAAGCCCTGACTTTAAGATCTGTGTGAGTGAATCAGAACTTACCTCACACTTGCCATTCCTAACCTTAATCATCAACCAACCCTGACCCTAAACTAACCCTGACAGTAAGTAACAGGTGAAGGCCCTGCAGAACCCAGGCCGACGTTAACCTCCCGACAGCAGCAGATCAGTAAAGTCTTACCTGGAGCCGTCTGTGGTCAGTGTGAGCTAAAGCCTCTCACAGTCTGCACTCGACACCAGAGCTGAGCTGGACCCGCGACAAGAACCAGAGCATCAACAGCACTTTTACTGCAGACGCTAAACTCCACACACGGGATAATAAAACATGAATGTGCGGAGACTGTAGGAGCTACTTTAGTGCCGCAAACTGTGTGGGAAATGTGCTCTCTTCATTTCCCATGTTTTAGCCTGTTGTGCATGTTTTATGACATATAGCTAACAGAGATTAACACCATCTTAGCAGTGTTAATTTCGTCGACTATAATATTTAGTCTTAATTTTAGTCAAAGTGATATTTTTGACGACTAAACATGGACTAAACTAAATTAAAAAATGTTCATGAGATTAAAACTATGATTAAATGTCAGATATTTAGTCGACTAAAATAAGACTAATAAAAGAAAAGGAAAGACTTAAATCATCCAACTTCTATGAACCGTTCTGAAAGAGCTCCATATCATGTAAATCCCTCTGCAAAGGAGCACTCTGAGCTTTGTTCATGTGGACAGCCTCCATGAAAGCAAGGAGCTGATTAAATATGATTATAATGAATATTATATAATGCAAAGTCCACTCAATTGTCTTAAATTTAGTGACTAAATTTACCGCAATTTAGTCGATTCTAAAACTAGAACTAAAATAAGATATTTTTGACTAAAATCTCGACTAAAATTGAATTAACATTTTGCTCAAAAGACTAAGACTAAAACTAAATTTAATATGTTGTCAAAAATTAACACTGCATCTTAGCCATTGCTTAGTTTCTAAGCCGTGAAGTTTCCGTTCCAAAGGAAATCAGAAATACAATTTCCTTACATATTCTGAAACTATATAAAACAAGCGGTCAAATAAAGGTTTCCACAGCGCAGAACCCTGCAGTTTTTTGAGAATGCAAGGAGTGACAATGGAACTATTTTCTCTGGTGCGTATGAATTTTAGGGTCACCTGACCTATGTTCGACCAATCAGAACAATCGCGTTGACACCGGAACCCGGAAATAAACAACTATCGTAAATGAAAAATCCTACTTTCTGAAGCAAACATTAGATTTCTTTAACGCAGAACAACTCGAGCAGCGTGGCAACATTCACAAAGATCATAAACGAGTGGCATATCGCCCATGAAGACTGTTATAATCCCTGACATAGAGTAACAATGAACTGAAACTTCTCCACAAACTCCAAGAACATCGACAGATTCTTTTGCCAGGCAAAGACTCCTGATAACAGCAGCCAGGTGTTGCCTACTTCATGAGTTACATTTATATTTTGTGTCGCTAAATGTCAATACAAATAATGAACTGAGGAAGCTACCCACGTGTTTGTGCCTCAAGTGTTATTGTGTCCATGTTGCACGTTTGACCCAAAAAAATGTTCATAAGTTGTTTGGATTCTGGGTAATTCTTATTTGTTCTGATTTGCTTTAGGAATGAATAATATCAAACTAACTTACAGTTAAGCCTCACCAATAATGGGATTTAAGCCTTGAAGACATTTATATGTATCAAAGTTATCAAATGTTTTGCCACTTGTTGAACAGCGTCTTATTTAGTCCATTGTTGTACTGAAGCGAGGCAGCATATATTAAGTATCTCGGTGTGGAAGTTGGAGTCATCTGGGGCCCTTTCAGTCTCTATTCCACTCAAAAGTCCAATATTAAGTCCCCATGATTCATAAAATGTAGACAATATCAAGAACTAGTTTACTTACATGACACATGGCCTACTAGTTATTTTCCTGTTGTCTGTTATTTCATTTTCCAGGAAACTACGTGATGAAACATTTTGGTGGAGGCCTGGTGCTGTGGAACATAGACTCACTTCATTTAAAGACTCAACATTAAAAGAGTGAGGTATATATTCATGGTAAATTCAGAATGAATCCTCCAGGGCTCGGAACAACTGGATTCACATTTTCAAAATGCTAAACATTTGCAAACTGCTAACCAACACTTATCTAGAGGCCTTTTATAGCAAATTCTGAACACATTTTGAAGACTATTTGACTGAGAATGCTATAAATATTATCATATTAATCTAAGCCCTGAATTCTCAGTTTCCTTTTGTTAAACTTAAAATGTGCTTTGTCTGTATTTTTACAGTGGGAGAATCCTGCCATCTGTGGCTACATACAAGATCTTCTGTGATTGTCTAGAGGACCTTGAACAGAAGAATGATTCTGATGAGGCCTCTTCTGAAGATCATTAATACAACTGCAGAGTCGTCAGAGGCCTCAGATTACAGGTACATTTATTTTTCTGTTTATCACCGTCTTATACTCAAGTCATGGCATTTAGATATATATAGGGACTTATATCAGAGAAGATATACATTCAAATTATAACTTGGGCCTTGAAACAAAGTGTGTCTGTGGCATCTGACCTCGGACCTTTCGAAACTGCTTCCTCTTTCCTTTTCCTTCCCACTTCCACTAATTCCTCAGTGAAGGCTCCTACAGAAGGTTATTCAGTAGAGACTTGGAGCTGTGGCTTTCAGACGAACTCTCCGTCATCCTACAGAACAGACACGCCCCTTTACCGTGACAGCCCCGCCCACTAATGTTACAAGAATCACTGATCACAGTTTGACTGATAATAAACGATTAAAATAATAATAATATAACTTTGAAACTGATCATGTTCCCTAAGAGGTTCAGATTTGTCATAATTTACATTATAACTTTAGCCTTCAAACTGGGACTGGTGCTTGCTGGCTCCTCTGTCCTTCTACACAGTCTCTCTGAGGAACTGATCACCTCCACACCTTCACACCACCTTCACTCAGACCCTGATCTCTGGGTTGACTCTGACTGAAAAGACTCCTCGTGTCTCTGTCAGACGAGGCTCCTCTACTGTTGTTTCACTTCAGTCTATGTGGAGCTTTTACAGGTGAAGGAGAAGAGTCATTTTGATTGCTCAGTCTGTTTAAAGCGCGATGAGGCCTCAGAACGCAGCCGAGAAATGCGATGAAGATATTTGTGGTTTTCATATAAAGCACTGCTGCACAGATGGAGTGCAACTGTTGTTCATTTCTTCTCTCTCTTCCCCGAAACTCAGGTATTATTTCTGTATTTTGTTGTTTTTGATCTTAAAGTGTCGTAAAAAGGAAATATTTTAGGAACCTCCTCCTCTTCATCGTTCAGCTGGACGTGTGTCATTCGCATCGTGACAAGGAGCATCCAATGTCAGTGCGTTAGGAGGAGTTAAAGGAGCCGTATGTTTCCTTAATACCTCTTAGAGGAACCTCAGGATGTCTGCAGGCAGCCCATAAGGAGCTAAGAACAAAAGCACAATAAAAGTTAAAGCAGGTTCAATGGCCAGCTTAGAGCCACATGAGCGTTCTTGAATGTTTTATTGTACGAAATTCTAATGAACTTTATGGCAACATTAATTTTGTTACATTTTACAGACCAAAAGTTAAGCCACGGGATCATATTGCATAAGATCCACTGTGAAAGAACAGACTGTTGTGGTGACTAAAAGGATTTGATGAATATTTGAACACAATGACTGAGGCTGTAAGTATGTATCATCAGATCTGTGTAGTTTCAAATGTCACAGTGGGTCAATGTTTTGAGAACTTTATGAGTCAGTGATAATTAAACAGTGGCAGTTTATAAAGAGTCGTTTATGTAACGGATCGACATCTGTGCAGTTGCTCAGATTTATTTGTCCTGATATACATTAATTAGTTTGCAGAGGATTATGGAGCGGTATGTACATAGCGTTGCACCTGTCCCGGTTTTACCTGATTGTCCTTCCTTTTAAGGTCTGTCCAGGGGACAAAAACAATATTCCCGCAGGACACTACTACAGCTGCAGTCTAACTTCTTTTTTTTCTTCGTTGAGCGTTTCAGCTGTTTTCCCTCCGCTCGCTCTCTCTCCTCTGCTGATCACACACACGCACCAACGCAACAGCTCCAGCTCACTCCCTGCTCTGATTGGCGCAGAGCTAAAGAGAGCGAGGCTGACATTGGCTCCTCGGGCGCATGTCGCTCCTCTGCTCGCATCTTTGGCGTGGCGCACGACGTGTGGTCTGCGCTCTATGGTTCAGCGTGGCTCTGTTTGTTTTACTGCGGGGATAATAACAGAGGCTGTATTATCAACAGTCCTTATAAACCTAGGACACAATATGCATCAGTAATCAGGCACAGAACAGACATTTTGTGCAGAATAGATCGCTATAGAAGGGATGAGTTTGGAGGATTTACAGAGCTAGCTGCTCTCCCCCACGTGAGTAACATTAGCACCTCAGTAAAGCTACAAAACGTTTTCACACTCATCATACAGATGTATTTGTCAGGTCAGGTCCTTAGAAAGGCAAAGACAGAAGGCTGACAGTGACACTTAACTCACTCCAGCTCAGTGTTAGATCTGCATCTGAAGGTAAGGCTTTGTTCAGCCTGCATTATCTCACAGAGGAAGGTCTTTTAACTGAATTCAGTGCAGACTGTCCACATCAGTGCACTGAGCAGGTGTGGGAAAGAGCCTCTGCTGACACTTTTTTTACCTTATATTATTCTATATTCTATATTGTAGTCTGGTAAAATAGTATTAGAAATTAAACATAGGTCTATATTCAAAGAAACCTGGCCCCAGGTCTGATATTAACTTGGTGCGAAACTGGACTGGACCTCATGTAACTAAAAGCCACTTTGTTGTTTGATATCTATGATTTTTTAATTAATCTGTGCAAAGAATCCTTCTTGTTGAATGATAAACGATTTAGACAGTTTTACTATGAAGATTAAGTTACTAATACTTTACTTCTTGTACATTGCAATGTAATGAGTAATATTTTCAGCATTGTACCTGTACTTTTTTACTTGAGCAACAAATTTTTCAACACGACTGGACATTATACCACTAGTAACTAACACTTAAAAGCAAAACTAAATACAGCTCAAATCAACAGAGTTATTCCATTTCGCTGTAGAAAGGTATTTTTGTCTTGGTAGATGTGAAGGCGCCACTGCTTGTAAGCAAAAGGGGCTGATTGGGTTCGCCGCAATATGTCAGGTTTGTTGTCAGACATTACGGTGGCAACCATAATTGTACAACATAACTCCTGGTTGTTCTCCGCTGGTACAGGAAGTTCAGATTGTCCTGACGCAAAGGAGCACCACTGCAAAAGTTCATCAAGGCCGACGCTCATAACGTGCCTCTGAGGTTAAGGACCAGGAGAAAAGGAGCCACTGTTTTAAGATGCAGCAAAAGTGGTTTCAACAGCTCATAAATAGCAAAATACACAGAATGCTAATCATGGATCTAATGTTGGCCGTCAATGCTACTGCAAACCGTTAGCTTCGAGCGCCATTTTTTTCAACTTCTGCTTGGAAAATCTGCTTCAATTTCTAAAATAAAATGACATAAACGTTTCTAATTTGAACCTACTTTATTTGTGTTTTGTGTGTAGTCCGTCAGTAAATCGGCTACAAAGAGTGAAACATTGTGATGCTCCATAACCGATTCGCCCTGACTCGGCCCCTCTCCTTGTGTGATGTGGTTGCTAGTTTGTATCTTTGTCCACTTTGTGCAGCCAATGCTCCCCTTTTACGTCTCTCTGACTCGGGATGCTTCTCAGTGGATTTGTGTCAGTTTCGATATCTCAATCCGTCTTCACAGCCTGAGTAATAGTTTCATCAATTTCCATCAAATGATCATTTAGGTTCATTACTACCGATTCGACAAGACCAAGGCTCTGATGTTGGTACATTTTCTCCAATTAGAACAAACAAGATGGTCAATATTCTGTCATGGGTAATTCACTGATGTGGCCACCATTTCTTCCAACTACTTTTATCCAGTTTGTTTTCAAGCTTCATGATTCTTGTTAGAAACTGTAAAGTCACAAAGTCATTCATATCTGCTGCTAACAATGTATCACCTGCACATCTGAAAATACACTCATCGCGTTGTTTTTCTGTCAATTTTTTTAATCATAATTTACTTTCATGCTACTTCATGCATGCCCTTATGTTTTATTATGTTTAAAAGTTTGTATAGTTTAAATTATTTATCTCAGTTTTTATGTTATCTGTTTCATGTTGCACTAAATCCAAGACAATTCCAGTTGTGAACCTGTTGACTGACAATGGCATAAAGCCGATCCTTCATCCTGAACTCATTGGGCAGTTTATGAGTTGATGCATCGCACCTCGCATCCTGCACAGAACTGTCGTCCTCTATTCTCTCTCTGAGTTCAAATGATCTAGCAGAGAAGTTGTCATTTACAGCGAGTTCACCTCAGACTCTGTTTAATCCGCAGCGTCCTCACGACTCCGCGCACGTCACAGGTAAGAATGGTTCCCTATTAATAAACTCACATCATGGCTCATTTCTGTTGGTTTAATCAGTTAAACTTTCATTCTGTTTCGTATCAAAGACTGGAAGTTTAAACCTAAGGCTTCTGCCCTGCTGAGCTTAAAATGTATTTACTGTTTTGCTCCTCAGCGAGAAATTAAAATCTTCTTTATCAGTTTAAATAAAAGGCCGGGACGGTCAAGAAATGAAATGTTTTGTAATAAAGTAACCTTTGAAACAACGCCTTTACCCTAAAAGACTAATGCACAGATGCACTTAACAGGACGGGGCTGAACATAAAGGCCAAAGTTTCTAAGTAAGATTAATGAATGGTGATGAGAATCATTAATAGCAATATATTTACGTAATCTTGGGGCTGAAGTAAATAGTTTTTAAAACTAAATGGTCAAATTAAAAGATATCATAAGTCATTTTACATGTGTTTGTTTCTTCTTGTTCGTGTGCGTCGTCGTTGGAAAGAGTCCAGTGATTTGTCTCCATCTTTGAAATTTTCAGATGAGCTGCATGTGAAAGAAGCAAGAAACAAACCTGTTCTCTTTAATAAAAGCGCGTCACACAGTGACAAAATCTAATCTGTTGTCTGTTGAGAAAAACACTAATACTGTCTTATGGTCCTGTTAATGAGCCGACTGTTTCCACAGCTGTAAAACTATTGTTAGAGGAACATTTTTCAACTGGTTTTCACAATAATTATGTTAAAGGGATATTTCAGGATTTTGCATTGGGCTCATTTTCCTAGTTATCGCAGAGTGTGTTTGAGTCTGGAGTATTATTGTGTGGTGCTAGCCCTAGGGCCAAGGCTAATGTGCGTACAGACCAAACGCTGACATGCCACCAACTCCATGTGTTAACGCCTATGTAGACGCGCGTCGAAATGTAAGCAAAGCCGTCCGCACGTATGAAGCGTTGCAAATGTGAGCAGATGAGGATAAACGCGCGTCAAGAGCCAGTGGAAACAGCGGCGGGTACACGAGCAGGAAGCCCGCCACTGCTTCATGCACTCAAGTAATCAAATCTAAACGTGCGTTTCTATTTATATCTTGTTAACAACAATCGGGGGGATGCGCTCCAAATAGTGAGGTCACCTGTTATGCAGCAGTGGCCGCAAAAAGGGCAAGCAATATATGCTTCATAGGAGCGCCAATATGATGTGTCGGTCGTGAAGATCCGGCTCTTTGAACGAGTCTTACAGGAACGATATGAAACGGGGTTCGCAGGTGTTGAAGTGTTTTTTTATTCCTCTTTTGGGGGAGGGCGTCACTTTGTTGTGCTATTTTTGGGCGAACAAAAGTCACATGCTGAGTGGGGCAGAGAGGGAGTGCAGGATTGCAGAGACATCGCATCTCCACGCTGCTGTGCAAGCCTCATCTGAGGACTCAAGTGAGCATAGGCAACAAGTTTTTGAGAAATAAAAGTCCTAAATGGTTACGAGGAGATGCGCGTGAAGCTTGTGTTGTTTTCTCCCCTCTCTCTCCCCTCTTGCGCAGAGGGAGAGAGAGGAGAGGAGAAATGTTTACGTGAATGAAAGAATTGCTTTTAATCGGGCGGTGATTGTTTTTGTGAATCAAACTCCATAGAGGGAAATGTGATGTATATTGTGAAAATAGTGCATTTTCGTTAAAATAAAGCATTCAGAGGGATTTTATTTTTCTTTTAAAAAAACAGAAACAACCATCAAAGAGCGTGTGTGTGTTGTGTGTGTGTGTTGGTGTGTGTGTGTGGTGGAGGGGGGGGGTAGTTTGCCGGTAGTTGGCCCTTGACCTGGCAGTCATGGAGGACAATTTGATCATGGCGGTTTGGCGCTCGCCTGAGTTGTATGAACAACGCCTCCTAATTAGAACGCTTGCAAAACTTCACGCGCCGCAAACAAGGCGTTCTCCTTTCTCACGAGTGTGAAGCAGCCATGTTTGGCGTCCAACTAGAGGCTGACGGAGCGTGGGGACGCACGTTCGGTTCTGAACGCACTTAAAAGCATTTCTATGGTAATCATAGCGCTGCATAAAAACATCTGACCACTCCAGTAACCTGAGGTAAATCACTTATAACACCAGACTAACCATATAAATGTCTTGTGTTAATAGAAATCATGTTTGAAATATAACTGACCATGTAATCACATGAATTAGCGCATTTTGAGGGACCTATTTTCTCGAGAATCAACATCGCCGCGCCTTGAGCTTCAGCCACGAAGCTGATGCTGCTTCAATATCACAGTTATTTAAATGATGTATTAACACAGACATTATATTGGTAGTCCTGGTGTTATACGTGATTACCTCAGGTGCACTGTGGAGTGATCACAACTGTTTTTTAATGCAGGCTACTGATACCATAGAAAATGCTTAGCCTTGCCCTAGCCCTAGGCCACTAGACTCTTCAAATAAAGAAACTGCATAAATTTAAGAAAAAAAATATCTCCAGACATCAACAACACCTGGATAACTAGGAATGAGGCGCGCAGTGTCAAAAATCCTGAAATATGCCTTTAAATCCACTTCAGTTTCTGCACACAAAACAG
>VHKM01000325.1:0-127946 GCA_007210695.1 Neogobius melanostomus | reverse complement strand
AAACAAAATCTATATCTTTAGATCCAAGGTTTTTGATGCTGTTGTGTCCAGGGACTGTAAGTTGTGTTTTCCTCAGATCAGATCTTACACATTATTTTCAGAAACGGTACATGGTCTGATGAAAGTGATTAATCGTGACAAAAGACAAAAGTGTCAAAACGGAACAAAATGTGACAAAGATGCAGGAAAAATCAACAATAACATGAGCTGTAAAAAGGCCAGTGCCAGCCCTAGTCTCCACTTTTGGGACGAGCACATTGAGAGAAAGAGTTTCTGGTGGATTTT
Organism: Neogobius melanostomus; assembly: GCA_007210695.1. Classification (NCBI taxonomy): domain Eukaryota; kingdom Metazoa; phylum Chordata; class Actinopteri; order Gobiiformes; family Gobiidae; genus Neogobius; species Neogobius melanostomus. The sequence continues at coordinate 127,661 of VHKM01000325.1, read as the reverse complement.
GATTTGTTTCGTGAAAGTCAGGACTGAGGCGTCTCTTTCCCACAAAGAAACATTCATATTCAAATGTGTCCCAGAGTACGTTAAAGCTCTGCAGATACGGGCCTCTGGGTGAACCTGACCACAGTTTCCCGTTACATCCCTGACGTTTACGCGTTGTGTTGGTATCAGTGTCTTCTGTGTGAGGGAAACTCTCCAAAGCTGCGGGAACGGCCTTTATTTCAGGACGGTTAACAATCCGCGGACGGACACGCCTCAAACCTGATGGTTACGCTCCATGTCATGTCATCGGTAAAGGAGCTCCTCTGATTCTGCGGTCCACACCTCACGTTTTGGTTAAACAGCGTCACAGGAGAAGTGAGGCTTTGTTTGGTATTTTGTGAGGAGGTTACTTTCGCTGCAGGTGGATTTCATCAGATTAGTGAGTCCCTGAACTGTAGGAGGTGATTGTATCGAGCCATCGTACCACAGAATGTCTTTCTCTCACACTAATGCTTAAGGAAACGTACGGCACTTATTTTGCATTCTTTGATAATTAAAGTTCTGTTTTCACAAAGAATTAGTTTCTGTTTAATTTCCTTTGAACAAATGTCTGACGGGGTAATGCTCTTGTGAGTCGGCGTGGAGAGATGTTTGACTGTTGGCTTCAGGAATATGTCCCGGCTTCTTCCGCTCTGGTTAGGGACCGTCAACAATTACTATACGACACTCCATGGAAAACACAACGCTTCCATTTTCTTCAATAGCTTTATGGCATTTGACATGTGACCCACTTTACAATATTACTACTTAGTGGCCATAAGGAGTCTCATATTTCAAAAGTGATTTGTGGTGATGGGTATGTGTTTCCCCAAAACATATTCCTTCCCCCTCTATGAGGCCACGCCCCCTTGTATGACTGTGCAACTGTATCTTGCAACTTCCTGGTCAGTGGTCCAATAGGAGTGAAACTATAAACGTTCACAAAACTGGCCAAAACTAAAGAAAAGCTGTAGAATCTTTAGCTAAATCCTAAAATATTAATTGGTGTTATTCTGTTTAAGCATAATTGTGTCTAATGTGCCAGATGCCACTTTACATTTTAGTTTTGATCTCAGAGACTCTCCTTTACGAAAGCTTATTTATTGAGCTTTGAATCATGAAACAAGGAACTCATCTATACAAAATTGCAACAAATGTGTCCTGCATTTTGACCCGTCCCCGGGCTTGATGGTCAGAATCACCTGGTGGAGGATTCACCTATTGTACAGTTTTTAGCGGTAAGGGAAACCGGAGGAAACCTCGCATGACCGGGAGAACACGCAAACTCCAGAAAGCCCCGTCCAGGTCTGAATTAAACCCCATATATAAGGATTTTGGTGTTGTTATAAACCATGTCTTTTTTATTTGAACATGAATATGATCATTAAATGCCTTGTTTTATGTTAAAAACGAGTAACATTTCAAAAAGTGTTTAACCATGAAGTCATTTGTGAGCTGGATGCAAATGTTGTGGCTACAGACTGATATTGTTTCTATCTGTGAAGAAACTGTGAAGTGCCTCAGTAGTGACCCTGGTCAAATCCTGCTCAGACTAGAGGGCATTTTTGAGATTTTTCCGAGTAGGACCCGTCTTTTGTGAAGCTATAACTCAAAGAGCCTTTATCAGATCACATCCTGCTTCTTTACTGCAGCAATGGTCATTATCCTAATAAACTAAAACCTACAATATGAAGGCTTGATCAACTCAATCACTTCTTTTGTAGGACCCTGACATTTGGGGAAAATTTATTCAGAAATAAATCTTGACATTTTCAGCAGCCTATACGTAAAATGCAAAGCGTTTACAGTCTGGCAACATTTTCGATGATGTTTGTGGAAATATTCGCATGACACAGACACAATTTAGCCTCACACATGTTCCATTGCTGAGTTAGAGCTTCTGTAAAAATGCACACCAATGTAAACTCAGCCCACGAGCAAAAAGGTGGCTTACAACTCCCTGTTCTGTAAGTGTCTATAAAAAGAAAAATCTTGCGTAGTTGGGCAAATCACTTAGCAGTGTTCATTACACATGTGGAGGAAAGATGATCCAGAGTGAGACGGTCACGGGGCTGTGGCGTGAAACCCACGGAATGGCCTAAAAAAGAGTGAACATTGTTTTCCCTGTTCACCTGCAGCGTCTCACCGTGAAAAGAGAAAAGTAAACTTTGAAATGTCTTTTTTCATTTCTCTGGGTTTAAAGGTGTGACTTGATTTTTTGGTGAATGAATCAATGTTGAATGATATAAATCAGAGGCGACTTTGTGACACATAATGAAACATAATGATGGAGCCGTTTTCAGTCAGTCTTTTCTTGCGTTCGTGACTCCAGCTCTGTCTGCGCTGACACTCGTGCATCAGAGCTCTTGTGGAGACGGCCTCCCGCTCTTGTGATGTCATGAGAACCACGCCGCCACCTGGTGGTCAGGGAGGGTCTCTTGCCTGGACTGTGCTTGTGCTTTATTCTTGACCCTTCCTCACGGTTTGACCAGTGGGCATGCTGACATCTGTAAACATTTTTTAATAGGACCTGTTGAATGAACCACACCGATCTGTGGAATAAAGTTCATGGTTGATGTCTACACCTGTCTGTGTTAGTCATTGATTGTTGATTTCAGGTTATAGATGTGGGGAGGAGCCAGTGTTCTATTAACTGCTTACCACTTTGATTGATAAATGATTGGATTTATTTTAGTGATTTATTACACAACTTATAAACGTGCAGAAAACAAACAAAGCAACAAAACAAAAAAACCTCAAACGATAGGGCCGAGCAAGAAGTTATAATGCCTACCCCCTATCATTAATTACATTCCGGATACAGTATACAACACACTTTCACATCAGTATTTAAAAAAGAAATTTATGATAACAAACATGACATTAATTATCATGGATGGGTCCATTTTACCTCCCAAATTACCGACATCAGATCCACCGGGAATAGAACTTGAGGACTTAAGAAGGGCTTTGGGTAAAGAGGGAGGAGTTGATTGTTTATTTCACATTCTCCATCTGCTTTAAACATGCAGTTTATATGTGCAAATAATTCAGTGCTATAATAATCCACTTTGCATTTCATCACATATTTAAAATCAATGTTTTAATTCGTTTATTGAGTGTTTTTTATGGACAGATGTTGACTGGATTCTGTAACAAAAGATTTAGAAGACAAAGATTGTGACGGTGGTTTCCCTTCATACGGTTTAGTATTTTATTGTATTATTTTAACAGCTTTGGAGGCGTAGCACAGTCGCTCCTTACAGATTAGGCTTCAGTTTGACTTTGTTCTATCACAAAACTGAATAATGATTCAGTTATTCTGCTAAAGCTATTGATGGTTTCACTAGTGACGTAAACCTCAAAACGGCCTCAGGAAAGGTCATGTTGACTGAAACTCATCCGTATATTGAGCTCTGATCCTTAGTCTGACAGAGGACACTGAGGCGCGAGTCTCCAGGCCCAAACCCAGTGATCGGTCTGGTGAAGGTGGTGTTGAGGGTGGAGGTGGATTCGTTCCTCAGAGGATACTGTGTAGAAGGACAGAGAGCAGCAGCACAGTCCACAAAACACCCCTATGTTCCAGAGAGGAGCAGGGCTGAGGAGGAGGGTTGGTTTGTTTTTTTATGCCAAACAAAGAAACACCTTCAGAGCAGTCCAGGACTCCAGGACTGTCATTGTATCAAACACTGTTCATCACCTCCTTCCTTTCTCCTGATTCCTCTGTAAGACATTGATATATAAACCCTCCACTTCCACTGGACCTCCCAGTAACAGCGCCAGTCAGACCAGTGTACACAGAAGCTGGAGACCTGTTCAAATCTGTCCTGATGATCTGATACGGCTGATCTTCAGTCACACGTGTTGCCTTCTTTTGTTGTCAGACAGTTTGAGTTTATCTGAGCTGTGTTTGGATCCAGAGAAGTCAGTGAAATCGACGGAGAGAAAAACCAGCAGCAGTAGTCCCTGTTCACTCTTTAGAGGAGAACGACATTTTAATTGATTGAAATGGTGAAGATTAAAATATATTATCAATAAATACATTGATCATTAATTATTGCACTTAAAAATAAAAAATAGGGAAAACTTGACATGTTTAAGCACAGTGTGTAAGCATTTCACCGAAATAGAATAAAATCCGAGCATTAATGAATGTTTCGTTGTACAATGCCTCTGTTCCAAAGGCTTCACAGTATTTGTCTGAGTGAGCTGAGCTTATTTATTTATGTTTCAGTTTAGTTTCTCTTGTGACGTAGCCACATATAACTGAATGTTCTGAAGTGTCACATTTAACAAATATTTCTTGGTATTAAAAACTGATTTCTTGTTGTGTGTTGTTTGCTGTCGCAGATAGAAATCTAATGAACATTTACATGAAACTCTTAGAAAGTGGTTTATAAGGGAACTAAACCACGTCTGAGACTTATGAAGGTGTTACATTTAGTTTTGTTCTGTAAATTTGCTGATTTAAGAATCATTAAGACTAAATCTTTTACTTTTTTCTAAATAATAAATGTATTTCCATTCTAATTCTCAATGGACTTTTCTTCAAGTTCAAACGTGTTGAACAAAGTGACTGGATCAAAGTTTTGCGTGGTCAACATTAACCCATTTTTAGGCCGGGAAAGCATTGCTGCATTCTACCATTAAGCAGGGGCGCTTTTGTAATTCTACCATTGAGCGTGGGTAAGCGTATACGTCAATGTTGGGGTACAAGGGAACAATAGTTTGGTGTTATTGGTGAAATATTGAGAGATATTGACTTTTTTGGGTTGATGTTTATATGTTTGATTGGATCAAAGGTTTTCCTCCAAAACGATGAGAAAATCAGTTTGTTGCTCTTTCCAATCACATACTTTTATTGAGAGTCAAGTGCGGGACGAGAGGAGAGCTGCGTCCTCTCTCTCGCTGACAGCGCTGAGCAGCAGTGGGCGGAGGGCTTTTCTCCTCCTCCTGGCTTGTGTTTTTACAGAGGCGTCTAGACACCGGGCCCGGGGCAAAATGCGGCCCGCGATTTGTTTCTTATTTATATTTAAATTGACATTAAACACGTTAGAAAGTACATTTCCATGAGGCAGCGCGCGGTAGCGCTATAATGCGCTGTGGACGCTCGAGAATGACTCATCAGACAGGAAGGGAGATGGCGGCCGCTTCTGGCGACGACTTATCACTTTTTTCACAAGAAACGGACTAAAACAGCGGAAGAGAGAGGGCTTCTGAAAAGGTGGAGACTGTCAGCGTGAGGAGAAACTTTATGTTCAGCTAAACATGTTGCTGAAAAGTTACAGCAGCTGACAATGACCAATGCAAAGAAACATATCATCATTAGTGCTTAAAAGCATTCACAACAGTAAAAGCTGAGGAGACTTTTCTCTTCCATCTCCTCTCAGAGCATTATCTGTCAATGTCAATTCATCTTTATTAAGGACACATGTGCCATTACATGATCCACAGTTACATTCAAAATAGACAATATGGAAATTATCAAAACTGCAAATATTACAGAAACATAGGACAGTAAAATCAATTCTCTAAGTGTAGGTGAGAAAAAGGCCTGGGCCAATGACTCCACTTATTGGCTGATCTCAGACACACCCAGGATTCTGAATTAATGCATTTGGGAGTTGCCAGTCTACACATTCATTTATGTATTTATTTATTTTGACAGGTCATTACCAAATGAACACAGTACAAAAAAGTTTGTGTGATGCTCATTTTTCAGGCTCCAGCCCTGGTTTGGGCTTTCATTTAAAAACACATTTGTACATTTTGCATTTCTTTCTAAATAGACGAACAGACAGAAACTCGACCATGACTCTTGAAAGATCATTCACTGATGCCCAGAAACTATTTACCAGAAACTAAATGAGAATTCATTGGTTGCAGTCTGTCATTTCAAATTAGAAGCTCAGCAAATGTTTGGTTGATTGGAACCTTGGAAGCTTAAACATGTGCAGATAGTTAATGTACAAGTCTGTTTTAAGGAAATTTACAGCCAAACAATAAAAGATGCTCAAATCATAATGACTTAAGGCCAGACACTGCGGTGAATATGGGAAAATAAATAAATGTATCAGATTATCGATTTGAAACTTTTGCTGAACATCACTGATATAATATGAGACAAACATTTATTGCCATTTTCTGCTTGTCATTTTATTGTTTTCATATAAAAAATAAACACATTTTGTTCATGAAAAATGGACCACACAAAATCTAATGATTGAGCCATATTAAAATGTTTGGTTTTATTTTATGACACATTTAGTAACAAAAGAGTTTTTCAGAGGGATTTTGGAAAAACTGTTTTAACTAATCATAAGTGAAAATCTATTAAAAACTCAAATTTCCGCCTTGTTTTTGGGTTCAAAGCTAATAATCAGGTTGGAATTAGAGATAAAAATCCCTCTCGAAAACCTTCTAAATATTTGTTCAGTCCCGAAGACTGGCAGTGTGAAGTCTGTGTGAGCGACTATAAGGGCTCAGGCTTCTTGCCCGGTGGGGCCTATCCTCATTCAGAGAAACCAGCCCTGAACGTCTTGTGCGAGTGCACATGTTGCGGCCCCTTCCGCCGCTCTGCCGTATTTTGCGGTCCCAGAAGGAAAAATAGCATATTTGGATTATTAGCGTCATTCACGGGGGACCCTTCAGGACACGTGGATGTAAAATCTGTCATTATTTTGAATGACTATATCGTGTGAAAGACCGGTTTACGAAGAGGTCGGAGCTGTATCTTCCGGGGTTATCTCCGCCTCACTCGCGCAAACATCATCAAATACTCATACGGGCTAAGTTTAGTCATTTTATTCTCTGACATTGAAAACTAAGATGTAAGGGAGGAAACGTAGATACAAATCTCCACTGGACCACTGTGTGAAAAATCAATCCTTTCACCTTGCCGTGTCTCGCCTTATTAAAAAAGCTTGGTCTGTTGCGGCCCCGGACCCAAACACTGGGTTTGACCATTGGCCCTCGCTAAATGAGCTTGAGACCCCTGGTTTTAGAGAGATCTGTTTGGAGCAGGCTTTTACTCTGCCTCTTCCCCATCACAGCTTTCATTTAATTTATAGCCTCAATCATTATTAGACTTATTTTCACACTGTTCTATAAGAAAACAATCCTTCAATGTATTTTAAAGAGTGGATATTGTTTGGGTTAGAGAGAAGCTGCTAGACATTTTTGAACAATTGACCTCAAAAGACAAATAACAAAGGTTTTACTAAATATAGGCCTATATTTGAGTATAAGAGGGCTTATGTACTTTATTACCTTTGTTTGACATTAGTATTTTTTGTCAAGGTGTTCTAACTAAGTGAAAGCCACGGTGTAAGCTCTCAAACCTTTTTGAATGTTGTCCTATTGTCGCTATAGAGGGCTAGAAATCCATCATTTAGTCCGGCGTTGACAACATGCTGAATTTCCAGAATAACTTTCAGGTTTGGGTCTCTTTCTTAAATCGGCCCACGGTTTTAAAGGCTTTTGTTCAGGTGTAGGCCTAAATCGGGTTTAAACACTTCTCTGTGGTCATGACACAGAGTTTCAGGTTTAAATTAAAGGAAGCTTTTTGTTTAGCTCTTTTTCACCTTTAAGCAGTACTAAGTAACTTCATGCCCCTAGTAGAGGCCAATAAGCGCCACTGCAGGTGTCGTAGCCATGGTTGTTTTTTTACTCATTAATTGTCCGTTGAGAGTAATATACGCTGACAGAAAAGACTAAAGGACGGGATATTGTTCATCCAGTTACCACAATGAGATCGATTTTTCACTCAAACTTGGCTGTAAATACTGTTTAAGTTGGTCTAGCCACAGTTAGCTTTGCCCAATTAGCTGTTGCTTCTTCTTCATGATTCCATTAGTGTGTATTGGGTGACTCCGACCCGACCCGATGCCAGCGAAGTTGCAATTGTGGTTTTCTGTCCGACACAAGGACCACCAGTGGGGAGAAGAAGACCCTTCCAATCATCCATTAACACTTGGTATTACCCCCAGAGGGACTACGGAAAGGATTTAATAAGGTAACAGTTTACTTGTTCTGCTTTAAACTCTTTAGTAACTAATTTTCTCCCAAACAGCTCCAAAGCTCTCAGCAGGAGGACTGATGATGGGCGGAGCTGTTGGGGTTGGGGCGTGTCTGGTCAGATAGGGCGGTGGCTGTTGTGACAATGTGGGCGGGCTGTGTGACAGTGGGTGGGTGCTATGTTGAGATCTGCTCTGTAGTTCCAGTAATGACTGACAACGCCTCAGCTTTAAACAAACGTCTCAGTTTAACAGGTGTGAGAGAAACAGCCGTGGACCACAGTCACAGAGTCAGAAACTTTCAGCAGCACCAGACAGTGTTTATATGAGGACTCTGTTTTCCAGTGTTGGGAGTATGACACATGTATTTAGAATATCATTTTTGAGTACTGTATTCTGGTAAAGTTAGCCCTCTTATTGAGGTTAATTTAGGAAATACAATACTTCCAAGTATCAAAGCAAATTGCAGTTAATGAATGATTATATTCAGTTTCATATTATTAGTTCTTGTATTTTGGGCTGTGGGCGTTTGCAAAGTGCTAATGCATCTGAATTAGTGGTAAATAAGTTCATAACAGGCGGTTGTACAAGATGTAGCTGACGTTTTTAACCATAGCGCCGATTTTATGCTCATAAATTAATGAAAATCAACATGAAAGTTCTAAGTATTCAGAATCAGTACTCTTGGTTGGACACAGTAATGGAATACATTACTAAATACATTTTGAGGAAAGTAATTCCAGTATTTCTGTAACTAAATACAATTCTCTCCAACACTGTCCGTTTCCCAGATGCTTTGTCGTGAACGTTATACTCACACTTCCTGGGTCCTGGTTTTAACCTCTCAGCTCCAGCAGGATCCATTCTAGGAAACCACACTTCAGTAAAACAGGCATGCAGATGATGTCACAAAGAACAACAAACACAGCCTCACTGTTTTTTATAGGGTTCATTTTGTTGCCGCTCGATCAGGGGACACCTGTTTTAAATTGATCGTTACATCTGTTTGATAAACAGTGAAGCCCCAGCACTAATACTTAAAGTATGGTGAGGGTACACTAGTAGAGAGCTGCAAAAGGACGGGAAATCCCCGCAGGCTGCAGGACCCGACAACAAAATCTCGCGGAGCAGGCGCGGATTCAAATATCCCGGGCCGGGAGCGGGATACCAAAACACTCAGGTCCCGATATGTTCCCAATGCCGTCCATCATTCCATCCATCTCCTTCCACTTGCCGTTGCCGGGTCTGTGGGGGCAGCCGTCTGAGCTGCCAATTCACATTGCAACCAGCCCTCATGGTGCTCCTCCTGCAGGTGGTGTGTCCCCACATGTCCCGTATAAGAAACAACAGGGTGTTACACACACGTGGACACCGGCGCAGCCTTTTTACGATCACCGCCAGTGGACAACCGGGATGATGCAAGATCCCCACGCCTTACAGCACTTTCACTGTTGCTTTTGCTCCACACTTGACCAACCGGACTTACAGCTGAATTACACTCAAACCGCCCATTATTCCTGGCGCAAGTTCAATTCAAAACTTATCAAAACCTCCCTCTGTTCCGTGTTTGCTGCGCTTTTTGCATAAGCCTTAAGCCAACGCACGCAGACGCTTTGAACGCGTTTCATCACTCGTCCCACGAAAACATCAGGTTTTACCTTTCTGCAGCAACACAGACGACTCTATGGACTGTGGACAAACAGGGACACTGCTCTAAACTTTGTTGGGGAGTTACTGAGCAGTAGCGGAAAAGGACAAACCATTGTCAGAACTCCACTCTGGGAAGATAAAGCTTGTTCCGCGCCAACTCGCTGTTAACTGCAAAAAGAGCCACGTTTGTCAATAACAAACCACTGACCTACGCTTTGCATTGATGTTTGATTAATTGTGTATTGTAATGTGTTTTAAAACGCTGCACTTGAGAAAAGGCCTTTGAACTGCCGTTACGACAGCGCGCTCCAGTGTGGTTGGGGCATTATGGCAATGGCGCTCTTGCGTCTAGTGCGCACTCGGCGCTCGGCCTTAAAAAAAAACTCGGGACTTGCCGGGACCCGGGGAGTTTCCCGGGCGGACAGGGAGGACCACCTCCCGCGTGAAGACTCGTGAGCAAGCAGGGGGCGTCGGAGCGGATTGAAATCCATTCCCGTGCAGGTCTCTAGTACACAGCGGTGGCCACCAGACCAGGGGGTGCTTAAGGGTGTGAGTCTTTCTGCGGGGCTCACCAGTTATTTTTTAAATCTTTGGGGCGATTAAGACACTAAACACATATATACAGTGTTCACCTGTGACGCGTATGTCAGGGAATTTTGCCCTGATTTGCACAACTGACAAGAAACGCTCTGTTATTTCTACCACAGAAAGAAAACAGGTTAAGAACATACAATCTCACACCACGAGTTTCTTTACTTGCAAGCGGAAGAGATGCTATCACAAGTCTTTGCCAAAATCACCCACTGCTTAGCCCTTCTCCCAACTCTCTTCCTCCTCCCAAGCCTTTTATCTTGTAACACACACGCCGACATTCTCTTACACCACTTCAAAGAGACTAATATTTACTTCTCCTTTCCTGAGGCCCAGGACCAAGGCAGTCAAGTGGAATCTCTTCTCTCCCAATTCCCAGGGGGTTTCTTTAATTGCTTCTTCATAAACAACACTTTAAATCTTTATTATTTTCTTGTTTCTGTTAAACACAAACTGGGGTTATCCGTAACATACAGGCATTTTTGCCCAAAAGGTCCCAGGTGCCCCGGAAATGACTTAGCACAAGTCAGTTTCACAGTTCAGAGCACATCAGTTTAAAAGCCAGGCTTTTCAAATCATACACCAAATTCATTTAGTACAGTAAAACAAAGAAACATAGATAACTTATTTACAAAATTTTTCACAGCGTAATTTTTCTGTTCACAAACTGACTCTGAGTAAACAGAACAGCAAGTTGTTTGGGGCTGCAAAGCGTGCGGTTGAGCTCGGTAAGGCTGTGTGGAGAGGAGGACGCTCTGGGACCTGCCTTTAACTCCAGCCGGCACACGAGGAGCCTCGTGAGACGGCTTTGATGTTTTTTTGTGCTTCAGCCGCCTCACGTCGCTGTAATCAAAAAGTGCACAAAATAACTTCTGATTTCAGCGTCTGACTTTATAAACATCATGTCTAACTTTCAGTCATTGACTCAAAATTTTAGGTGAACGACTGTAATAATGACCCTGCGAGTCAGACAGGATCAGCTCGACTTCCTGGGCTGTTTCCCAAAGCGTTAGGTGCCTTTCCTTTCCTATAGTGTCCTAAGGCAGTGCCTCCATACTCACTTTCCTTCTTGGTCCTTTCCTTGGTCCAAAAAAGAGCTGCCTTATGGAAACCACATTCAGAGGTTAAGGAAGTGACATCACAACATAAAAAAGAAGTTATGTTTTATCCAGAGGAGAGGATTCTGCGCTGGGGGGTGATAAAGTTATATTATATTTTTACGACTTAAAACATAAATAGATAAAAAGTAGTCAGAGACGATTGACACTTTTAAAATAAACTTGAACGGAGCAACAAACAAACAAACATCCACACACACACACACACACACACACACACACCCATACCACTTCTAGGAATGTAACTGTTCCTCAACTCAAATCAGGGAATGCAATTAAGCAAATATAAGCAAATATGAAAAATGACTAAACAATACAAACTAGAATATGAATGAATACATTTTTACAGAATAGGAGAAAAAATAATATAATAAAAAAGAGCAAAAAAAAACATTCAGACTTTACATTTTGAAATTGTTAGACGGGAAGGGCGAAGGGCAGAAAAAATAAGCTAAATCAATAATATAACAGAAAAATTAAATTTTAAAATTGTCATCATTTTTCTCTTCAGATGTATACATTTCATTAGGAAAGATAAATAAAATAAAAAATATAAACCAATATTACTATTCCAGTAGATATCCACTCTATCATCTGGACCACCGTTTTTCATGAATTTTTTTTTCTTTTTCAGATTTTAAACATACACCCCTCAACTTTGTAATAATATTCAATATGAGAATGGGAGTTGACGTCACGCACAGAGCCCCCCCTCCCCATCCCCCCCTCGCCTACATATTGGCTGGCGCCGTTCCGGCGTCAATACACACTGTTTACGTGTGTTGTTAACGCGGTATAGTAGTGGAGTTCTTGCTATTTCCGCACTGTTTTACGCCTGGAAGTCACTGCTGTGTTAAAATACTGCATCCTAATACCTCACACGATAGACATGGAAAACGTAGGGAACAATGTGATACGTTATTTATGTTACAGAAATGGACACAGCATCAAAGAGCGCAAGTCTCTGACGTCAAAACGTTGTTGTACATTGAACATCTCGTAACAATGTTATGTTTACGAAATCACGGCACTTTATGTACTTTGTATTTTGGTCAGAAGTGTCGCTAAATGTAATGTATTACAACACATAAAACACATGTGAGGAAAGTTAACTTTTGCCAGTACGTGTTTTCACAGTGGAGGCTTGGTAGAGCCATGTCCTGCACCCACAGCAGAAAGTCTCATAATTTCCAAGACTTTGTGGGCTTTTAAACTCCTGCCAATCTGTGAGTAAATTGCATTCAAATCAAGGTGTTACTGCTGTCCTGTTTGTCCATGTTTTCGTGCACCGGAGGTACAATGTCAGGTCTGCGCGCAGAGCTCGTGTGTCTGATGGTTTTGAATGTCCGCAAGCTTCTCCAAAATACCGCTGTTTTTGCGCTTGGTATGAGCTTGTTTCCTGTAAGGTCCCTTTTTCTTTGGCGCTTATCTCTTTGTAAGTTTTACTTTCTGTCTTTTCGTTGTCTTATTCGTAGATCTTTCTTCTATAGTCTCGGCGAAAACGTAAATGCGCAAATTTAAAGTGCTCTCGAATATGAGGATTATGCGTTTTGAAATTCTGGAGCTGTGCCCTTTACTCCGCAGCCATATGTCCGACAGGCTTCAGAGCCCGCCCCCAAATCACCCCAACTCGGCACGTGACTTCCTCCATTCTCAAACCGCAAAAACTTAACATGTTTAGTTGAAGGCCGTATTTTTTGGTTTAAAATAATTTCTTACCTAAAAGAATAATTGGTTAATTAATGCTTCCATTTTGATCTCAAGAAACCCCATACACCACCGAAGGCAGGCCTAACTGACATTCTTATATTCATGTCTTTGATATTTGCTGCTACTGCTTTCCCAAAAGGGCCGCCCCCACATGGCGTACCAAAATAAATGGTTAATCGATTCTGTTTTCACTAAACAGAACGGTTTTGTAACTGTTTTACAGGAGCTGGTGGTAAATGCACATTACAGTAGTAGATTTTTCTTCCTTACCTTTTAAAGAGTAGGAAGTAGTTTGTATATGTTATTTGTTAAAAAACTGAGTGTAGACCAAGTAACGTTTCTAGATGGCGGACGTGGCTCCAACAGGTAACCAAACGAAATACTGTTTTAATTTCTGTAACACGGTTAAGTTCAAGACATAAGTGCCCAGAGAAACTTGATAAGATTGTACTATAGGCAATTTAGTTATAAGGACACTCCAATGAACTTTTAGTGTTTGTTTTTACCATAGCACATCAGTTATGTGTGTTCAGCTAAGCTTACTAGTGTAGACGTTATATTTTTTTGCGGCAGAATGTCCTGTCAGTACGTGATACGACGTGAAAAAAAAGGCAGGCAAGCTCCAGTGTTTATATTATTTGTAACTGTTTTACAGCTTGCTGCCTGAGGAAATAATGTGCCGGCACCAGAGAGAGTTGGGCCCATCTTTCGAACAGACGTTTACATTGAAACTACCTTTAGATCAATCTTATTCAATCAATTCAATCAATGCCCATGAAACCAAACAGTTCTTTGCTGCTCCATGAAACAGTGAGATCTGCTTTCCCGTAACTGCGTTTCCATCACTGATTTTTAATGCACATTTTGAGTTCGCATTCATAAGGGATGATGGAACACCACATTTTCGCATTTAAAAACTTCTTAATTCACATAAAAAGGTTTATCGCTCGCATGAGGTGTTTTTTGATTTGTGCGCATAAGCATTAATGGGCATTTTGGAAGATGGAAACAGTTTTTTCGCATAAAGTTTGATGAGTGAATAAAAGTACATGTGACTGTTGGCATAGCGACCTGTGGACAGACGTGAAGCGGAAAAGTCCATCAGTAGCAGGTCGTTCTCTAGTCCAAACATATTTCCCAGATGCAGAGGCTCAAACATGGCTGTTTCTGCTGCAGCATTTATGCTACAACACTGTCTTGCAACTATGGACACAAGTTAGCCACAAAACACTTGCCCAAAGACACAGACGCTCCTGATCCTCATTAGAAAACGTAGTAAACTCACTCTGGGATATTTTTGTTTGTCCAGCCTTTACAGGTCGTGCAAGACTTCAGAGTAGTAGCAGTGAGTTAAGATACTTTGCTTAGCTTTAGTGTCGCCTAAATGAACATTTATTCATGACATTACGAGTAAAAACAAGCAGCTAATTCCAACATGGTAAATTAATTTGGCCAAAAACATTACAAAAAGCTCGTACTTCAAGTGAAATCACAAACGTACAGTGCACCCTCTGCTGGGTAAATGCTGCAATTGCGTCATGCAGCTGCCTGCTGTAACCATGGTAACCAAAGCCACGATTTACAAAAACTCTTGAATGGAAACGTGTGAAAATGTGCTTTTGTTATTACGCATTTATTATGCTCATTTTAGACAGATGCACATTTTCTCTGATGGAAACACAACTTATATTTGAATCAAATAATATAATTTCAAGTAACAAAACAAATCATAGGTTAATTGTTTCTATTATTGACTAAAAATATTTTTTTAACTTGCCTTGTGTCTTAAATGCGCTGTATAAATAAAGTTGCCTTGCCTGAAATTAATTGTTTGACCAAATTGTGACAAAAACGTTGCTTTTTTTTGTAAAAGGACACAAGTGAAATGAACTCTGGCTGCAGAGCTATTAAATAAGTCAAAGCAAGTATTTTTCTTAAAGTGGAATTTAAATGCTTTTACAAGTCACACAAGCACCACCTTTTTTCTTTTTTCTTTTTTCTTGACAGCTGTGATGCATTATGGGTGATTTGGCTGGAGCAAGGCAGCGAAGGCTACACTGATGTATCTTGGTATATTAGCCACATGCTAACCAAAGGGAGGACACAGGCCTCCAGACGACTTGAACATTAGAACAGCACTTGGGCAGCGAGTGATGATGTCACTGCCTGACCACGCCCACTTCAGACCAAGAAAGGCGAGGATCCTAAGCTTTGGGAAAACAGCTCTGCTGTGGCCGAGCGCTCTGACGCACCGCCACATTAACTCACACTGGAACTCGACAATAGCCTGTCCTTTAGTCATTAAACCTGTCCTACTCACTCCTTTTCAGGTTAAACGTCCGAGGAATGTTTCTACAGATAACTAGTGCTTCTTTGATTAAGTGGCCAAAAACTCAGGAGGTGCTCAAGCACCCCTTATTTAAGATCGACACCAAAACATGAGCTAATGTTGTCACTGAGACAGATGCTTAATGAATCTGAATGGACTTCTAAAATAAATAAAATCCAGTTTCTTACATTATAATGTTTACTCTGTAATGAGAGTAATAATGTCCTAACTGTAATGAATGTGTCCTCACCTGAGAGTGGAGAGTGACAGTGGGGATCCTCCTGTAGAGCAGTCAGGAGCTTTACTCCTGTGTCTCCTGGATGGTTGAAGCTGAGGTCCAGGTCTGTCAGATGGGAGGGGTTGGACCTCAGAGCTGAGGCCAGAGCAGCACAGCCTTCCTCTGAGATCAGACACCCTGACAGTCTGAACACACAGGGTTAAACAGAGTCATAGAAATGACAAACTCACAGAGATGAAGAGTAAACCCCCTGACCTGAGCTGCTCCAGTTTACAGTGAGGACTCTTCAGTCCAACAGACAACATCTTCAGCCCTGAGTCCTTCAGGTCGTTGTTACTGAGATCCAGGACTGTCAGACTAGAGGAGCTGAGGACTGAGGACAGAGCTTCACAGCTGCTCTCTGACAGGTTACAGCTGCTCAGTCTGGAGAGAACACACTGTTTAGGAGAAGTTTAGAAGGTTCTTACTTACATAGACCTCACTCACAGAGCTTTGTTGGAGGCTTTGACCACTGGCAGCAGCCTCAGCAGAACCTCCTTTGAAGCACAGTATTTCTTCAGCTCAAACTGCTCCAGAGCTTCTTCTGATGACAGTAAGATGAAGGCCAGAGCTGACCACTGAGCAGGAGACAGTCCACCTTCAGACAGACGTCCTGAGCTCAGGTACTGTTGGACCTGCTCCACCAGAGACCATCATTCAGTTCATTCAGACAGTGGAGCAGGTTGATGCTTCTCTCTGCAGAGACTTCTCACTCAGCTTCTGCTTGATGTACTCAGCTGTTTCCTGATTGGTCTGGGAGCTACTTCCTGTCTGTGTCAGCAGACCTTGGAGAAGGCTCTGATTGGTCGCAGTGAAAGACCCAGGAGGAAGCGCAGGAACAAGTCCAGGTGTCCGTTTGGACTCTGTAAGGCCTGGTCCACAGCCGTCTGGTGCAGATGTTTCAGTTTAGGTTTGACTCTGAATAGAGTGGACTTCTGTGTTTTTGTGTATAGCAGGTTGACTCCAGTGTCGATGAAGGTCTGATGGACGTGAAGAGCAGCCAGAAACTCGAGCACACTCAGATGGATGAAGCAATAGACCTTGTCCTCGTACAGGCCTGGCTCCTCTCTAAAGACCTGTGTGAAGACTCCGGAGTACACTGAGGCGGCTGCGGCGTCCAGCCCACACTCGCTCAGGTCACTCTCGTAGAAGATCAGGTTTCCTTTCTGCAGCTGCTCAAGGCCAGTTTCCCAGAGACTGCACCATCTTCCTGGTCTCTGGACTCCAGTGTGGGTCTGTCTCAGATCCTCCTTCATACTTGATGTTCTTGACTTTGGCCTGAACCACCAGGAAGTGGATGTACATCTGAGTCAGGGTCTTGGGCAGCTCTGCTCTCTCTCTGGTTTTCAGCACATGCTCCAGGACTGTGGAGAGGATCCAGCAGAAGACTGGCATGAAGCACATGATGTGGAGGCTTCGGGACATCTTGATGTGGGAGATGATCGTGTGGGCCTCGTCTCTGAACCTGTTCCTGAAGTACTGCTCCTTCTGTGGGTCGGTGAACCCTCGCACCTCTGTCACCATGGAGACGCACTCAGCAGGGATCTGATTGGCCGCCGCGGGCGTGTGGTTATCCAGAGGCGAGCGGAGGGAAGCAGGCTCCCCCTGATGAGGTTCACCAGCAGCTCCTCCACTGAGGCGCTCTCTGTGGGCTCCGTCAGGGCCTTGGTTTGGGTGAAGTCCAGAGGAAGTCTGCACTCGTCCAGACCGTCAAAGATGAAGAGAAGCTGCAGCTCTTCAAAGCTGCTCACTTCTTCTGTTCCTCTAAAGAAGTGATGGAGCAGCTGCACCAGGCTGAAGCTCCTGTCCTTCAGCACATTGAGTGCTCTGAAAGTGAAGGGGAACAGCAGCTGGACGTCCTGGTGGGCTTTGCCTTCAGCCCAGTCCAGACTGAACTTCTGAGTGAGCAGTGTTTTCCCGATGCCAGCCACTCCCTTTGTCAGCACTGTTCTGACGGGCGCCTCTGTGTCCGCGGGGCCTTTAAACATGTCTTCACATGTGATGGCTGTCTCTGCTCCGCCTGGTTTCCTGGAGGCTGTTTCCATGTGTCTGACCTCATGTTCCTGGTTGACCTCTGAGGCCCTCCCTCTGTGATGTAGAGCTCTGTGTAGATCTGCTGCAGGAGGGCGGGGCTTCCTGCTTTAGCCACGCCCTCAAACACACACTGACACTTCTGCTGCAGCTCACGCTTCAGTTTACGCTGAAGAACTCCAGAACATCTCCCTGAATGAAGACACAGACAGAGCCTGAGTCTCAGAGAAGATCAAATGACTGAGTGAAATGGACCTACTGCTCCACAGACGCTCAGCCAGCTCCTTCTGCTGCCTCCTCCTCAGGAAGTTCACAGTGATCTTCAGAAAAGCCTCTCCATCCTCATCCTCCACAGGCTCTAAGCATTCTGGGTAATCTGTGCTCAGAACCTTGTGGAGCTTCTTCAGCTCCTTCTGGACAAAAGTGAAGATGTCCTCCTCCAGAAGCTGCACAGACACATTAGAAACAACACAAATGCAGTCAGTGTCAGATCTGTGTGAAACAAGTCCATTCATCTGAACATCTCCAAACTTCAGTGAAGGACACACCTTAAATATGGAGTCCAGCTGAGTGTGATGTTGCTGAGCTCTGAGCTCTGGAGCCTGCTCCACTCTGTGACAGAGACACAACAAACACCTCAGGATTCAGCTGTTTCTCTCACACTTTCAGAACCTCATTAAACCACCGTCTGTCCTTGTGTTTAAACAAACTGAATCTTACAGATCTGAGGAAAAGTTATGTGGTTCCCACATGGACCAGTCGCTCCTGAGGGACTCACAGTCTGGGCCTGGTTCAGAACCGTCTGGTCTGACGTCAACACTGGTCTAACACAGACAAATACATTTACAATAAACATTTAATATTTATATCAAATGTGATGGATCCTGGTTCATAAGATGATAAACAAGTGAGAGATAAGTTAAATTAGATTAAGTTACAAAGCAGTTTTATCAAACATTTGATTAAAAGTGGGTAAATAGCCAGAATTATTCATAATACACAGAGTCAATGCTCACTGTTCTGTCCTGAAGTCCATTCTACACAAGCTTCCGAGTTTGCTTGAGTCAGCCCCAGAGTCCGTCCATAGGCTCATAATCCATGTTGGAACAAATGACACCGCTCGCCAACAATCAGAGATCACAAAGAGAGATTTCAAGGCCCTCTTTGCTTTCCTCCGCTCCATGAATCTGTCAGTGTTCATATCAGGCCCCATTCCAACGTGGTCCCGCGGTGATCTGCGTTTCAGTAGACTACTTGGTCTTAACACGTGGCTTCATGCAAAGTGCATTGTTAATGATTTTATATTCATTAACAACTTCGAATCGTTTAAAAATCGCCCCGCCCTCTTCAACAGAGACGGTCTTCACCTGAGTGGACTGGGTTGTCACATGCTACTGAAAAACTTTCAGCATGTTGTACAAACAAACGCAAGTGATTGACAACCATCAACAATGACGTCACACCCTGCTCCGTCTACTTCTCCTGGGAGCCACCCTATTAAATTGAGCGCCCCCTGTCTCCCGCAATATGATACACCTATAAGGCCTATTATTCAAAATAAAAATAATTCTGTCAGAAAGAGCTCAGTTAGGTGCTCGGATCAAAGAAATCTGGTACATATCCCCTTTCAGAATGTGGCATCAAGCCCAATTATATTTAAACATGCTGCACTGAATGCCAAATCGTTAAATAACAAATCGCTTTTAATTAATGATCTTATTTCCTTTTATAACCTGATTTTATGTTTTTAACGGAGACGTGGCTAGATAAAAACACAGAGAATGCTGTCCTGATTGAGTGTAGCCCCCCATTTCATGTCTGAAATAAGACAAAATCAGAGGGGTGGGGGTGTCTGTTCCCTATTTAAGGACAACCTATCATGCCACAAACAATCATTTGGGGAGTTTTCATCATTTGAGTATGTGTCATTTAAAATGAAGATGCAACAATCTGCCATACTTTATATTGTTATTCATAAACCGCCTCAAAATTGTTCTTTTATTGAAGATTTTATTGGATTAATTTCAATTGTGGCCACATAATTCGACATCTTGATTATTACAGGAGATCTGAATGTTCATGTGGATGTGCTAAACAACCGGCACACAAAAGAACTTAATGCGGTCCTTGAAACATTTGGTTTAACTCAGCATGTGTCCGAGCCCGTCCATAACAGAGGACACACATTGGACATCCTTATTACAAAAGGTGTTATTATTTCTAATGTGAATGTTGTTGACGTTGCATTATCTGATCATTTTTGTGTTTTCTTTGAACTTTCTGTTGTGCCCAAGCCAGCAGTTAGGTCTGCAGTGGTTCGGAAAAGACTCATAAATGATAAAACAAAGTCACAGTTTATGGATATGATTATATTTGAAGATTCTCCCTGTTCAAATATTGATAATTTGTTGAGCTCTTATACATCAGGTGTTTTAAATGTCTTGGACACCATAGCCCCTGTTAAGGATAAAATTGTTAAACATAAGCAAAAGGCCCCGTGGAGAAATGACGATTCGGTCAAAGAACATAAAAGAGAGTGCCGGAGAGCCGAACGAACATGGCGCAAGTCAAAGCTCCCGGTTCATTTTGAAATTTACAAAGAAAAGTTACACGTATTCAATCAGACTCTGCGTAGAGCAAGAGAAAAGTATTTCTCTGAAATAATTTCAAATTGCCATGGTAACTCTCGTGTTCTGCCACGGTTAGCAGACTCACAAACCCTCCAGTCTCATTGCCCCAGGAATTCATTTCTACATCAAAGTGCAATGAGTTTGCTAATTTTTTTAGTGACACGCTGCATCACTGAAGTCACTCAGAGGCCTGACAGTTTATTCCTAATGACTCTGTCCAATTCTAAAACCCAAACACTAAAATGTCATTAACATAAAGTGGTGTGAGTCGACTTACTGTGAACGATGATTTCCTTTAAAATCAATCAATCGATCATTGGAGTGATCACTTCTCACTGACACCGGGCCGGTCCCAGGAGCAGATCTGTGAACACAAGACAGACTTTAGGTCTGACTCTGATGTAAAGAACAGAGTTAGAGTCGACTCTGACGTAAAGAACAGAGTTAGAGTCGACTCTGACATAAAGAACAGAGTTAGAGTCGACTCTGACGTAAAGAACAGAGTTAGAGTCGACTCTGACGTAAAGAACAGAGTTAGAGTCGACTCTGACGTGGAGAACAGAGTTAGAGTCGACTCTGACATGGAGAATCATGGTGGATCTCACCTCTGGGCCTTTTCCTCTCTGAGCTCTTTTTCTTCCATTGTTTGTCCAGAGTCCTAGGAGATATTAATAATTTTGTAGTTAGAACATAAATGAAACCGTTTTACCAGTTTACTCTTTGCTAAATAATCTTTCAAGCGAAATACAGATTGTCAATCCAGACATGAGCTTTTCATTATATATATTTTTTTCATCACTGATGTTACTGGTTCATTGCCTGTGGGTCTCACAAGATCAGACAACGTCCAGTCAACGGAGCTGAGGTTAATCAAGCCCTGACTCGTAATCACAGGCACAATCATCAGCTGATCGCACCTCCCTCACAGTATGGACATCAGGAGGTCCTTTCTGCTGTCACTGGTGCAGCCCTTATTTCAGATCATGGCCAGCTGAATGTCAACACTGTGAAGAGAAAACTCGACCAAGACCCTGTAACCGACTTCAACAGGCTGGAGCTACACACTGACGTGACACTTTTCCTGTTAACCAGCCTGTCAGGTCCAATCAGGAGGAGGGGAGGAGCTTGATCGTACTTTTGAGAAGCCTGTTCCTGCTCTCCTCATTTGCAAACTAAGAAAGGCTTTCTGGTTAAATCTTCAATGAAGGTGCTTGAGTCATCTTCTGTACTCAGTAGTTGAAGTCTCCAAACTTTTCGCCTCTCATCCAAAAGGCTTCGTCAGTGGACGAAATCCCGCTCAGCACGCAGCGTAGATAAAGACCATGGGGAGGAGTTGGGGTTGGCCCGGCTCCTCCCCTCTAATCACAGCTACTCTCACCTGTGGGTAAACACCTTTGAAGTAGAGCGTCTGTAACGACCTGCTCCCCCCAGTATCGGTCAGTCCTGTCCTATTCATGGCTGATCACTGCTAATTACCTGCCTATTGTTCTTTTGTTGGCCGAGGTGCCGTTTTTTTGGACTGGGCGTGTCCTGTCGGTTTTCCCGGAAGCAGATTGGAGTATAGTGACGGGAGATTAAATCTGAGCCCACCATTCCGGTTCATGGAGGGATTTTCTTTCCTGACAAAAATAGCTTCTTTTACTCCTCTTTCAAACCAACGTTCTTCTTTAGCTAGAATTTTGACCTCCCCGTCCTCAAAGGAGTGATTGGAGGCTTTAAGGTGTAGGTGCACAGCCGACTGAGGGCCGCTTGTGCTTTGTCTTCAGTGTTGATGAAGTCTCTTCTGTAAAACTTGTTTGGTTTCTCCAATATAATGTTCTTTGCATTCTTCTTCTTTGCATCGAATAGAATAAACCAAAGTGCTTTGTTTGTGGCTCGGAGTTTTGTCTTTGGGATGAACTAATTTTTGTCTCAGTGTGTTCACAGGTTTGTGGTACACTGGAATCCTGTGCTGTTTAAAGATTCTCTGAAGTTTCTCTGATACCCCGGCTACATACGGCACTGCAACTCCCTTTCTTCTGGGTTCTGTAGTCTGTCTGTCCTGCTCTTTGGGTCTTCTTGCCCTTTGTGCTTTAGTGAAGGACCAGTTAGGATAGCCACAGTCTGAGAGGGCTCTCTGGACATGTTGTTCCTCTTTGATCTTTCCTTCTGCACTGGTAGGCACCTCTTTAGCTCTATTATCTGAGCGTCCTAATGACCCCTATTTTGTGCTGGAGTGGATGGTTAGAGTCAAACATCAAATACTGGTCAGTATGAGTTGCCTTCCTGTAAACCTCTGTCTGCAGGTGTCCGTTTTCCCCTATGATAACTTTACAATCTAAAAACGCAAGTTGTTTCTCCTTAGCGTCCTCCCGAGTAAATTTAATGTTAGGGTCCACAGCATTGATGTGATCTGTAAAAGGTGCCACTTCCCTCTCTTTAATTTTGATCCACGTGTCATCTACATATCTGAGCCAGTGGCTGGGTTTGTTACCTGGGTATGAGGCCAAGGCCTTACTCTCCATTTCCTCCATGTAGAGGTTAGCCACTATGGGTGAAACTGGAGAGCCCATCACACAGCCGTGAATCTGTCTGTAGAAGTTGCCCCTGAACTGGAAATATGTTGTGCTGAGGCAGATCTCCAGTAGTTGGCAAATGTGGTCAGGGGTGAGCTGGGTCCTATCAGCTAAAGTGCTGTCCTCAGTCAGTCTCTTCTTCACCGCTGTGACTGCTGCTGAGGTTGGAACGGATGTGAACATTGCTGTCACATCGTAAGACACCATGGACACCGGGTAAAGCTTGTAATACAGCTTTTTGTCAAGCTTTACCCGGGAGAGGCTATTCCGTGTGTTTATGGTCTGCCAAAAATACACAAGGAAGGTTTTCCTCTCAGACCCATTGTGAGTGGCATCAACTCCATCACCTATAATCTGGCGAAACACCTCAAGTTCATTTTAGCCCCTTTAGTCGGCAACACAGAACACCATGTGGAAAACACCAAGGAGTTTGTGAAGATCAACCACCTGCAGCTGGAAACAGATGAAACTATGGTTTCTTACGATGTGACAGCACTGTTTACATCTGTCCCAACCTCAGCAGCAGTCACAGAGGTGAGGAAGAGATTGACTGAGGACAGCACTTTAGCGGATAGGACCCAGCTCACTCCTGACCACATTTGCCAACTACTGGAGATCTGCCTCAGCACCACATATTTCCAGTTCAGGGGCAACTTCTACAGACAGATTCACGGCTGTGCTATGGGCTCTCCAGTTTCACCCATAGTGGCTAACCTCTACATGGAGGAAATGGAGAGTAAGGCCTTGGCCTCATACCCAGGTAACAAACCCAGCCACTGGCTCAGATATGTAGATGACACGTGGATCAAAATTAAAGAGAGGGAAGTGGCACCTTTTACAGATCACATCAATGCTGTGGACCCTAACATTAAATTTACTCGGGAGGACGCAAAGGAAAAACAACTTGCCTTTTTAGATTGTAAAGTTATCATAGGGGAAAAGGGACAACTTCAGACAGAGGTTTACAGGAAGGCAACGCATACTGACCAGTATTTGATGTTTGACTCTAACCATCCACTCCAGCACAAAATAGGGGTCATTAGGACACTCAGACATAGAGCTAAAGAGGTGCCTACCAGTGCAGAAGGAAAGACCAAAGAGGAGCAACATGTCCAGAGAGCCCTCTCAGACTGTGGCTATCCTAACTGGTCCTTCACTAAAGCACAAAGGGCAGGAAGACCCAAAGAGCAGGACAGACAGACTACAGAACCCAGAAGAAAGGGAGTTGCAGTGCCGTATGTAGCCGGGGTATCAGAGAAACTTCAGAGAATCTTTAAACAGCACAGGATCCCAGTCTACCATAAACCTGTGAACACACTGAGACAAAAATTAGTTCATCCCAAAGACAAAACTCCGAGCCACAAACAAAGCACTTTGGTTTATTCTATTCGATGCAAAGAAGAAGAATGCAAAGAACATTATATTGGAGAAACCAAACAAGTCTTACAGATGAGACTTTATCAACACCGAAGAGAAAGCACAAGCGGCCCTCAGTCGGCTGTGCACCTTCACCTTAAAGCCTCCAATCACTCCTTTGAGGACGGGGAGGTCAAAATTCTAGCTAAAGAAGAACGTTGGTTTGAAAGAGGAGTAAAAGAAGCTATTTTTGTCAGAAAAGAAAATCCCTCCATGAACCGAAATGGTGGGCTAAGATTTAATCTTTCTGCTTTTTACTCCAATCTGCTTTGGGGAAAACCGACAGGACACGCCCAGTCCAAGAAGGCGATACCTCAGCTAACAAAAGAACAATAGGCAGGTAATTAGCAGTGATCATCTATGAATAGGACAGGACTGACCGATACTGGGGGGAGCAGGTCGTTACAGACGCTCTACTTCAAAGGTGTTTACCCACAGGTGAGAGTAGCTGTGATTAGAGGGGAGGAGCCGGGTCAACCCCAACTCCTCCCCATGGTCTTTATCTACGCTGCGTGCTGAGCGGGATTTCGTCCACTGACGAAGCCTTTTGGATGAGAGGCGAAAAGTTTGGAGACTTCAACTACTGAGTACAGAAGATGACTCAAGCATGACTCAAACCCCCACCCAGCTGTTGGGGCAGCTGGGTGGGGGTTTGTTGAGGGGGAGTTACTGCCCTCTTCAACTGGCCCGCTCTACACCCTGGCTTTTTAATGCACCACACTTACATACATCACACTTCATAAATAACTCAATTAAACAAATATAATAATAATGATAATTAAACCCAAATTAAATCATATTGAGGATGGTAATGACAACTGGGAAGTAGCAAGATCTCAGAGTATAATATGTATTAATGAACCTTTATAACATAAAAGTAGCACATTCTTTTGTTCTTTATTTTGCTGTTGTTTTTATTTTATTCTTGTTCATCATTTATTGTTACTTTGCCCTATGTTCCTTTGTTTATGATTTGCTACCTTGTAAATATTAAATGTACTGTTATTATTTTTATTTTGGGGTGGGCGCTTATAAGCCTTTGGCTTCAGCCCACTCCCTTTGAGCAGGTTAACTGCTCAAACAAATAAATAAACTAAACTAAACTAAACACCTTCATTGAAGATAGACAACTCCTGTACGACTGAGAACTTACACAGACATCTTTCTGGTTAAATGCTGCGTTCATGTGGAGCTCGTTTTCCTGAGATGTGACCTCATTGTCCCCAGTTGGTTTGTCTTCATGTGCTCTTTAAGAGGGAAAGTGGGGATTTTGGCGTTGGAATCTCAAAAGCTAAACTTCGGTTTGGTCTTTTTAGAAAATATCATTTACATTTTCTTTTCGTAAGCATTAATGTCAGACATTTCTCTCTCAGATCAGCTGATTTCCACGTCAGGTGCAGAAGTCGAGAAGATCGTTTTGACTCAAGTTCCCCAGTAGTTTTTCTCAGTCGTGCGAGCGTTCATGTGCATTTTCCAACTGGGGATGAAGTTTCCTCAGTTCCAGAGGTCCACATGAACGCAGCAAAAGAGGGGAGGAATTTTATTGTTTACTTTCAAAGTTTACTCTCTCTCTCCTCAGTTTGCAAACTTGCAGACTGTCTTCTTCGACTTCTTTCTGCTCCTTTTTATTCATTATTTCTTTTCTAAATATAGTTGTGTTTCTTTTCTTTTAATTGAATGTAATAAAATAAAAATGAAATAAAGAGCGTACCATGGATGGAGTGTTCAAAGACGTTTGCAGCTTTAGGCTGTCGGAAAAACATAGTTGGTTCATTTATCAGTGAAATATTTCTCCTTTGTTCTGTGTATGTGATTATTCAATTATTAAGTCATGTGTTTTGATGATTTCACCTTGTTCTTTTCTTTTGTCGTTTCAAGCTTTTAATTGTTGCCTGTATTTTTACATCAGTGACTTCAGACCCGTCTCTCATGAAGGACCTGCTGTCTCCAAACTCAGGTTTCTGCTGGAGCCTGTTTCACAAAGTCATCGGACAAACACAGTCTCCATCAAACATGTCAGACTAAGCATAATTAACAAATGTGTTAAACAGGGCCTGTCCTCTCACCTCTGAGCTTTGTCTGTGGCTCCATCCTGATCTCTTTGCTCCATTCTCAGACCTGCAGGACATCACACTTTGATCCACGTCCTCTGTTCACATGAATCACCTCATGAGTATCAGAATAATGATTCTAATCATAGATTTAGTTTGTAAATGCTTGTCCAGACACTTCAGATCCAGTGCAGCTGAAATAGCCAGTTCTGGTCAGTGGTGAGAACAGTCTGAACATTAGACGCGTCTCTGTCAGAGGGACAGTTTTGGGGAGAAGAGAGACTACATAAAGTGACAATGCATTTAAACATTACATGAGTTAGAAAGTTAATGAGTTTATGATTCTTTCCAGATCAAAGGGACAAAATCAAAATCCACATGCAGGGCTCGAAAATGCGACCATTTTGGTCACAAATGCTCCCAAAATTATGCCTTTGCGATCTATAAATAGAATCACTCGCATGTTTGTGACTGCAAACAAATGCTCCGGTCCACCTTAAAAGAAAACCTTCTCGTGCTACCTTAAAAATGCTTGTGTCATTGTTTTCACAAATGCTGCCTGTTAGTAACAGCAAACGTTCTGTTCTAAAATAGTTCGAGAGCATATAAACTATGATCTGTCCTCTGTTGTGGCTCAGCGCCGCTGTCATTCCTCCCAGTCACACGTGCTGCCTGGGACAACCTGCACCAGCCCTGTGCGTGTTCTCTGCATGTGCTCCGCTCTCATATATCTGCCGCTTTCATTGAATGAGCCAATGTATTTGCGCAACTGTAGTCTCTTTATGAGAAAACGAGGAATATATATGTCATTCATAAACTCATTGGGACTGGGGACGATCTCTGAAATGACGCTCGAATCGATGTCAGGAGGAGAAGCAGCGCAAACTTCAATCCAACCCGCTCACCCCCTCGTGCAGCTGAAAGTGAATCATCGCCGCTCTCGCAAAATACAAAACGTAAAGTCACAGACACAATGTTTAACACGTCTTCTAAGGTTCTGACAAAGGAGTTTGCCACGTGTAATGCGACCTATGGAGCTTTCTCCCGCACAGGGGCGGCGCCAGGGGGGGGCTAGGGGGGGCTTGAGCACCCGCTGAGATTGTCAAAGCACCCCCAAAGCACCCCCAAAGATTTCTGCCTCTTAATCATAGGAGAACTAGTTATCTCTACAGACATTCATAGCGCATTATAGGCTGTTTCATGTGAAAAGGAGTATGTGGGACAAATAATAATTTTAACTAAAGGAGAGGGCCTGGGCCACCCAGGCTAAGACCCATTTTTACGTTAATACGGCCGTGCATCAGAACGCATGGTCGGCGACGCTCCATGTCGGACTGAGCGTGACTCCATGTTCATTATAGTCATGACATTTACCATCGATTTGATCAATCATTATGAGACAATATTAAGTTAGGCTGTAAATAAATAAAATCCAAAAAGCTCACATTCGCGCAGAGCAATTTCCCGCGCCTGAAGTGTTGTTTGTCCTAATGTCCTTACTGTCCGAATGCTATAGTGGCCCAAGTAAATAAATGTGAGCAAAATGGAGCGTTTTTTGGTCCCTAAACGACCCCGAGTGGAGTCTACGGAAAATGAGTCGGGGAATGCCGTTTGTACAAACTCAAAATCTATGCCAAACACCTGTGAGGAAATCTCTTCGAACTCGGAGGAGGAGGAGGAAGGTAAAAGAGTGCCACCGCGGGCCGAAGCTAATGAGGCGACCGATGCTAATGAAGCTGCAGGTTCTAATGTGGTTTCGGGTACTGCTGGTCAGGAGTCTCAGTCTTGTACTGATATCAGCACACATCCACAAAATGGTCCCAGCGAACCACTCCTACAGAAATACCCCACAAGACAATATGGAGCGCAGCAGCGCAGTTTTAATAAAGGCTGGTTTGATCTATATTCATGGCTCGAATACAGTGTTACCAAAGACTCAGTTTGGTGTTTTGCATGCCGTCATTTTTTAAAACGTGGGGGACCTGGGTTTCATCATCTTGAGGCAACTTTTACAACAAATGGATTTTGTAATTGGCGAAAGGCAACACAAACTCTGAGGGGTCACAACGAAAGTGCTGGTCACAAATTTGCAATGGACCATTGGGGTGAATTTAAACTAAAGGGGACCAGAGGATCAAAAATGGCCAATTTGTTAGACAAAGGACACTCGCAGTTAGTACAAAAAAACAGACAATACATTGGAGCTGTAGTTGAGAGCCTTCGCTATACGGCCTGTCAGGGCATAGCGCAGCGAGGCCACAGAGAAGATGAGGAGTCCGCAAACAAAGGGAATTTTTTGGAGCTCTTACATATCATTGCTAAATTTGACAAAACAGTGGCCGAGAAACTTTCAAACATAAGTGGGAATGCAAAGTACACTCACCATGATATCCAGGATGAAATAATATCCGTTATGGCTGATATAATAAGACGCGAAATCAGTGATGAAGTGAGAGAGGCAGAGCACTTTGCGCTTCTTGTTGATGAAAGCAAGGACGTCAGCAAAAAAGAACAAATCTCAGTTATTGTCCGTTATCTGCATCCACAGTCGGGAGATGTGCGTGAAGAATTTCTGCATTTCCCCCCTGCAGAAGGCCTTGACACGGAGTCGTTACTATCCATCAAACGCACTCTGAGCCAATGTAACATAGATGCCAATCACTGTGTTGGGCAGTGTTACGACGGAGCTTCTGTTATGTCGGGTTCAAACAATGGGGTTCAGGAGAAATTCAGAAAAGACGTCCTGCAAGCTATTTACATACACTGTTACGCTCATAGACTGAATCTAGTGTTGGTAGACTGTGTGCGCAACGTGAAACCAGCTACTGAGTTTTTTGAAACAGTAGGGATGCTCTACAAGTTTTTTTCAGGATCTGTTGTTCATGACATTTTTTGAAGAAACAAAAAGTACTTAATCCATCTCAATGCGTTGAATTAAAACGGCTGAGCGACACAAGATGGGCATGCCAATACAATGCAGTTGCCGCACTCAAGAGCACCATTCCTGCCCTACAAGCCACACTACGCAGCATCCTGGAAGGATCCAATGCGCATAGGAGGGCAGAGGCGAGAGCTATTAGCTCCCTCATTGATGAGTCGTTTATCTTGCATCTTGTTCTTCTTTTTGTACTCAGAACAACTAAGTTTATGTCAGATCAGCTACAGGCTCCCAATGTTGATCTTGTAGCAGCAGATGACTTGGCTCAATCAGTTATCACTGCGCTTTCAGAAAAACGCACTGACCAGACATGGGAAAGGTTAAGACAGAAGGCAGAGAGCATGTGTGTCGACAGTGGAATAAGACAGACCCAAAAGGAGAAACGCCAAGTTCAAACGAGACATCTGGAGGGATTTGTTGTTGAGGCTCCTATAGAAAGGGCGCATACCAATGACATGGATGTGCTTAAGTAGCGTCATTCTTTCCTGTGTTAGACAAACTGAGAGTGGAGATGAAGCGGCGTTTTTCTACAGAAACAAACAACGTGATGAAAGGTGTACAGGCGCTCTCCCCAGAACATACAGGTTTTCTGGACAAGCAACTACTTCTGCCCATGGCCCAGCATTATGGAGTGCGAGAGGAAAACCTGTCTGCGGAACTACATCAAGTCCGTCGGCTTCTACAAAGGAAAAAGCAACAGGGACATGCTGTAAAAAGCCCACAGGATTTTCTGCACCTTTTGCGCCCGTACAAAGAGGCCTTTATGGATTTGTTCAAACTGATCAGCATATCCTTGACCCTTCCTGTTACATCAGTGAGCTGTGAGAGAAGTTTCTCGTGCCTGCGCAGACTGAAAAATGATGTAAGAAACAGCAGCGGGGACACACGGACCAGTAACCTGGGACTATTGGCCATTAACTCTGCTAGAGCGAGGACCATGGACAGTGATAGGATAATTAACGCCTTCGCTGTCAATCACAACAACAGACGTATTGTGCTGTTATGAAGACGTCTAAATTGTAAGTATAAATGTTTTGAATGGTATATGCTAAGTCTAGTTATTTTGATAAAGGCGTTGATTTGGATGTTTGCTTTGTCTGGCAGTCTCGAGGGAAAGAATGGGCCTACAAGAAACATCCAAATAGTAGGCTATGGGCACAGCCACAGCCTTGAAAGGAATACAAAATACAGGCTTTATATCCCTCATTAAATGGACAGTTTTTCGAAG
Source organism: Neogobius melanostomus (assembly GCA_007210695.1). Taxonomy (NCBI): domain Eukaryota; kingdom Metazoa; phylum Chordata; class Actinopteri; order Gobiiformes; family Gobiidae; genus Neogobius; species Neogobius melanostomus. Next base: position 97,104 of record VHKM01000325.1, on the reverse strand, counting down.
TTGTACTTGATAGCTTATAGGGGACTGTTTTTGTTAGGCCTATGTGTTTATTTTGGTAAAGTGTGTTTCACTCGGCACAAATAATAAAAATTACAAGATTTTTTTGTTCATCATCGTTCGATTTATTAATCAACAAATAGAGATTATTTTGATTATATTATGCTTGATGCAACTCTTGCATGCAGCCAGGGTGTGTTTAAAAGGGGATATGCTGCGCGAGTGCGCGTGACACATTCGTAAAGATGACATGCTGTTATGGCACACACTGGAACACACATGTCCTTCCCACGCAGGTCACATAAAAACAACTCCGCGGTGGCTCTTCTGTGCGATGTGCCTCATGGTAAAACATCCTCCTGTCCTCCACCGCGCGCAACAGTTCCACCAGCTGCTGACGCTTTTGCAATCCACTCTGTAGGATATTTTCCCATGCGCTTGCGGTGGAATACACGCGTACATACGTTATTATTGGATTATGTTGCCCAATACAACTGGCTGCGCACATAACTGCATGTTATGTTGAGCACCCCCAGGCAAGACCTCAGCACCCCCTAAGCACCCCCTATGACAAATGTCTGGCGCCGCCGCTGCTCCTGCAGCACAGAGTGAGGAGAGTGAAGGTGCAGAGAGAGGAGACGATGAAGTGCAGTGAAGCAGGAGCGGAGCAAGTCATACAGTCATACAAAGACTGAAGAGGCCGAGAGTCTGGTCTTCCACTAACTTCAGTGCTGTTGTTACCGTTCTGTGCAGCTTGGTCTGAGTCTGAACTGTCAGGGAGCCGGACCACAGAGCCGGACCAAAGAGCCAAACCATATATCACAATGCTTACAAAAACTGCACTGAAAAATATAGTTCTGATTTCTGCACGCCTTCAAACAAACACAGCCTTCAGAGGAAATGCAGCCTTTGGACTAATCTGCTTCAGTTTCTACATGTTCACTCCAGATCAAGTTGTCAGAAACCATCAGACCTAAGTATCTGTATGAGGACACTTGTTCTATGACACTTGACAATTATTACACAGCCATGTTCTGTTTATAATGATTGATTATTTACATGTATTTGAGATTCCACATTTACAAATCGAATGTTCATAATATAAAAACACATTATCAGTGATCCCACAGTTTGGAAATCAATGTCTGATTTTAACAAACAGCTAGCAAGAGTCAATCAGACTTTTTTAGACAAAGGCCAAAAAACAGGAATGAAGGAAGAAAGACTCAACCAGGACTAAACCAGGACTAAACCAGGACTAAACCAGGACTAAACCAGGACTAAACCAGGTCTAAACCAGGTCTAAACCAGGACTAAACCAGGTCTAAACCAGGACTAAACCAGGACTAAACCAGGACTAAACCAGGTCTATCCCAGAGCAGGGGTTGAATATGATGAGAGCAGTCGAACCTGAGCGGATCCACAGAGTCCACCGTGTCCCAGAGAAAAGTGCGTCTGACGGAGAGACTGGTTTGTGCGTTTCTTCCTGGAGCGACTCAGAGCCGCACCTGGATTGGCTGCGGTCCAGGTGGGCGGGCTTGAGTCCAGGTGGGCGGGGCTGCAGACAGGTGACAGGAGGAGAGGCTCATACAGCAGACAGTGATGAGGGAAGAAGGAGAATTCCACTGAGGCTGAACAGAGCGAGGAAAGAAAACAACAGATGGTTTTATGGGTGAAGTGTAAACACTAAAGTGAACGTCTCGCTCATAGACGTGTTCTTGCTGCGTGTCTTCCTGCCCCTGACAGTTAAAGTCCTGCTGGAAACTCTTCTAACCTACACATTTATTAAGCCTATGCACTTCTGATGTAAACGGCTTCATGGAGCTGTAAATAGAGCTTTGTCGTCTGGAATAGTGAAGCCAGTGCCGACTATGGTGAAGCAAGAATGTCCGTTTCATGGCATTTCTATCATTTCTGAAGTTTCTCCACAATAAACAGATGATTAGATGATGCTCCCCTGCCCTCAGGCAAACGTTTCAGAGTGTTAAAGACTCACACCAGCAGATTGAACAACAGTTTTTACCACCAAGCTGTTCCATCACACATTAGCACCACATTGGAGCTGCTACTACTGTTTTTGTTTCTGTGTGTTTTTATTATGACTTATTATTGAGACTTTGAGAGCCAGACAAGTTTCATTCAGCTCGTGTGTAATGACAAATAAAGCATTGGATTCTATGTTTAGTGGCCGTTAAATCACAGGATGTTTACAAGATTTCCAAAGTAAGAAAGACGTAGCATGGGGATAGAAGTGTATGCTGATTACCAATATATAAACCTTTTTTTTTATTTCTTTATTTACAATTTATACTTTTTTCTTTTTCTTATTTCTCTTTCCCGTTCACTTAATAACCATAGCCAATCATTACTTCTAAACACCAGTCACCATTCTATTAATTGACTATTGATTTAGTTATTATAAGTAATACTTAGTGAACTCGACCCATTATTATTGACATTCTCATTTCCACTGTAAAATATTGGTTGTGATTGTTTTATTGTTTTAGTTGTTTGCCTTGTTTAGTGAGGTGCCTTAAAAAGCCAGGGTGTAATATGGCCTGTAGGTAGAGGGCAGTAGCCCCCCACCAGCAAGCCCTCACCCTGCTGCCCTAACTAGTTGTTTTTGTGAGGCAGTTCTGAGACCTATACTGGGGGCTGCATTAAAAAGGCAAGATTTATGAACCTGTTGAAAAAGAGGGGGGGGGGGGGGGTCCATCTCTCGCCAGCCCTCGTTCTATTACGTTTAATAATGACCAGTGGAAACAGGCTGTAACAGCATTGTGGTTAGCTTGTCATTTCTCACATTTCCTATAGTTCATAAAGACTTGAACTTAGAGGTTGGTGACATTGGTTCTATCAGCAATGATGTGGTTAAACAGGTTCACAGTTATACAAAATTACGTGTAAATAATACGAACAAGGTCACATGTCTTTAGCATATTTCTCAAACACACTTCTCTTATACTGTTTTTTGAATTGTTGTAGACTAACCTTTTAAAGGTTCCTCTAGATTATTCCTCAGATTTACACCTCTCCACTTTGAATTGCCTTGTGTATGAATTGTGCTCTACAAATAAACTTGCCTTGCCTTACTTTCAGATTATGAGTGCCCCTGAAATCGTAACTTCCCTCTCTTTTACCAAACATTTGTTGTATATTGTTTGGGAGCTGATTGTTTACAGCTTTATATATCTGTAACAAAGTAGTATATTTTATAAGGTCATCAAGTTTCATGGTGTTAGATTTTAAGAACAATATATTTGTATGGTCTCTGTATCCGACATTGTGAACAATTCTAATAGCCTTCTTTTGTAGTCTATATAAAACCTGTAAATGACTATTGAAGGTATTTCCTCAGACCTCTGAGCAATAATTTATGTACGGTAGGATTAAGGAACAGTACAGGGTGAAGAGAGTCTTGTGGTCCAGAAAAAATCTACACTTGTCCATTATGGCCACATTTTTACGAATGTTATCTATTTGTGGTCTCCAGCTAACCTTATGACTGTATTTGAAATAGAGTAAAAACTGGCAAGTGGTCACTTATATCACTATTCCACTTGTCATATTGTCAAGAACATTAGTGAAGATATTATCAATCGTGTAGCACCGTGTGCAGTTATAGCCCGAACACTCTTGCCAACAAACCTATTTTATTTGATCACTACACAACGTTTGAGCACCACGCAATTGTTTTATTAACCCCCGATTTTATGTGTCACTATTTATAGACCCCCCAACAAATGCTTTTTTCAGTGAATTTTGTGAGTTTTTAACCTTTTTACATAGTTCTTTTAATATGATCATTGTATCCGGTGATTTTAACCTGCATATAGATAACCTCTTAGACCCATTTCAACCGAGTTTTTAAATGTTCTTAATGACATGGATTTTACCCACACAGCTAACTCACGACAGAGGACACAGTCTGGACCTGGTCATCACGTTTGGCCTGTCCACTACTGTGTCCTCTGTCGTCGACTTGGCCGTTTCTGACCATTACTGTGTGTTTTTAATGTCACCGGTTTAATCCAGCGTGAGACCTCAGTGAGAACTGTGAGGAAACGTCATCTTACCCCTGAAGTGGCTGCAAATGTTATAGATGCTTCAGAGAAACGTCCTCCTCTTGTTTCCCCCTGGGACAAAACATGAAAGTCAACTTTACATAAAAACTTAAGGTCGGGGGTTCGAATCCCCCACCTCATAAAAGGTGCACACTGTTGTTGTGTCCTTGGGCAAGACACTTCACCCGCCTTGCCTCCAGTGTCTGCGTACACGGGTGTGTGAATGAGAGAGTGTGACTGGATCTTTGCTGTGAAGCCCTGGGACGACAGATGAAACTTAGCCATTGTGGCTAACTCTGGCATATTTACATGTGGAGCTTAAGGACTCATGTTAATTAATATGCACTGTCCCATCTTATATAAATAAATAAATAAATAAAGCGATTTGGGCGTAATGAAGGTAGAAAAGCGCTGTATAAGTTGAGTCCATTTACCATTTAAAATGTAAATCCAATTTCAACCCAAACACTTTTTAAATGAAAAATAAACATTTTATAAGCTTTTTTTTTTTAAACTTTGTAGTTTTGTGCAAAACTGAAGTGGATTAACATAATTATGTGAAAAAAGTTTGAAAAATGTTCCTCTACAATAGTTTTACAGCTGTGGAAAACAGTGGCATCATTAACGGACATAAGGACAGTTTAGTGTTTTCTAACAGAACAACAGATTAGATTTGTCTGTGTGACGCAGCTTTTATAAAGAGACACAGGTTTGTTTCTGCTGCTTCAACATGAGCTCAGTCTGAAAGAATTCAAGATGGAGACAAATCACTGGACTCTTTCCAACGACAGACGCACACGGAACAAGGAAGAAACAAACACATGTGTAAAATGACTTATGATTATCTTTAATTTGACCATTAGTTTTAAAACTATTTACTTAAGCCCCAGATTACAGGAAATATATTGTAATAAATGAATCTCATCACCTTCATTAATCTTACTTTAAGAAACTTTTTGGCCTTTATGTTTCAGCCTCGTCCTGTTAAAAGTGCATCTGCATTAGTCTTTTAGGGTAAAGGCGTTTGTTTCAAAGGGTTCACTTTTATCTACAACATTTCTATTCTTGACCGTCTGCCTTTTATAAACTGATAAAGAGGATTTTATTCTCGCTGAGACACAAAAACAGTAAATACATTTTAACTCAGCAGCAGAGCCTTAGGTTTAACTCCAGTCTTTGATACGAACAGATGAAAGTTTGAAGTGATTAAACCACAGAAATGAAGCCATGATGTGAGTTTATATGGAGAACATTCTTACCTGTGACAGTGCGGAGTCGTGAGGAGCTGACGGATTAAACAGAGTCTGGAGTGAACTCTGCTGTAAATGACAAACTTCCTCTGCTTTAGAGTCATGTGACTCAGAGAGAGAATGAGGACGGACCAGTTCTGTGCCAGGGAGTGCCGAGGTGCGACTGCAACAACTCACACTCTTAAAACAGATGTGTTGAAAACAACACAGAATGTGTTAAAAAATTACGCATCTGTGTGTCTAGTTAAGGACTACACAACATGTGTTGTTTTTAACACAGTCAGTGTGTTGAAAGTGTTAAAAATTCAACACAAAGATGTGTTGTTTTTTTACACATGTTGTGTAGTCCTTAACTAGACACACAGACGTGTTGAAAAGTGTGTTATTTATATTTCATTGTATTTTACCCCTAAAATGAATATTATACATGCAGGAATTACACTAAAATAATCACAAACAATAAAATTAAAATTAATTCTTATTTATTATGTATTAGCAAATCACAGATGTGAAAACATAAAAGAATCTCTACAGTTGGTTTGAAAACATGGAGGATGTTTAAAAAAACATTGAGGTTTTTAAAATTGCATTTTTCAGGTTTACCGGAGTCATTAAGTTTACAGTACACCATACTACAGTCACTAGCACTGTGCCAATGTTACAACAAAAATAGGGATGTTCACAAGGCAAGGCAAGGCAAGTTTATTTGTAGAGCACAATTCATACACGAGGCAATTCAAAGTGCTTCACAGATGCAGAAAAAATTACAAAAAAACAGATAAAATCAATCAATAAAACATCAACATAAAGTTAATCAATGACAGTAAAAGGCAAGAGTGCAGATAAAATACTTTCAGTTTTCATATGCACGGGTAAAAAGAGCTGTTTTCAGCCTGGATTTGAACATTGTCAGAGTTGAGGCCTGTCTCACATCCTCATGAAGACTGTTCCAGATTTTAGCTGCATGAAACTGAAACGCAGCCTCACCGTGTTTATTATTGACTCTGGGAACCACCAGGAGACCCCTCCCTGAAGTTCTCAGGGCCCGAGATGGTTCATACGGCTCTAACATGTCAGAGATGGACTTTGGTGCTAGACCATGAAAAGACTTGTACACAAGCAGAGCTGTTTTAAATTCTATTCTCTGAGTGACAGGAAGCCAGTGCAGAGACCGGAGCACTGGACTAATGTGGTGGTATTTCCTGGTTCTTGTCAGGACTCGAGCAGCAGCGTTCTGGATGTTCTGCAGCTCTAACAGCTCGTTTAGAAAGGCCAGTGAGCAGCCGTTACAGTAGTCTAACCTGCTAGAGACAAATGCATGGATGAGTCTCTCTAAGTCTGGTTTTGACACTATTCCTCTGATCTTAGCAATGTTCTTCAGATGGTAAAAGCTGATGATGTTATTGCTTTGATGTGGCTGTTTAAGTTCAGGTCTGAGTCCATGATTACTCCACAAGCCACAATGTAGTTGGTTTTAAGTTGTTGTTGTTGTTGTTGTTGTTGTTGTCCAATTGTGATGTGATTTTGCATCTAAGTTATGTGTTAGACACTGATCCATTAACTCTTGTCAATCGAAAATGAAAATCTAAAGATTAGGCGAGTTGGCCAAGTCCTGACTTACTACTAGGCCTGGGCGATATGAACCAAAAGTCATATCCCGATATAATTAGGTTGAATAACGATATACGATATATATCCCGATATTTTTTCCACAAAGTGAGAGCTGAGAAATGAAATGTTAAGTCAAAGTCATTGCCAAATACGAGGAATATTTTTTAATATTTAATATTGCGATTTAGATTTTAGTTTTTTTACCCCATTTGCTGTTAATAACTTTATGTTGCATATAACTAAACTAAAGCCTAAACTGAGACAATGAAATATGACTTATGAAAGTATTACTTACTTTTTAGTCCTTAATAATCATGAAATATAATTCAAAATAGTCCACATGCTCATTTACATAATTTACAATAAGCTTATACTGATTTTTTATTTTTTTGCAAATAGCCCAAATAATGTCTTGATATTTGCTCTTGATTTAACTGTGTTGTAGTCAGTGGTTGTGAGATAAGTTCTTATCTTTATCCAAAGCATTCCCAAACATAAGCCTCTTAAAATGAGCCACAAACGACTCTTTACTCTTTACAAGCACATGCTCACCTTCACCTTTGTAGAGGGAGGCACAGACGGAGTTGAGGGAGTTTATGATCAGAGCATCAGAGCGGGTATCAGCGAGGAAATGGAGTGATTAGCGTTGCGGCTAACGTAATGCTAACGAGGAAAAGGCAATAGTTCTTCTCGGTGGCAGCATTACAAACGCTGATATTTTCACAGTACATCCACGATCTACCGCAAACCTTAACTAGACTGAGAAGTAAACAAAAGCACATGGTGCAGCGCACGTCGCCACCATATCTCGCCGCTACATTCACTTCACCGTGGCCATCAGCCACATGGGCCAAAATCGTGTGGCTCCCTACATATAACGTGGTTTTGTTGCTATCTGATTGCTCTGGTTTTTGTTTTACCAACTAAGGGGCTCTCCTCCGCACGCTTCACAGACATTATTGCTTTCTCCATGTTTGTTGAAGAGTGTCATTTCTCCATGTTTGTTGAAGAGTGTCAGAGTGTCTGAGGAGGGGCGGGGCCTGAGTGTCTGAGGAGGGGCGGGGCCTGAGTGTCTGAGGAGGGGCGGGGCCGCGGCGCTGGGAGCAGTGCAGAGAGCTCCACTCAGCAGCTTGCCCTGAAGCAAGTATTACAGCGCAAATTTGGACTATATCGATATATACGATATGATCTAATTCCATATCTCCTTTTAAAAAATATCGATATATCTTAAATATCGATATATCGCCCAGCCCTACTTACTACACAATCATAATTTAACACTAAACTTAAATGGTTCAGATTCCAAACACAGCACATTTAGAACAGTCTTTGGTACTCATCACTCGTTTGGATGACGAATGTTGTTCTGTGCTTTGGTGCTGCTCAGTGCAGTGGTGCTGGTAAGTCCTGTTCTGTTGAGATGTCCTCTTCTGTTGGGGAGGTCCTGGCCAGATGTGTTGTCCTGGGCTGGGCTGCTGGTTGGTTGCCTCTCTGTATTTTTCCAAAAGGGCTCTTTCCAGTCTGAGCAACAACACAATACATAAACATTTGAATACTTATGAAGGTAACACATTATAAATATTTCTTTATATTGTACAACTGATACAGAAGCAAATTATGTTTTAACGTTTTACAAAGACTCCACAAATATTCAGAAATGAATAGTAAAACTCACTCTCACCATTTGGAGCAACTTCTGCACAGCGAGTGATGCATCAGCACGCCCTGATGCAGAGGTAGCAGGTCAATGCTGAAGAGCTCAGGAGGAACACGAGAGATAAGTGAGATAAGTTTACAGAATATTAGAAGTTTCGGAGAGTTCATACTCACCAAATCCATCTTGAAGTGGAAGATTGTTACAGTATCATCTCTATAGATTTTTGAAGGATGGCTGGGAAAGGGCAAAGAATAAGAAAAGCTCACATAACTATCAAGCATGGTCTGAATTCTTATTTGACTGTATCAGAAAAAATAGTTCACCATGATCTTTGCTCCTGATGACAACTCCCCCTCTTGTATTAGAGTCATCAACAGAGAAGGTCCCACTGGAGGCTTCTTATTCTGACCACTGGTACTGTTTATGAATCTGCAATACAGATCAGAGTATAGACATTTATGCAACTGCATTACACATTGGACAGATTAAGTAATACAGGACATATTCAGACAATATACATGGGTTTATTTTATGACCATCTTATTTAAATAATTTACAGAGCATATACCTGTCGACGTCACACTCAGGCCTCCATTTTACAATCTGTAAGAGAAGAAATTGTTTTTAGTGAGGGAAAAATGTCAGCCTATGTAACTGTTTAAGTTTAATTTTCATATCTGCTTTCCCTACTTTAGCATATTTATGGCACACATTTCACAATCAATCTTTAGATAATGATTTTACCAGAGTTTTGTGGCAGTGTTGATTTAATAGTATTAATGTAAATTCTATAATCTCCGATGTGCCTTCATAATAGATGCCAAGAGCTCCTATCTTAAAGAATAGGCCACCGTTTTTACATACTGAGTTTTTTCTTACCTGAGCTTTGACGAGTTCATTTGTACCTGTCTGGTCTTCACGTGTGCCTTCCATAACGTAAATACAGCACAGACAGCGTTAGCATTTAGCCTCTCTCTTCTCCTCTATAGCTCCAAAAGAGGTGAAGATAGACGCTACCAAATATGGTTACATGAAGTGTTACACTATAAAGTATAATTACAAAAAATTAAACAATGTGGATTTTCTAAGCGGACAAAAAGGGGAACTATATTGTAAGGCGTAATAATACCAGGAATAGTTCGGCCTCCGCACAGTAAAGTGAAGATATCACTGCACAGATGCCGACAGACGACATAAAGAAAACAGTTTTCGGAAAATAGCTAATGTGAAATATGTAAGGGATAATGTATAGAACAGGCAGTCAGGGCGAAACAGTTCGCCCTGAAGGTACTTATTTTCCCGATAATGACCGGCGTTCTATACATTATCCCGCTTATTATACGGCTGTTTGCCAACTGTACACACACAAATATACTTCATACACTTTTATGAAGGCAGAAAGGTTTATTTAATGATTTCCGCGGCAAATAGTTCCCAAAAGTTTGCGCGTTGCTTGGCAACGTTTGTTAATTCCAGGCAGTGTGGCGAGGCTAGTAGCAGCATGGCTAGCTACTTAGTTGAAGGTGCAGTTGGAGAGGAGGAATGGTGGTGAATCTCTGGGTAAGTTGAAAGTCGGACTCCCGTTAACTTCACGAGTGATTCCCTCAACTTCTCTCTTATGGACGGGGACAGAGATAGTGTCCGCCTGTCCGCTACTACTACTCGCGGAGTGATATGAAAGACCTGTATTACAAGCACGAACTCCGTTGCCATTGGCAGCGGTCATTATTTTTTTCAGAGGTCTTCTATCAAAAAATAATGACCGGTAGAACGTTGGGAAATCACATTCAAATCAATGGAGCGTTCTACTTGCATTGTGAAGGCCGTATAATAAGAACAAGTAATGCTCGCTTACCTTGTAAGTGTTGACTTGGCGCTCCTTTCTGCTCCAGGTCAGGGAAAATGTCAGCTCGAGGTGAAGATTCAAGCAGTGCGTGATTGGACAACAGTTTAACACATGTAGTGTGTTATTGTTGACTCGTCAGACCCTGGAAGTGAGCGCTGTGTTGTGCTGCTGTGTTAAGGCTGATTTATACTTCAGCGTCAGCTCCGCGTTTACGTGCTGGACACACGTGGGAGCCAATCAGGGAGTTCGCGACAGCTGCACCTGCCGCAAAAAGTGACTCAGCGGCAAGTGCTGCAGAACGCAAGCGCTGTGATTGGTTGATCCTTTTGCAAAACAAGGAAACACACAACAAACTCCTTCAGTGTCCCTCTTTGAAGTTATTTTTCTTGAATGTATTGTTCCTATGATTTAGTGCTTTTGTGTTTTCACTCTTTCTGTTATTGAAAAAAATGTTTAAAATAAACACAATAACGTGAATGCAGAGGAGCTACGCGGAGGTTCGAACGATTCTGGCTTGCGTGAAGCAGACGGGGCTGCGGTGGGCGGGACACTCGACTATAAATCAGCCTTTAGCGTTAGCTCTGAACAGAAGTGAGACACTCTTTTCCACCACAACATGTTTTCATCACGTAGTTGTCCTGGAAAATGAAATAACCAGACAACAGAAAATAACTAGTAGGCCTATGTATCATGTAAAAGTAACTGTACTGATATTCTACATTTTATGAATCATGGACTATATTGGACTTTTGAGTGGAATAAGAGACTGAACTCACACTGAAGATACTTATATACTGCTGTGTACAACCATGGACTGAAATAACAGCTGTTCACCAGTGGCAACAACATTTGATAACTTTGATACATATAAATGTCTTCAAGCTTAATCCCATTGTTGGTGTGGCTAACTGGTAAAGTTAGTTTGATATTATCATTCCTAAAGCAAATCAGACAAAGGGGAACTACCCCAGAATCAAACAAACTATGAATTTTCATCAGGTCAAACGTGCAACATGACACAATAACACTTGAGGCACAACACGTGTGTAGCTTCCTCAGTCATTATTTGTATTAACATTAGGCGACACAATAAATACAAATGTACTCACGAGTAGGACAAACACCTGGCTGCTGTTTTAGGAGTCTTTGCCTGGCATAGATCTGTCGATGTCTTTGAGGAGTGTGTGGGAAGTTTCCAGTTCATTGTACTCACTGTCCAGGGATTATAACAGGTCTATGGGTGATATCCACTCGTTTACGATCTTCATGAATGTTGGCCACGCTGCTCGAGTTGTTCTCGCTGCTGGGTCAGAATGACAGATGTTGAAAACCCCTTCTGTCCTCTCAGTTCACATGGGACTGGAGAAGTCAAGAGAAAATCAGTTTCTACATAAACACAAAGCTGATTTTATTCCGCGCAGAGAAACGGTGCAGTGTTGACTTGTTGGTGCAAATGAACATTGGACATTTTACTCAAATCAATCTATTAAACATCAGACTGAAATGAACGGGCTTCGAGCTCGACCGGAAGAGTCGATACAATGAAAGCTTAAAGAGGCAAAAGTGGGCGGGGCGGAATAAGGTGAATAAACATCAGAAAAATGGCCAAACTGAAGAAAGCTGGAAACAATCTTTATCATCATGTTAACTATGTTTGAGCAAAAACTGTGTCTAATGTGTCAGATGTACTTTAACAGTTTTAATATCAGAGTGAAAAACAAACAAACTCTCCCTTTACGAAGCTGTACAACCAAATGTGTCTCTGCATTTGACCTGAATGAACGATACCCAGCCGTAGAAAAGAACCATGTGTTCTTAGCGTTTGTTACGTCACATAAAAAACAAAGTGAAAGTATGTGACACATGGAAATCAGCTGATGGGGAACTCTTCTGTCATTACAGTGAGTTCAGAGGAAGATCTTATATAGAAGCTCTTTGGAAACATTCACACCAGTTTGCTTCCTTTAGATCAGGCTCATAATTATGTATTGTCTATTTATTAAGAAAGTCTTGATATCGGTTATTATCGAATGTCGGCAGATTCTCAAACCAGGATCAAAATCAGTATCAGAAGCAAAAAGCCTGATCTCGAATGTTTACATTATTTCATGTTTGTTTCTCAGAAGTCATGTCAAAATGAAACATAAATCAGACTTTTACGCTCAAACAGTTACTTTTATTTCAATAACTATTGGGTCACTACTTTTTACTTCTACTTGAGAGTTTCTATTTTAAAGTAACATTAATCTTACTTGAGTAAATATTTTGGCTGCTCTGCCTCCTGCTCGTCGACTGTGGCAGTAAAATAAATGAGTATTTGCTCGTGACCATCTGACAGAGTGGGAGTGAGTTTTTTGCTCTGTCTAACCCGCTGATGTTTCTCTCAGACTACACTTCCGACGAGTCCCGGAGCCCAAAGCCACCAGCGGGTACGAACACATCTGCACTGAGCTAATTATGAAAGCTCGTCTTTACAACCAGGCATTTTGTCTAAGGCGAGGAGCTGGAGGAGCTGGAGGAGGTGGAGGAGGTGGAGGAGCTGGAGTAGCTGGAGGAGCTGGAGGAGCTGGAGGAGCTGGAGGAGTGGTGGAGGAGCTGGAGGAGCTGGAGGAGCTGGAGGAGCTGGAGGAGCTGGAGGTCTTAGTTTGAACAAATGGCTCAAACTCTCTCTTTACGATGTTTATTTGTCGACTGTTTTGTGTGAAGTGGCTCCAACGAGGCCGCTCTCTCCAACATGGCCGCTCTCTCCAACATGGCCGCTCTCTCCAACATGGCCGCTCTCTCCAACATGGCCGCTCTCTCCAACATAGCCGCTCTCTCCAACATGGCCGCTCTCTCCAACACGGCCGCTCTCTCCAACACATGGCCGCTCTCTCCAACACGGCCGCTCTCTCCAACATGGCCGATCTCTCCAACATGGCCGCTCTCTCCAACAAGGCCGCTCTCTCCAACATGGCCGCTCTCTCCAACAAGGCCGCTCTCTCCAACGTGGCCGCTCTCTCCAACAAGGCCGCTCTCTCCAACATGGCCGCTCTCTCCAACATGGCCGCTCTCTCCAACGTGGCCGCTCTCTCCAACGTGGCCCGGCCGGTCTCTCCAACATGGCCGCTCTCTCCAACATGGCCGCTCTCTCCAACATGGCCGCTCTCTCCAACATGGCCGCTCTCTCCAACATGGCCGCTCTCTCCAACATGGCCACTCTCTTCCGTGTTTCCCAGAGCTCTTCCTGGCTCTGTCTTATTTACATTTGGTTTATAAAATGCTTTACTTCTGTGTCTAACCTTTCAAAGCTGTTTCTTTCCCAGGTCTCAGAGAGTTTCCCTGAGCGTCGCCGGCTCTCAGCGTAAACCCAGTAAATCAGTTCCCGCTCGCTCCTCGTCCGCCTCCTGCGCTCGACCCGGCGCCGCTTCCTCCAACGGCCCCGAACGCCGCTCCGCCTCCTCGGCTCCGCCCACAGTCGCGTCGACAGCCCCAGGTGCAGTGCGAGCACCAAATAAGGGGAAATCAATGGGTATTATTGCTTTAACAGAAGTACATAGTGTATTGAAACAGTATAACAAAGTCATTGACCACTATATCAGTTTGAATTAAAGTCATCTCTTTGTGGGCTTTCAGAACTACAAATAATAACAATTAAAAACACAAAACAATGAAAATAACATTGAAATACAAATGAAGAGAAATCACTAAAAACAGATCCAGGCTCCTATGGCCACGGTTACCACGGTTACCATTCAGCTCTGGACACATTTGAAGGTAAACATATGACTTATTATAATATATAATAGTCTGATGAAGGGCTAAGACCCCGAGACGTCTCTGCCGCTGAGACAAATAAAACATTGATGAGCATATAGTGCAGATCTCTCTTCCATTTTTATAAAGTACAATTGCTGGGTTTCAGGTTCTAGAATGTGATGATGTCACATGACCAGTGGGGGAGGAGCCAGTTTTTCCTATTAACTGCATTACACTTTCACAAGTCGTATCTAAAAAGAAAATGTATGAATTACAAAAATGATCATTAATATGAGTCACTGGGTCCATGATCTCTCTGTACAAGACCAAACATTTCCTCAAAAACAAAATCATTTGACCTCTATATAATATTATAGGCCTTTAGAACGCTGTGATGTGACCTGAAACCCAGCCCTTTGTCTTTTCTCAGCATAGTATTTACTCTCACGGACAATTCATGAGTAAAAAAACACAACATGCCACGACAGCTGCAGTGGCGCGTGTGCCTTTAGGGGCAAAAGTTCTGCTGGGATTTTGTAGCTTTGGTCACCAGTCACATGTCCAAAGTTTATAAACCAAAGGCCATTTATTGAAGTGTTCAGATGAAAAGTGCATTAACACAAAATGTAACAAAGTGCTGTGTAACTGTTACTGGAAAATAAAGGAGTGCAGGATAAAAATACCTCCAAACACAAGTATTGAAAGTATTGCCAAACTATTGCAGCAAAAAGTATTGTGATCTAATACTTTGTCCCAGCCCTAAGAGCTACTTACACTTCGAAGACACTTGAGTAAAATGTAACTGTGGTAGAGTTCACCCAGGAGAATTAGCCAAGATGATATTTCAAAGAAAATCACTTGAGTTTTGTCCTTATACTTAACTATATGAACTGAAATGTTTGCAAAGTGTGTTGCACATGTTCAGAAGCAAAGGAACTTGCCTCTTAAATGTAAATCATCAAGTGTATGTGTGAATGTAGAAAGTGTTTGGAGAGCGACCTACAAAGGGCTGGTTGGAGATCCCTGTATTACTATGTGTCCCATAAGCTACTTTTGAAAAGGAATTATAATAGAAGAAGAAGATCTTTATTTATATAGCGCCTTTCACAGACACAAAGCGCTTTAATGATAATGATCACTTTGGATGTGACACAAAACTCTCACTAGGATATTATTCCTCGTTATGTCCACTCCTTGTGTAATGATGCTCAACCGATTTTACTGTAGAAATCTTCAGAAAATTCAAGTCAAATATGTCATATATCATTTCCCTGATAACTCTCCGTCTGCCCGCAGCCCCTCGCCGCACCGGCCCTCCAGGCAGCCCACGATGCCCGTCCTCCAGCCCCGGAGCCAGGCGTTGACCGCGGGCATGAGACGCAGCACTTCCCAGGACGCCTCCGCGCCCGCTCATGGCCCAAAGCGGCAGCGTTGGTGCAGCCCGTGCCCAAAGGAAAACCCCCGGCCCGGGAGAAGTCCACGGCCAGATAATACACAGACCTGCCTCAGGGTTCCCGCACAGCCTGGAAAACATGGAAAACATGGGAAACATGGAAATGGACCGGGAAAGTCACCGGATGATTTGAAGTTTCATTAAAGTTTGACTTATTGTTTTTCAAAGGGATGTAACGGGACACATTAGACACATATCTTCTGTGGCACAGGAGTTTCCCATCATAGACAAAGGTTCTCAAGCCGTCATCTGTACCAGGGTTTAGCGCTCTCATCTCGAAACACTGAGCTTTCAAAATGTTTCAAAAATATGAAACTTCAAATATTCCGCACTACAAGCAATAAAACAAGGAGCATTTGGGGATTTATTGATTGGACCTGTATGTTTTATTAAAATCACGTAACTCGACTGTTACTATGGCAATGTTCAATCGAATGGTTCATGTCTGAAAGGTCCGTATTCTGCTGAGCTTCCTTTACGTCTCGTTCAAATCATCTTCACTGTAGATTTCCAGCTTTTAGTCATGTTCTGATTTTTTTCCATCATCATAATTCTGGACTTGTTTTGTGCTTCGTTGATGCCATTAGCTAAAGACTAGTTCATGAAAGCTTGACTTTCCTTTTCCATTGTTGTGAGGGCTGAGTACCATTACATGATACAAGTACAGTGTTGGAAAAAAAAAAGCTTAGGTACTACTGGTATCAGAAAAAAAAATGAAAGTAACGAAAGCAGGAACCAAAAACAAAAGTTATATCTTTAGATCCAAGTTTTGATGCTGTTGGTCCAGGGACTGTAAGTTGTGTTTTCCTCAGATCAGATCTTACACATATTTTCAGAAACTACATGGTCTGATGAAAAAGTGATTAATACGTGACAAAAGACGACAAAAGTGTCAAAATGGAACAAAAATGTGACAAAGATGCAGGAAAATCAACAATAACATGAGTTAAAAAGGCGGTGCCAGCCCTAGTCTCCACTTTTGGAGAGCACAATGAGAGGAAAGAGTTTCTGCTGGTGTTTATTTGTTTGTGAAAGTCAGGACTGAGCGTCTCTTTCCCACAAAGAAACATCATATTCAAATGTGTCCCAGAGTACGTTAAAGCTCTGCAGAATACGGGCCTCTGGGTGAACCCTGAACCACAGTTTCCCCGTTACATCCCTGACGTTTACAGCGTTGTGTTGGTATCAGTGTCTTCTGTGTGAGGAAACTCTCCAAAGCTGCGGGAACGGCCTTTATTCTTCAGGACGGTGAACAATCCGCGGACGACACGCCTCAAACCTGATGGTTTACGGCTGCCATGATCATGTCCATCGTGTAAAGGAGCTCCGTCTGATTCTGCGTCCACACACTCACGTTTGTGTCTAACAGCGTCACAGGAAGAAGTGAGGCTTTTGTTTTGTGTATTTGTGAGGAGGTTACCTTTCGCTGCAGGTGGATTGTCATCAGATTTGTGAGTCCCTGAACTGTAGGAAGGTGATGGATCGAGCCAATCGTACCACAGAATGTCTTTCTCTCACACTAAATGCTAAGGAAACGTACGGCAACTTATTGCATTCATTTGAATAATTAAAGTTCTGTTTCACAAGAATAGTTTCTGTCTTAAATTCCCTTTGAACAAATGTCTGCACCGGGTAATGCTCTGTGAGTCGGCGTGGAGAGATGTTTGACATGTTGTGCTCAGAATATGTCCCGGCTCTTTCCGCTCTGGTTAGGGACCGTCAACAAAATTACTATACGAAACTCCATGGAAACACAACGGCTCATTTTTCTTCAATAGCTTTATGGGCATTTGACCCAGTGACCCACGTTACAATATTACTACTAGTGGCCCATAAGGAGTCTCAATATTCAAAAGTGATTTGTGGTGATGGGTATGTGTTTCCCAAAAACATACTTCCTTCCCCCTCTGCGAGGCCACGCCCCCTTGTATGACGTGATGCCAACTGTATCTATGTCACTTCCTGTCAGTGTCCAATAAGGAAGTGAAACTATAAACGTCACAAAACTGGCCAAACTAAAGAAAGCTGGGTAGAATCTTAGCAAAATCTTAAATATAATTGTGTTAATTCTGTTTAAGCATAAATTGTGTCTAATGTGTCAGATGCACTTTAACATTTTAGTTTTGATCTCAAAGACTCTCCCTTTACGAAGCTTATTTATTGAGCTTTGAATCCATAAAACAAGGAAACTCATTAAACAACAACTGTGCAACAAAATGTGTCTCTGCATTTGACCCGTCCCAGGCTGATGGTCAGAATCACCTGGCTGGAGGATTCACCTATTGTACATGTTTTTATCGGTAAGGGAAACCGGAGGAAACCTACGCAGACACGGGGAGAACACGCAAACTCCACAGAAAGGCCCCGTCCAGGTCTGAATTAAACCCCATATATAAGGATTTTGTGTCGTTATAAACCATGTCTTTTTTATTTAACAATGAATATATGATCATAAATGCAGTTGTTTATGTAAAAAACGAGTAACATTCAAAAAGTGTTTTAACCATGAAGTCATTTGAGCTGGATGCAAATGTTGTGGCTACAGACTGACTGATATGTTCTATCTGTGAAAGAAACTGTGAAGTGCCTCAGTAGTGACCACTGGTCAAATCCTGCTTAGACTAGAGGGACATTTTTGAGATTTTCCGAGTAGGACCCGTCTTTGTGAAGCTATAACTCAAAGAGCCTTTATCAGATCAACATCCTGCTTCTACTGCAGCAAGGTCATATCCTAATAAACTAAAACCTACAATATGAAGCTGATCACTCAATACACTTATTTTGTAGAGACCCTGACATTTTGGGGGAAATTCATCAGAAATTGAAATCTTGACATTTTCAGCAGCCTATACGTAAATCCAAAGGTTTACAGTCTGGCACATTTTCGATGATTGTTTGTGGAAATATCGACATGACACAGACACAGATTTAGCCTCACACATGTTTCCATTGCTGAGTTAGAGCTCTGTAAAAGTGCACACAAATGTAAAACTCACCCACGAGCAGAAAAGGTGCTTACAACTCCCTGTTCTGTAAAGTGTCTATAAAAGAAAAATCTTGGTAGTTGGAGCAAATCACTTAGCACGTGTTCATTACACATGTGGAGGAAAGAATGATCCAGATGTGAGACGGTCACGGAGGCTGTGGGTGAAACCACACGGAATGAGCCTAAAAAGAGTGAACATTGTTTCCCTGTTCACCTGCAGCGTCTCACCGTGAAAGAAGAAAAGTAAACTTATGAAATGTCTTTTCTCATTTCTCTGAGGTTTAAAGGTGTGACTTGATTTTGGTGATGAATAATGTTGAATGATAATAAATCAGAGGCGACTTTGACACATAATGAACATAATGATGGAGCCGTTTGTCAGTCAGTCTTTCTGCGTTGTGACTTCCAGCTCTGTCTGCGCTGACACTCGTGCAGTCAGAGCTCTGGTGGAGACGGCCTCGCTCTGTGATGCATGAAGAACCACGCCGCCCCTGGTGGTCAGGGAGGGTCTCTGCCTGGACCTGTGCTTGTGCTTATTCTGAACCCTCTCCTCACGGTGTGACAGTGGGCATGCTGTACATACTGTAAACATTTAAAGGACCTGTTTGAATGAACCACACCGAGCTGTGGAATAAAGTCATGGTGATGTCACACCGTCTGTGTTAGTCACTGATTGGTTGATTTCAGGTTCTAGAATGTGATGATGTCACACTCCCATGTGGGGGAGGAGCCAGTTGTTCCTATTAACTGCATTACACTTTGATTGATTAAATGATTGGATTTATTTGAGTGATTTTACAACAACATTATAACAGTGCAGAAAACAACAAAGCAACAAAAAAAAAAAACTCAAACGATTAGGCCGAAGCAAGAAAGCTTATAAGTGCCTACCCCCATATTCAAAATTAATTTACATTCTGGATACAGTAATACAACACACTTTCACAACAGTATTTAAAAAGAAAACTTATGAATAACAAAAATGATCATTAATATCATTGACTGGGTCCATTTTACCTCCCAAATTACCGACATCAGATCCACACGGGAATAGAAACTCTGAGGACTTAAGAAGGGCTTTCTGGGTAAAGAGGAGGAGTTTGATTGTTTACTTTCACATTTCTCCATCTGCTTTAAACATGCAGTTTAATATGTGCAAATAATCAGTGCTAATAATAAATCCACTTTGCATTCATCACATATTTAAATCAATGTTATTAATTCAGTTTATTGAGTGGTTTTTAATGACAGATGTTGAACTCAGGATTCTGTAACAAAAGGATTTAGAAAAAGACAAAGATGTGACGGTGAGTTTCCCTTCATACGGTTAGTTATTTTATTGTATTTATTTAACAGGCGTTTGGAGGCGGAGCCACAGTCGCTCCTTTACAGAGGCTTCAGTTTGACTTTGTTTCTATCAACAAACTGGAAAATAATGATTCAGTTATTCTGCTAAAGCTATTGATGAGTTTCACAGTGACGTAAACCTCAAAACGGCCTCAGGAAAAGGTCATGTGACTGAAACTCATCCGTATAATGAGACTCTGATCCTCAGTCTGACAGAGACACTGAGGAGTCGAGTCCAGAGCATAAACCCAGGGATCAGGGTCTGAGTAAGGTGGTGTTGAAGGTGTGGAGGTGGATCAGTTCCTCAGAGGAGACTGTGTAGAAGGACAGAGAGCCAGCAGCACAGTCCACAAACACCCCTACTGTCCCAGAGGAGGAGCAGGGCTGAGGGAGGGGGTTCTTTGTTTCATGAAAAACAGAGAAACCATATTTAGAGCAGGACAGACTCCAGGACTGATCATGTGTCCAAACCGACTGTCATCACCTCCTCCTTTCCTGTTGATTCCTCTGTAAGACACTGATATATAACCCCTCCTCTCCACTGGACCTCCCAGTAACAGCGCCCAGTCAGACCAGTGTCACACAGAAGCTGAGGCCAGAACTCAAATCTGTCCTGATGATCTGGATACGGCTGATCTTCTCTCACACATGTCGCTTCTGTTGTGTCAGACAGTTTGAGGTTTATCTGAGCTGTGTTTGGATCCAGAGAGAGTTCAGTGAAATCTGACGGAGAGAAACACAGCAGTTAGTCCCTGTTCACTCTTTAGAGGAGAACGACATTTATATTGATTTGAAATGGACTGAAAGATTAAATATAAATATCAATAAATACATGATCGATTTAATTATTGTTCACTTAAAAATAAACAAAATGAGGAAACTGTGACATGTTTAAGCCACAGTGTGTAACATTTCACTCCGACAATAGAATAAATCCGAGCATTAATGAATGTTTCTGTTGTAAAAATGCCTCTGTTCCAAAGGCTTCACAGTATTGTCTGAGTGAAGCTGAGCTTATTTATTATGTTTCAGTTAGTTTCTCTTGTGACGTAGCCACATATAACCTGGAATGTTCTGAAGTGTCACATTTAACAAATATTTCTTTGGTATTAAACTTGAATTCTTGTTTGTGTTGTGCTGTCGCAGATAAAGAATCTAATGAACATTTACATTGAAACTCTTAGAAAGTGGTTTATAAGGAACTAAACACGTCTGGAGACTTATGAAGGTGTACATTTAGTTTTGTTCCTGTAAATTGCTGATTTAAGAATATTTAAAGACTAAACTTGTTTCTTTCTAAATAATAAATGTATTTTCCATTCTAATCTCAAATGACTTCTTCAAGTTCAAACGTGTTGAAACAAAGTGACTGGATCAAAGTTTGTGACGTGGCACATTAACCCATTTAGGCCGGAAAGCATTGCTGCATTTCTACCATTAAAGCAGGGGGCGCTCTTGTGTAATTCTACCATTGAGGTGGGTAAGCGTATACGTCAATGTTGGGGTACAAGGGAACCAATAGTTTGGTGTTAATTGGTGAAATATTTGAGGAGATATTGACTTTTTGGGGTTGATGTTTATAGTTGATTGGATCCAAAGGTTTCCTCCAAAACGATGAGAAACAGTTGTTCTGCTCTTTCCATCACATACTTTTATTGAGAAGTCAAGTGCGGGACGAGAGGAGAGCTGCGTCCTCTCCTCTCGCTGACAGCGCTGAGCAGCAGTGAGGGGAGGGCTTTCTCCTCCTCCTGGCTGTGTTACAGCAGGCGTCTCAGACACGCGGCCCGGGGGCCAAATGCGGCCCGCCAGATGATTTCTTATTTATATTATAAATGACATTAAACACGTTAGAAGTACATTTCCCATGAGGCAGCGCGCGGTAGCGCTAATGCCGCTGTGGACGTGAGAATGACATCATCAGACAGGGGAAGGGAGATGCGGCGCTTCTGCAGACGACTTATCAACTTTTTCAACAAAGAAACGGACTAAAAGCAGCGGACAGAGAGAGGAGCTTCTGAAACAGGTGGAGACTGTCAGAACGTGAGGAGAAACTTTAGTTGTTCAGCTAAACATGTGCTGGAAAGTTACAGCAGCTGACCAATGACCAATGCAAAGAAAACATATCATCATTAGTGCTTAAAAAGCATCACAACAGTAAAGTGAGGAGACTTTCTCTCCATCTCTCTCTCAGAGCCATTATCATGTCAATTCATTTCATCTTATTAAGGACACATGTGCCAACACATGATCCACAGTTACATTCAAAATAGACAATATGAAATATATCAAATACTGCAAATAATTACAGCAACATAGACAGTAAAAAATCAATTCTCTAAGTGTAGGTGAGAAAAGGCCTGAGGCCAATGACTCCACATTATTGAGCTGATCTCAGACACACCAGAGTCTGAATAATGGCATTTGGAGAGTTGCCAAGTCTACACATTCATTTATGTATTTATTTATTTGACAGGGTCATTACAAATGAACACAGTACAAAACAAGTTGTAGCTGATGCTCATTTTCAGCTCCCAATCATCCCATTAACACTTGTATTACCCCCAGAGGGACTATACGGAAAGGATTTATTAAGGTAAACAAGTTACTTAGTACTTCCCCAAAGTGCTCCAAAGCTCCTCAGCAGGAGGCCCGATGGTGGCGGGGCTGTGTGTCAGGGGCGGGCTGATAAAGTCTCAAGTTTAACCTTTGTGTCTTCCTTCAGTTTTCTTTCTTTCGCCCCCTAGTGTACAAACTGCTCTAAAAACCTCATCCTTTCATCTTTTTTCACCAATCTCATGAATCACTTCTCACCTTCTCTAAACTACCAAACATGTGATTTATTTGGGCGTTTTAACCCTTTGTTTGCCAGTTTCAAAACAAAAACTTTGAAGTTGTGTTACAAAACAACATAAAAAGCTCTTTATAATAATGATTTTTTTTTTCTTTGCTCTTCCAGAGCTGTTTAAAACTCCACGTCTCAAACTTCAACACAGACAAAATGTTCATGAAATGAAAGAAATAAATCTTGCTAAATGTTCAAACATGTAAACAGGAGGACATATGTTTTTTTTTTTTCGATGGCACGACTTAACGATCTCTGCTTTTCGGTACCGGGCCTTAACGGTACTTTTTTTTTCGATACCTGTGTTATTTTAATTCACTAAAATAACATGTGTATAAAAGTATCGTTCAGGACGTCCCAAAACAGCGTAACAGAAAGAACACAGGCCGCAGCAGCGCCACCTGCTGAAACCTGCAGAATTCCCACTTAAGCAGCGATAAAAAGATGGAAAGGACATTATTCCCTCCTGAGCTGTGAGGACAGACCAGATCCACATCAGGACTTTTTTTCAGCTAAACTTTTCTAAACACACGCGCTGTGACAAAGCCAAACTTCACACTCAAAGATCTTTACACAGTGTGAGCGCTCACTCTGTCACTAATCATTTACCAAAACTGCACCAAAAATGTCTAATACAGAGTGAGCGCTCATAATCCATAAACAATCTTTGATATTCCCCTCGCTGCAGAGGAAACAGCACGTTAGCTCCGCCTCCTCCGTGGGTCTGTCGCCAAAGACGTCTTTCTTGTGTCATTGCCCTGGTTTGCTTTTCAATTGACCTAAAAACTCAAGTTTCCTCTTCAGTCCTGGTTAAGACCTGGGTTACACCCGGTTTAGTCTAAGTCCTGGTTTAGTCCTGGCTCAGATCTGCCTCAGACCGCGGCTCGAACATCTCTAATTACAAACGTTTATTAAGTTATAGTTTACTTCTGCATTTGTGCTGAAGCGGTTCATTATCTGCACACGTTCATGTTGCTTTTTTTAGACTCACTGAGGTCATATATGGAGATAAAAAAGTACAGAAAGTTAGAACCAAAACAAGTTTTGTTTTTCGATACCGCCCCTACTGGACCTTTTCAGTCGGTACCAAGTAGGTACCGTTAACGGTGCCCATCCCTACATATGGGTTAATGAACTTTCTCCAGAATAATAATGAAGATCTCAGTTCTAAAGTTTGAGTGAAATCAGCTCAAACTCTTCTGACGTCAATATCACAGCTGTCGACACAAGAGAAACATGTACAACAGCAAATCTTCAGAACAATCAACATTTGAAAAGTATATGAAGAGTCAGACTTACATCTGCAGATCGGGTTCATCCATCGTTCTCCAGCAGGACTCAGTCTGAAACAGACACAGACTCAGTCTGATCCACAGTTTGTTTGTGTCGACTGTAATAACTGTGTAATAACTATGTAATAACTGTCCTCACCTGAGAGTGGAGAGTGAGCAGTGGGGCTCCTCCTGTAGAGCAGTCAGGAGCTTTACTCCTGTGTCTCCTGGATGGTTGAAGCTGAGGTCCAGGTCTGTCAGATGGGAGGGTTGGACCTCAGAGCTGAGGCCAGAGCAGCACAGCCTTCCTCTGAGATCAGACACCCTGACAGTCTGAACACACAGGGTTAAACAGAGTCATAGAAATGACAAACTCACAGAGATGAAGAGTAAACCCTCTGACCTGAGCTGCTCCAGTTTACAGTGAGGACTCTTCAGTCCAACAGACAACATCTTCAGCCCTGAGTCCTTCAGGTCATTGTTACTGAGGTCCAGGACTGTAAGACTAGAGGAGCTGAGGACTGAGGACAGAGCTTCACAGCTGCTCTCTGACAGGTTACAGCTGCTCAGTCTGGAGGAGACGGAACATTTACAATAAGACACAAAGTTACACAAACACAAAAATAACAACTGGTTTAAATCTAAACAGAAAGAGAAGCTTCTACATTGAAAATTGAGTAAATAACGTCACGTACCAATTAATTTAATGCTTTTTCTGCCAGGCTGTTGCTGTGTGACATCACTCACATACCCTCTAAACTCAAACACATCTTGAACAATATTTTACATTTAGTTGAGCAGAGACAGAACAAGGTGGTGTGAGGCGCTTCAACCAATGAAGAGTCAGGACACAATATCCCCGCCCACCTCCTCCTCTGATTGGTCCACTGTTCAGTCAGTCACTCTCTGTCAGCCAATCAGAGTCACTGCTGCTGAGGTCGTGCTCTTTCTCACTTCCTGAAACACTGAACTAATTCAGCAGCTTTTTGGAAAGAGACGATGGTCACACAGGCGTTATTTCAGCTCCTGTTCAGGCTGTTTTTGATGAAGGAACAACATTGTAACATGTTTAACTAGAGCTGCACCATTTGGATAAAATATTTATATATGGGTACAATTCTGTTTCGCTTTCAGCCAAGACTTACCTGAGAAGTGAACATTTTAAACTCAGTCACAACTTTGCACTTTTATACGTAAAAGCTCGGACCAAATGAAGTCTCGCGGTGAGGAACTGTACAGTTGTTATTGATGGAGCCTCTCTGACTCTGTTTTGTCTCTGTATAAATGAACTGAGGCTCAGGTGCAGATTATGAGACATTTGAAAGTTAGTTTGAGAAAACAGAAATCACTAAAGCTTTCAAAGCTTAACAGTTTATACTTCTGGAGAATACTGCAGTGATGGAAGCGGACTGGCTTCTTGTAAATAATCTTTATAGTTTGATTGTATAATGACCTGATGTGTTAAGTGGCTGAGGGAGAGGCCTGGCCTCATGCTGTCTGGCAGTATGATATATGTGAGAATATCACAGCGTGCATGTACAGAAGGCCTGGTTAGAAATAGCTTTGTATAGTTTTGACATTATCCTTAGATGTTTGTCAAACTAGTTTAAACAAACTATTTAAAATCTGTTACCGATTTTATAGTTTTGTTTGAAAATTATCTGAAAATAGAAAAACACATTGATACAGTTTTAGTTAATTTAGCACCAACTGATTTGAATGAGCCATTGACTGACCTCAGCCATACATTTGGACAGAATCTCCACTGACTGTTCTGGTGACTTGGCGGGTGCATAAAAAACGGCATCGTCCGTATAAAGTTGGTTGCCTAGCCTGCCAAACGACATGCCTTTCATAGATATTTCAAAGACATATAGTCTGGGAGCGAGCGTGATCTCAACAATTTCCCGGTGGGCGTGATTGACAGACGGCATCAACAATTAGAGCAACGCTAGATACGTTGCAGTAACAACGGCAGAAAGCCTTTCCAAAAACGTCCTTTTTACGAGGAACGCTTCGAACGCTGTTTCTTGCTCCGGGTTTAGGGATTTCATATTTTCCAAATGATTTAAAACAGACGAAAGAGCCGAAGAAAACAGTGTATCGGCCGCCATCTTTAATGTTTGGAAGAGTGCATGGTGGTGACAGTGACGGCTTCTGTCTCTTGGTGCGTGATTGGACCGATGTGGGTCAAATCGTGAAATGATTGGCTGCGAGCACCCGCCCAGACGGTTCTTCTTTTGAACAGAAAGGAGGAGTGTCTGGCAGGCCAGGCAATAAAGTTGGCCATTTACCCCGGGACATATTAGAGGCAAATCATTCATAAAAAGACTAAACAGCAAAGGTCCCAGTATAGAGCCCTGTGGTAAGCCCTTTAAAGGCTTAAGAGCGGTGACTTATCCCGGCCGACTTTAACACACTGATGTCTGTCTTGAAGATAAGATGTGAACTAGAGGATGACACGGGAGTGATTTCTCATTCCTGTCCCGTCCCACTCCACACAAAAAATCCTGTCCCATCCCATCCCGGTGTGATGTGCAAAAAAAATCTTGTCCCGTCCTGTTCCCGACAGAATCAATCCCACTCCCGTCCCAATCCCGCATGTTTTACAAAGTTTTTTTAGATGCACATCAGGCCGATAAAAGCCACATGTTGTGACTGAAATAACCAGGGTCACAACCTGGGCTACATTATTAGTCTAACCACCAGCACTATTTAAATAAAGTCGTTTAGGAAGTTTCAGTTTTATTTCACACGGGCAGTGGAACATGACACCTCCCCTTTAAGATCGCTGTCCCTTTAAGATCCACAGCCAAAGCCCTGTCCTCGTATCACACACAGCTTTTATCACACACGCAAACTAGTGGCTGTGAAGTTCACTTTTTACTTTAACGTTCGCCTAATGCCACTGTGTTCAGCACCAACACATCTCCCTCTGTCCGCGCTGACAGCGGCTCCAGCCACACACGCAGCCGCGCACGAGGGGAGAGAGGGGGAGAGAGAGAGAGAGAGAGCGCCGTGTTTGGGCCGACAAGGGAGGGTGCACTGCTGCGGCGCATGGACAGAAGGCAGGATGAAGAGAAGAAGTTAGCGCTTATTTGTATATTAATCATTTCTTTCCATGTTTTGTGCCTCATGAAATAACAACAGCGTGTCACTGCATTATCTGCCACTTTCTGCCGCTTTGATGCGATATACTCCCGCCCACTCCCGGTGTTTTTTTCCCGGTCCCGTCCCAATCACGGGATCAATAGTGAAATTCACTCCCATCCCGTGGGAATCCCGCGGGATTCCCGTGACCCACGGAATCCCGACAAATTGTCATCCTCTAATGTGAACCAGCCCACTGCCTCAGCAGAGATGTTAAAGGAAGTCATCTTGGATAGTAGTATGCTATGACTGACCGTTTCGAAAGCCTTTTTTAGATAAAATAAATACTGCTCCTACCACCTGACTCCTGTCAAGGGAGTGTTTCATGTTTTCAATCAAACAGCAGTTTACAATTTCCGTCGAATAACCGGATGTAAAACCAAACTGCTTTGGGTGGAGAAGCTGATTAGCTTCCAAATGGTCCATCAATTGTGCAGCTACTACTTTCTCAAGTACTTTGATAAAATAGGCAAAATGGATATGGGCCGATAATTACACGCACTGTCCAGGCTTCCTGCTTTGAATATTGGAACGATGACGGCCTTTTTCCAGCCTGAAGGAAACTGACATGTTCTGATTGACAGATTAACTAGATGTGCCAAAGGTTTACTCAGGACACTGCTGTATTTAAGAAAGCAACAATCAATGTTAAAATATATCATTTGATTTAGAATTAGATTTTTTTTTCAATCATTTGTGTCACTTTTGTTTCATCAACCTTTTTGATGTAGAAACATCTGCAGAGGCAGAAGGAGCTGGACGATTTAAGTTTTCAGTTGTTACAAAATCTTTACACAAATCCTCTACTGATTGCACAAAATACAAGTTAAATTCATTTGACATTGTGGCAGCGTCATTTTATTTATTTATTGGTTTATTTGGTCGGGACAGTGCATGTTAATGAACATACATGCATGTAAACAAGCCACACCGGATTGTAGCCTTGGGCTAATTTCCATCCGTCGTCCCCATGCGCACTCTCAAACACACTCTCATTCATCCTGGCCTATTGTACATGTTTTTAGTGGTAGGGAAACCGGAGTACCCGGAGGAAACCTACACAGACACGGAGAGAACATGCAAACTCCACCCAGAAAGGCCCCGTCCAGGTGGGAATCGAACCAGGGACCTTCTAGCTGTGAAGCACGAGCGCTAACCGCTGTGCCACCGTGCAGTCATGAATATTTTTCCATCTATAGTAAGTCCCTGAATTCCTTTGTGTTTAGCTGTTTTATTAGTCAAGCTATTTAAGTCTTTCCAGAGAGAATGATTGTTACCCTTTGCATTTCCTATAAGTTTAGTATAATAAGATGCTTTAGCTTTTCGTAATTAATGGACCACTTTATTTCTTAAGCTTTGGTAAGTTAAGACATCAATATTAAGCTTTGAGCTTAAGGATTTCTTTAGGGCCATATCTCTCATCTTCATTAGCTTTTTCATGTCATTATTTAGGCATGGAAGGTATTATTAGTTTGTTTGCATTTATTTTGCTTTGTAAATTTTTCTACAGTTGTTTTCAAAATAATAGCAGTGTTTAAAAACCTTAGATAGCACAAAATCTTCATAATAGATTTATTTTGATGCATTGGAAGCATTGCCCATGGTTTCCTAAATAAAAACATGAAGAGAAATGTATAATTTCATCAAGTACTGTAGAACATTTTTTTTAAATTTCAGAAAATAGCCGTGTCTGCATTTGTCTTTACAAGCTCAATATGTACTACATAAAAGGAAATTCCCCATAGGATTTAGCTTTCCTGTGAATCAATAAACTAATATTTAGTTGTATGACCACAGTTTATTAGAGTGTTGCATAGAGTCAACCAACTTCTGGAACCTGTCAACAGGTATTCCAGCCCAAGATGCTCTGACAACATTTTACAATTCCTTGGTTTTGTATCAGAAACTGCATTTTTGATGTCACCCCACAAGTTTTCTATGGGATTAAGGTCCGGGAATTGGGCAGGCCACTCCATAAAATTAATGTTCTTGGTCTGGAACAAAGATTTAGCTTACTGGTGTGTTTGGGATCATTGTCTGGTTGAAACATTCAAGGGGCATTTCCTCTTCAGCATATGGCAACATGACCTCTTCAAGTATTTTGATATATCCATACTAACCCATGATCCCTGGTATTCGATAAATCAGCCCACACCATAGTTAGAGAAACAAGCCCATATTATGATGCTTGCCCCACTATGCTTCACTGTCTTCAGAGTGGACTATGGCTTCAATTCAGAGTTTGGGGGTCGTCTGACAAACTGTCTGCAGCCCTTGGACCCAAAAAGAACAATCTTACTTTCATCAGTCCACAAAATGTTTCTCCATTTCTCTTTCGACCAGACAATGTGTTCTTTTGAAACTGTATCCTCTTCAGCACATGTCTTTTTTGTAACAGTGGGACTTTGCGGGGGCTTCTTGCAAGTAGATTAGCTTCACACAGGCGTCTTCTAAATGTCACAGTAACTTCAGACTGTCTTTGATCATCCTGGAGCTGATCATTGGCTGAGCCTTTGGAGCTCTGGCTATTGTTCGAACCAATCGAATGGTAGTCTTCCATTTTCTGGCTATTGTTCGGTCCATTCCAATGGTAGTCTTCCATTTTTCTTCTGCGTCTCTGTGTTTTTGCTTTCCATTTTAACGCGTTGGAGATCATTTTAGCAGTTTAAACCCCTCCAATCAACCTTTTAACAAAAGAACACAGTACTTCTGAACAATGTCTTGAATGACTCATTTTCTTCAGGATTTCAAAGTGAAATGTATAACATGTGCTGACTTCCTAAAATAAGGGCCACCTGATTCAAACAGAATGATTGACCTCACCAATTGAACTCTCCACTGCTATGATTTTGAACACACCCCTTTCAAATGAATATTCAACTACACAGAGGTAAGAGCATGCATACCATGGATGCTGGGTCTGTCTGTGTTTCTAAGAATCTACTGCACCTACAGGTAAATTGTTGTCCATGTAGTTCTATGATTTATACCAAAAACTGTGAATAATCTGGTTAATCATGTTGGACTGCAATTATTTTGAACACTACTGTATGAACCCTGAATAGCTGCTGTCATAGAATTGCAACATTCATCGACATCCTCCATGGCCATAATTTGTTCCCAATTACAGTTCACTCGTTCCTTTTCAAATTTCACAGCTTTGGATTTAGGAATAACTAACCTTGTATTATTATCATTATCAGGTTTACCAGACAACAAATGTGTCTGTTTTTAACCACCTCGACCTGCTCTGTGAGGAAATGATGATTCTGTGACTCAGTCCGACTCACAGGTCGTGAGACTTTGTTTGTTTCTAGCGTGATAATAGTTTGCAGTTTGCTCTGCCCGAGACACACGTGGAGTTTGTTTACAGCGACTGCAGAGACAAACATGATTCTCCTGAAGACACTTTTCATTGACCAACAGCCAAAGGCAGCGAGGCTCCATCATTCTGATTGGAGAACATGTCTGTCACTCAAACAGTGGAGGGCAAGGCCTAAAAAAACAAACCCTCAGCCCTTGAGGTTACGTTACAGCAGCAGCTCAAACCTCAGTTTCAATGTGATAAAGGTTAATCGTGCAGCTCTATGTTTAAAGCTCTTAAAGTGTTTTTACCTTTGACTGGAATCAAATTTATAAAACATTGTTCAGATACAAAACTCAGGTTTAAACACTATGAGCTATATTTTCCTGAGGCAGCACAGTTTCTGCACAATAATCTCATAAAAACACATGATCTACTTGTTCTTACAGAAAAATTGACACTGGGATATTTTAATCATATCTTAAAACATTATAGACCAATGAGAATAACTGTGTTCATGTATTTAACAAATAATTCATATTAATTTAAAAAGTAAGATAAACCCTATGACCTGAGCTGCTCCAGTTTACAGTGAGGACTCTTCAGTCTAACACACAACATCTTCAGCCCTGAGTCCTTCAGGTCGTTCTTACTGAGGTCCAGGACTGTCAGACTAGAGGAGCTGAGGACTGAGGACAGAGCTTCACAGCTGCTCTCTGACAGGTTACAGCTGCTCAGTCTGGAGGAGACGGAACATTTACAATAAGACACAAAGTTACACAAACACAAAATAACAACTGGATTTAAAGAGGGCTGTTAGGCTTTTGCAGGTGTTTAAATCCAAACAGAAAGAGAAGCTTCTACATTGCAAATGGAGTGAATAACGATGCGTACTTTAATGCTTTTGCTGTTGCTGTTGTGACATCACTCACATACCCTCTATAACCTCAAACACATCTAGAACAATATTTTACATCTCGTTGGTTAGAAAATGCCACATTGATCTAAATGTCCAGTGGTTTCCTTCCTGGGGCTCAGGAGGAACAGGAGGAGCGTCGCATAAGCTCCAGCAGCTGTGCTCAGAACAGCCACTGGAGAAGATTCAAAGACTATTCAAAGATGTGCAAGTGGCTCGAAGCACAACTTCAGCAGGCTCTAAATTCACTTTGTTTCTAGTTGGCGCTTGTTGTTCTGACTCTGAACTTTAGGAGCAGAGACGATTGTTTAAAAGAGTCAGAATAAGAGTCAGGACACACTTTCCCCGCCCACCTCCTCCTCTGATTGGTCCCCTGTTCAGTCAGTCACTCTCTGTCAGCCAATCAGAGTCACTGCTGCTGTGGTCGTGCTCTTTCTCACTTCCTGAAACACTGAACTAATTCAGCAGCTTTTTGGAAAGAGACGATGGTCACACAGGCGTTATTTCAGCTCCTGTTCAGGCTGTTTTTGATGAAGGAACAACATTGTAACATGTTTAACTAGAGCTGCACCATTTAAAAAAAAAAAAAAAACTAATTATGATTTTTCTGACCGATATTGTGAATCGATTTGTGGTTTTAATATTTTATATTTAGCCTGTGTTTAATTTTTCATGTGTCTGAGCATTGAGCATAAAATTCTAAAACTGCTGTTAAAGGGGAACTAAAGGGCAAGACAGAGGCTTAACTCCACCCACTCCCAAAATTCAAAAAACTCCGCGAAAGAGGCGTGCCGGGAGGCCTTGGGGGAGACGGGGGGTTGGGGGGGGGGGGGGGGCGATGTCTGGGGCTGTCAGTGACAGCGGCCTGCTTGCAAGCGATCGCTTGTAGCTGCACAACTCGCTCGCTCGCTATGAATCCAACTCCAACTCGCTACGGAGGCGTATGCGGGAGGGAGTGTGGGTTATATACGGCTGCAGTGATGACGTTCTCTGGTACCGTGACGTTGCATGGGTAAGGTCATTGGCCAATCACATAATTCCACTTTGGTTGAATGTTTTTAACCTGAAGAGGGCAGTAACCGCTCAGTTTTGGACCCAAAAGAGGGGTTTTGAACTAATTTTGCACAAATGTCTGGGACATGTAGAGAACTCTATTTGACACCCATTTAGGCAGCTTATCAGTAAAAAAAAGTGGATTTGGGGTTTAGTTGCACTTTAAACATCACGGTGCTCAGTTATTACATTTCAGCTTCATCAGCAACAAGATACAAATCTGCAAAAAGCAAAGAGGCAAGAGTCTTAAGAGGGAACATACTTAGTTCTAATCATTCTCTAATTAACATAGCACTCTCTTCCTTCCTGTTCAGTGACATAAATACATTCTCTGAATCAAAAGCTGCAAAACGCTGTTTGTTTTAAGAAAATCCGCCTCATATTTACGTCAAAAACCTGCAGTGAAGATGTTACAGTTGGACGAGGCTAAATACAGTGATACGAGCGTACGGTGATGAACGGAGGAGTTAGTCTGTTTTTAACCACCTCGACCTGCTCTGTGAGGAAATGATGATTCTGTGACTCAGTCCGACTCACAGGTCGTGAGACTTTGTTTGTTTCTAGCGTGATAATAGTTTGCAGTTTGCTCTGCCCGAGACACACGTGGAGTTTGTTTACAGCGACTGCAGAGACAAACATGATTCTCCTGAAGACACTTTTCATTGACCAACAGCCAAAGGCAGCGAGGCTCCATCATTCTGATTGGAGAACATGTCTGTCACTCAAACAGTGGAGGGCAAGGCCTAAAAAAACAAACCCTCAGCCCTTGAGGTTACGTTACAGCAGCAGCTCAAACCTCAGTTTCAATGTGATAAAGGTTAATCGTGCAGCTCTATGTTTAAAGCTCTAAAAGTGTTTTTACCTTTGACTGGAATCAACTTTATAAACATTGTTCAGATACAAAACTCAGGTTTAAACACTATGAGCTATATTTTCCTGAGGCAGCACAGTTTCAGTACAGTAATCTCATAAAAACACACGATCTACTTGTTCTTAAAGAAAAACTGACACTGGGATATTTTAATCATATCTTAAAACATTATAGACCAATGAGAATAACTGTGTTCATGTATTTAACAAATAATTCATATTAATTTAAAAAGAAAGATAAACCCTCTGACCTGAGCTGCTCCAGTTTACAGTGAGGACTCTTCAGTCCAACAGACAACATCGTCAGCCCTGAGTCCTTCAGGTCGTTCTTACTGAGGTCCAGGACTGTCAGACTAGAGGAGCTGAGGACTGAGGACAGAGCTTCACAGCTGCTCTCTGACAGGTTACAGCTGCTCAGTCTGGAGAGAACACACTGTTTTAGGAGAAGTTTAGAAGGTTCATACTTACATAGACCTCACTCACAGAGCTTTGTTGGAGGCTTTGACCACTGGCAGCAGCTTCAGCAGAACCTCCTCTGAAGCACAGTATTTCTTCAGCTCAAACTGCTCCAGAGCTTCTTCTGATGACAGTAAGATGAAGGCCAGAGCTGACCACTGAGCAGGAGACAGTCCACCTTCAGACAGACGTCCTGAGCTCAGGTACTGTTGGACCTGCTCCACCAGAGAACCATCATTCAGTTCATTCAGACAGTGGAGCAGGTTGATGCTTCTCTCTGCAGACACTTCCTCACTCAGCTTCTGCTTGATGTACTCAGCTGTTTTCTGATTGGTCTGGGAGCTACTTCCTGTCTGTGTCAGCAGACCTTGGAGAAGGCTCTGATTGGTCGGCAGTGAAAGACCCAGGAGAAAGCGCAGGAACAAGTCCAGGTGTCCGTTTGGACTCTGTAAGGCCTGGTCCACAGCCGTCTGGTGAAGGAGTTTCAGTTTTGGTTTGACTCTGAACAGAGTGGACTTCTGTGATTTTTCTGAGAACAGGTTGACTCCAGTGTGGATGAAGGTCTGATGGACGTGAAGAGCAGCCAGAAACTCCTGCACACTCAGATGGATGAAGCAGTAGACCTGGTCCTGGTACAGGCCTGGCTCCTCTCTAAAGACCTGTGTGAAGACTCCGGAGTACACTGAGGCGGCTGCAGCGTCCAGCCCACACTCGCTCAGGTCACTCTCGTAGAAGATCAGGTTTCCTTTCTGCAGCTGCTCAAAGGCCAGTTTTCCCAGAGACTGCACCATCTCCCTGGTCTCTGGACTCCAGTGTGGGTCTGTCTCAGATCCTCCTTCATACTTGATGTTCTTGACTTTGGCCTGAACCACCAGGAAGTGGATGTACATCTGAGTCAGGGTCTTGGGCAGCTCTGCTCTCTCTCTGGTTTTCAGCACATGCTCCAGGACTGTGGAGAGGATCCAGCAGAAGACTGGCATGAAGCACATGATGTGGAGGCTTCGGGATGTCTTGATGTGGGAGATGATTGTGTGGGCCTCGTCTCTGAACCTGTTCCTGAAGTACTGCTCCTTCTGTAGGTCGCTGAACCCTCGCACCTCTGTCACCATGGAGACGCACTCAGCAGGGATCTGATTGGCCGCCGCGGGGCGTGTGGTTATCCAGAGGCGAGCGGAGGGAAGCAGGCTCCCCCTGATGAGGTTCACCAGCAGCTCCTCCACTGAGGCGCTCTCTGAGGGCTCCGTCAGGGCCTTGGTTTGGGTGAAGTCCAGAGGAAGTCTGCACTCGTCCAGACCGTCAAAGATGAAGAGCAGCTGCAGCCCTTCAAAGCTGCTCACTTCTTCTGTTCCTCTAAAGAAGTGATGGAGCAGCTGCACCAGGCTGAAGCTCCTGTCCTTCAGCACATTGAGTGCTCTGAAAGTGAAGGGGAACAGCAGCTGGACGTCCTGGTGGGCTTTGCCTTCAGCCCAGTCCAGACTGAACTTCTGAGTGAGCAGTGTTTCCCGATGCCAGCCACTCCCTTTGTCAGCACTGTTCTGACGGGCGCCTCTGTGTCCGCGGGGCCTTTAAACATGTCTTCACATGTGATGGCTGTCTCTGCTCCGCCTGGTTTCCTGGAGGCTGTTTCCATGTGTCTGACCTCATGTTCCTGGTTGACCTCTGAGGCCCCTCCCTCTGTGATGTAGAGCTCTGTGTAGATCTGCTGCAGGAGGGCGGGGCTTCCTGCTTTAGCCACGCCCTCAAACACACACTGACACTTCTGCTGCAGGTCACGCTTCAGTTTACGCTGAAGAACTCCAGAACATCTCCCTGAATGAAGACACAGACAGAGCCTGAGTCTCAGAGAAGATCAAATGACTCAGTGAAATGGACCTACTGCTCCACAGACGCTCAGCCAGCTCCTTCTGCTGCCTCCTCCTCAGGAAGTTCACCGTGATCTTCAGAAAAGCCTCTCCATCCTCATCCTCCACAGGCTCTAAGCATTCTGGGTAATCTGTGCTCAGAACCTTGTGGAGCTTCTTCAGCTCCTTCTGGACAAAAGTGAAGATGTCCTCCTCCAGAAGCTGCACAGACACATTAGAAACAACACAAATGCAGTCAGTGTCAGATCTGTGTGAAACAAGTCCATTCATCTGAACATCTCCAAACTTCAGTGAAGGACACACCTTAAATATGGAGTCCAGCTGAGTGTGATGTTGCTGAGCTCTGAGCTCTGGAGCCTGCTCCACTCTGTGACAGAGACACAACAAACACCTCAGGATTCAGCTGTTTCTCTCACACTTTCAGAACCTCATTAAACCACTGTCTGTCCGTGTGTTTAAACAAACTGAATCTTACAGATCTGAGGAAAAGGTCAGTGGTTCAATCATGGACCGGTCGCTCCTGAGGGACTCACAGTCGGGGCCTGGTTCAGAACCTTCTGGTCTGACGTCAACACTGGGTCTAACACAGACAAATACATTTACAATAAACATGAAATATTTATATCAAATGTGATGATCCTGGTTTATTTGATGATAAACAAGTGAGAGATAAATTAGATTAAGTTACAAAGCAGTTTTATCAAACATTTGATTAAAAGTGGGTAAATAGCCAGAATTATTTACGGGCTGTTTTCCATATTCCGTCTACAGTCATTATCTGGATTTTAGTTCCTGATCCTTTGTGATTGAAATAACAGCACAGTAATTGTGATTGTCACAAAACAATAAAACATGCAACATTCACTAAAGATTCCTTTTTTCCCCCATAATACACAGAGTCAAAGCTCACCGCTCTGTCCTGAAGTGCATTGGTTTGTTCATAGACCGGTCACTGAGGGACTCACAGCTGGGACCAGGTTCAGATGGAGGATGTTTCTGGAGGCTCCTGAGTCAAAGAAGAAAACACAGTTCAGTGAAACAAATGGGACTGTCCTGGATCATCGGCTCCATCACAGAAACAATTTAATCCGATTAAACTAAGCCTACTCTTAAGTCTTTTATTTTTTGATTTTGTGTTTTGATTGTTTTTTAGAAGCAGGAGTTTATGGAGACGTTGATGAACTGGGCCCACAGGGAACAGTCCTCGTACCGCTTCTATTCACTATTTACACATCAAACTTTATTATAACATAGACGGCTGAGAGAGTGGACTCAGGGGAATCTGAGGTAAATTTTAAGAGATTTATATCTGATCTCAAAAGCCACTTTAAAACAGGTCAAAGGTTACTTTAAAACGCTGCGTCACAGAAGTCGCTCAAACAGAGACCTGACAGTTTATTCCTAATGACTCTGTCCAATTATAAAAGCCAAACACTAAAATGTCATTAACATAAAGTGGTCTGAGTCGACTTACTGTGAACGATGATTTCCTTTAAAATCAATCAATCGATAATTGGAGTGATCACTTCTCACTGACACCGGGCCGTTCCCAGGAGCAGATCTGTGAACACGAGAGACTTTAGGTCTGACTCTGATGTAAAGAACAGAGTTAGAGTCGACTCTGACGTGGAGAATCATGGTGGATCTCACCTCTGGGCCTTTTCCTCTCTGAGCTCTGTTTCTTCCATTGTTCGTCCGGAGTCCTAGGCGACATTCATCATTTTGTAGTTAGAACATAAAATGAAACCGTTTTACCAGTTTACTCTTTGCTAAATAATCTTTCAAGCAAAATACAGATTGTCAATCCAGACATGAGCTTTTCATTATATATTTTTTTTTCATCACTGATGTTGCTGGTTCATTGCCTGTGGGTCTCACAACATCAGACAACGTCCAGTCAACGGAGCTGAGGTTAATCAAGCCCTGACTCGTATCACAGGCACAATCATCCTGCTCTCCTCATTTTGCAAACTAAGAAAGGCTTTCTGGTTAAATCTTCAATGAAGGTGCTTGAGTCATCTTCTGTACTCAGTAGTTGAAGTCTCCAAACTTTTCGCCTCTCATCCAAAAGGCTTCGTCAGTGGACGAAATCCCGCTCAGCACGCAGCTTAGATAAAGACCATGGGGAGGAGTTGGGGTTGGCCCGGCTCCTCCCCTCTAATCACAGCTACTCTCACCTGTGGGTAAACAACCTTTGAAGTAGAGCGTCTGTAACGACCTGCTCCCCCCAGTATCGGTCAGTCCTGTCCTATTCATAGATGATCACTACCCATTATCTGTCCTATTCATGGCTGATCACTGCTAATTACCTGCCTATTGTTCTTTTGTTAGCTGAAGTATCGTCTCCTTGGACTGGGCGTGTCCTGTTGGTTTTCCCCGAAGCAGATTGGAGTATAGTGACGAGAGATTAAATCTGAGCCCACCATTCCGGTTCATGGAGGGATTTTCTTTCCTGACAAAATAGCTTCTTTTACTCCTCTTTCAAACCAACGTTCTTCTTTAGCTAAAATTTTGACCTCCCCGTCCTCAAAGGAGTGATTGGAGGCTTTAAGGTGAAGGTGCACAGCCGACTGGGGGCCGCTTGTTCTTTCTCTTCGGTGTTGATAAAGTCTCTTCTGTAAAACTTGTTTCGTTTCTCCAATATAATTTTCTTTGCATTCTTCTTCTTTGCATCGAATAGAATAAACCAAATTGCTTTGTTTGTGGCTCGGAGTTTTGTCTTTGGGATGAACTAATTTTTGTCTCAGTGTGTTCACAGGTTTGTGGTACACTGGAATCCTGTGCTGTTTAAAGATTCTCTGAAGTTTCTCTGAGACCCCGGCTACATACGGCACTGCAACTCCCTTTCTTCTGGGTTCTGTAGTCTGTCTGTCCTGCTCTTTGGGTCTTCCTGCCCTTTGTGCTTTAGTGAAGGACCAGTTAGGATAGCCACAGTCTGAGAGGGCTCTCTGGACATGTTGCTCCTCTTTGGTCTTTCCTTCTGCACTGGTAGGCACCTCTTTAGCTCTATGTCTGAGTGTCCTAATGCCCCTATTTTGTGTTGGAGTGGATGGTTGGAGTCAAACATCAAATACTGGTCAGTATGAGTTGCCTTCCTGTAAACCTCTGTCTGCAGGTGTCCGTTTTCCCCTATGATAACTTTACAATCTAAAAAGGCAAGTTGTTTCTCCTTAGCGTCCTCCCGAGTAAATTTAATGTTAGGGTCCACAGCATTGATGTGATCTGTAAAAGGTGCCACTTCCCTCTCTTTAATTTTGATCCACGTGTCATCTACATATCTGAGCCAGTGGCTGGGTTTGTTTCCTGGGTATGAGGCCAAGGCCTTACTCTCCATTTCCTCCATGTAGAGGTTAGCCACTATGGGTGAAACTGGAGAACCCATCGCACAGCCGTGGATCTGTCTGTAGAAGTTGCTCCTGAACTGGAAATATGTTGTGTTGAGGCAAATCCCCAGTAGTTGGCAAATGTGGTCAGGAGTGAGCTGGGTCCTATCAGCTAAAGTGCTGTCCTCAGTCAGTCTCTTCTTCACCACTGTGACTGCTGCTCAGGTTGGGACGGATGTGAACAGTGCTGTCACATCGTAAGACACCATGGTTTCATGGAATAGCCTCTCCCGGGTAAAGCTTGTAATACAGCTTTTTGTCAAGCTTTACCCGGGAGAGGCTATTCCGTGTGTTTATGGTCTGCCAAAATACACAAGGTAGGTTTTCCTCTCAGACCCATTGTGAGTGGCATCAACTCCATCACCTATAATCTGGTGAAACACCTCAAGTTCATTTTATCCCCTTTAGTCGGCAACACAGAACACCATGTGGAAAACACCAAGGAGTTTGTGAAGAAGATCAAACACCTGCAGCTGGAAACAGATGAAACTATGGTTTCTTACGATGTGACAGCACTGTTCACATCTGTCCCAACCTCAGCAGCAGTCACAGCGGTGAGGGAGAGACTGACTGAGGACAGCACTCTAGCTGATAGGACACAACTCACTCCTGACCACATTTGCCAACTACTGGAGATCTGCCTTAGCACCACATATTTCCAGTTCAGGGGCAACTTCTACAGACAGATCCACGGCTGTGCTATGGGTTCTCCAGTTTCACCCAGAGTGGCTAACCTCTACATGGAGGAAATGGAGAAGAATACCTTGGCCTCATACCCAGGTAACAAACCCAGCCACTGGCTCAGATATGTAGATGACACGTGGATCAAAATTAAAGAGAGGGAAGTGGCACCTTTTACAGATCACATCAATGCTGTGGACCCTAACATTAAATTTACTCGGGAGGACGCTAAGGAGAAACAACTTGCCTTTTTAGATTGTAAAGTTATCATAGGGGAAAATGGACAACTTCAGACAGAGGTTTACAGGAAGGCAACTCATACTGACCAGTATTTGATGTTTGACTCTAACCATCCACTCCAACACAAAATAGGGGTCATTAGGACACTCAGACATAGAGCTAAAGAGGTGCCTACCAGTGCAGAAGGAAAGACCAAAGAGGAGCAACATGTCCAGAGAGCCCTCTCAGACTGTGGCTATCCTAACTGGTCCTTCACTAAAGCACAAAGGCAGGAAGACCCAAAGAGCAGGACAGACAGACTACAGAACCCAGAAGAAAGGGAGTTGCAGTGCCGTATGTAGCCGGGGTATCAGAGAAACTTCAGAGAATCTTTAAACAGCACAGGATTCCAGTGTACCACAAACCTGTGAACACACTGAGACAAAAATTAGTTCATCCCAAAGACAAAACTCCGAGCCACAAACAAAGCAATTTGGTTTATGCTATTCGATGCAAAGAAGAAGAATGCAAAGAACATTATATTGGAGAAACCAAACAAGTCTTACAGAAGAGACTTTATCAACACCGAAGAGAAAGCACAAGCGGCCCTCAGTCGGCTGTGCACCTTCACCTAAAAGCCTCCAACCACTCCTTTGAGGACGGGGAGGTCAAAACTCTAGCTAAAGAAGAACGTTGGTTTGAAAGAGGAGTAAAAGAAGCTATTTTTGTCAGGAAAGAAAATCCTCCATGAACCGAAATGGTGGACTCAGATTTAATCTTTCTGCTTTTTACTCCAATCTGCTTCGGGTTAAACCGACAGGACACTGCCAGTCCAAGGAGACGATACCTCAGCTAACAAAAGAACAATAGGCAGGTAATTAGCAGTGATCATCTATGAATAGGACAGGACTGACCGATACTGGGGGGAGCAGGTCGTTACAGACGCTCTACTTCAAAGGTGTTACCCACAGGTGAGAGTAGCTGTGATTAGAGGGGAGGAGCCGGGTCTACCCCAACTCCTCCCAACTGGTGTTTATCTACGCTGTGTGCCGAGCGTAACCTTGTTCACTGACGAAGCCTTTTGGATGAGAGGCGAAACGTTTGGAGACTTCAACTACCGAGTACAGAAGATGACTCAAGTACCTTCGTTGAAGATGGACAACTCCTGTACGACTGAGAGCCTACACAGACATCTTTCTGGTTAAATGCTGCGTTCATGTGGAGCTCGTTTTCCTGAGATGTGACCTGATTGTCCCCAGTTGGTTTGTCTTCATGTGCTCTTTAAGAGGGAAAGTGGGGATTTTGGCGTTGGCATCTCAAAAGCTAAACTTCGGTTTGGTCATTTTAGAAAATATCATTTACATTTTCTTTTTGTAAACATTAATGTCAGACATTTCTCTTATTTCTCAGACATTTCTCTCTCAGATCAGCTGATTTCCACATCAGGTGCAGAAGTCGAGAAGATCGTTTTGACTCAAGTTCCCCAGTAGTTTTCCTCAGTCGTGCGAGCGTTCATGTGCATTTTCAAACTGGGTAAAAGTTTCCTCAGTTCCAGAGGACCACATGAAAGCAGCAAAAGAGGGGAGGAATTTTATTGTTTACTTTCAAAGTTTACTCTCTCTCTCCTCAGTTTGCAAACTTGCAGACTGTCTTCTTCGACTTCTTGCTGCTCCTTTTTATTCATTATTTCTTTTTTTAAATACAGTTATGTTTCTTTTCTTTTAACTGAATGTAATACAATAAAAATGAAATGAAGAGCGTACCATGGATGGAGTGTTCAAAGACGTTTGCAGCTTTAGCCTGTAGGAAAAACATAGTTGGTTCATTTATCAGTGAAATATTTCTCCTTTGTTCTATGTGATTATTCAGTTATTAAGTCATGTGATTTAATGATTTCACCTTGTTCTTTTCTTTTGTCGTTTCAAGCTTTTAACTGTTGCCTGTATTTTTACATCAGTGGGTTGGACTTCAGACCTGTCTCTCATGAAGGACCTGCTGTCTCCAAACTCAGGTTTCTGCTGGAGTCTGTTTCACAAAGTCATCGGACAAACACAGTCTCCATCAAACATGTCAGACTAAGTATAATTAACAAATGTGTTAAACAGGGCCTGTCCTCTCACCTCTGAGCTTTGTCTGTGGCTCCATCCTGATCTCTTTGCTCCATTCTCAGACCTGCAGGACATCACACTTTGATCCACGTCCTCTGTTCACAGGAATCACCTCATGAGTATCAGAAATTATTGGTTGGTTTATTTGGTAGGGACAGTGCAAGTTAATGAACAAGCCACACCGGATTGTTGCCTTGGGCTATTTTCCATCCGTCGTCCCCCATGCGCACTCTCAAACAGACTCACATTCATCCTGGCCTATTGTACATGTTTTTAGTGGTAGGGGAAACCAGAGTACCCGGAGGAAACCTACACAGACACGGGGAGAACATGCAAACTCCACAGAAAGGCCCCGTCCCTGGTGAGAATCGAACCCAGACCTTCTAGCTGTGAAGCACGAGTGCTAACCGCTGTACTACCGTAACCAATAATGATTCTAATCATAGATTTAGTTTGGAGATGCTTGTCCAGACACTTCGGATCGATGTACATCAATGACGTGTTAAAACTACCCAGTGTATCTGGGTTTAATGCATTTAAACATTACATGAGTTTGAAAGTAATGAGTTTATGATTCTTTCCAGATCAAAGGGACAAAATCCTAACCCACATGTGTTTTATTTGTCCTTTATTTCAAACTGACCTCAGCTTTTCTCTTGGTTTGTTTTCTCTGTAGGTGTCAGTAGTGAACTCTGCTCTGCTCCTCCCCCCTCCCTCCTGCACACGCTGCTCTTATGATGCGTTCATAGAGAAGGGAAATCTCATTCATCTTGTGCGCAACACACATTTATCTGTAGAATTAAAAAGTTATGTAGAAAAGTAAACATTTTGAGACATTTGGAACTAAATTTACAGTGCAGAACTTTTATTTCCCACAACCCTTGAACGTCTCATACACTTCCTGATGTTGCTGTGCTTTATTTTTTTTAATGACCTGACAGTTCCCTGTGTGAAGGAATTAACTTTATTGTCCCTCATGAGGAAATTAGCTCTGGGCTCATAAAGCAGATGCAGCTGAAATGTAAGACTGAGAACGACAAAAACAATAAAATTGGTAATAAAAATAAGTGCAGATTTGTACAATGTGATAAATAAAAACATTTAAAGAACAAAAAACATAGGC
The DNA here is from genome assembly GCA_007210695.1 of Neogobius melanostomus. Classification (NCBI taxonomy): domain Eukaryota; kingdom Metazoa; phylum Chordata; class Actinopteri; order Gobiiformes; family Gobiidae; genus Neogobius; species Neogobius melanostomus. The sequence continues at coordinate 53,917 of VHKM01000325.1, read as the reverse complement.
CCCTGCCCAGTGAACTGAGAACCAAGTGGGATCTGCAGTACCCAGAGCCCACCCCACCGTGGGGTTAAGGGGTTAGTGGATCAACAGCTGAGGAGGGGAGTGGAGGGGGAAGGACCGGGCTGTGCTTTTCTGTTTGTTTAGGAGGGAAATGGAGGTGGGAATCAAAGAACATTTAAAGCTGTTGCTCTTGCATCTGCTGGCTCTGTATCGCCCCCCGAGGGCAACACGTCGTACTCTGAAAATAAAACATGAGATGGATCTGCCAGGATGTTCGAGGCTTAACAACGATCTCCTCATACAAAGACTGAAGAGGCCGAGAGTCTGGTTTTCCCACGAGCTTCAGTGCTGTTGTTACCGTTCTGTGCAGCTTGGTCTGAGTCTGGACTGTCAGGGAGCCGGACCACACAGCCGGACCACAGAGCCGGACCAAAGAGCCGGACCACAGAACCGGACCAAAGAGCCGGACCACAGAGCCGGACCACAGAGCCGGACCACAGAGCCGGACCACACAGCCAAACCATATCTCACAATGCTTACAAAAACTCCACTGTAAAATATAGCCCTGATCTCTGCACTCAAACAAACACAGCCTTCAGAGGAAATGCAGCCTTTGGACTAATCTGCTTCAGTATCTACATGTTCACTCCAGATCAAGTTGTCAGAAACCATCAGACCTAAGTATCTGTATGAGGACACTTGTTCTATGACACTTGACAATTATTACAGAGTCATGTTCTGTTGATAATGATTCATTATTTACATGTATTTGAGATTCCACATTTACAAATTGAATGTTCATAATATAAAAACACATTATCAGTGATCCCACAGTTTGGAAATCAATGTCTGATTTTAACAAACAGCTACAGAGATTAAACTATAGTTTGATTAGAAATAGTGATAAACATGAAACTGAGCACTTCAGATCTGATTAAAGAGTCAATAAATCAGACTTTAGACAAAGACCAAAAACCAGGAAATGAAGGAAGAATCAACCAGACTAAAGACTAAACCAGGACTAAACCAGGACTAAACCAAGACTAAACCAGGACTAAACCAGGTCTAAACTAGGACTAAACCAGGTCTAAACCAGGTCTAAACCAGAGCAGGGGTTGAATATGATGAGAGCAGTCGAACCTGAGCGGATCCACAGAGTCCACCGTGTCCCAGAGAAAGTGCGTCTGACGGAGAGACTGGTTTGTGCGTTTCTTCCTGGAGCGACTCAGAGCCGCACCTGGATTGGCTGCGGTCCAGGTGGGCGGGGCTTGAGTCCAGGTGGGCGGGGCTGCAGACAGGTGACAGGAGGAGAGGCTCATACAGCAGACAGTGATGAGGGAAGAAGGAGAATTCCACTGAGGCTGAACAGAGCGAGGAAAGAAAACAATTAGTATGATTGGTGAACTGTAAACTCAAAAAAATCTGCTGGAAATGTGTGGGGAGTTTGGTATATTGGTATATATATTAGAGGTGGGCATAGATTAATTTTTTAATCTAGATTAATCTAGATAAAAATGGCTTGTTTGAATTCTGCCGAAAGCATTCAGAATATGTGTGCTACCCAAATAATGACTAAAAGTAAGTCTTTGAGAACGAGTTTCTCAAGCCAGGTGGTGCATTAGACCAGAGGCTCATCTCCTTTTTACAAAATGCATCAAACTGCTTGAGGAAGCTGTTCTACTGTGATAATTGGTGATAAAAATAGTTCATGTTCAATAAGGTGCACTTGTGTTACTAACTGTTTATTCAGTTAAACATCATTTTGAACTGTAGGCCTACATAAGAGGTGGTGATGAACTGTTTACAGTCAGTAGCTTTGTGTCAATCAGTCCAAGCTCTATTTCTCCTTCTTCCACCGGGCACTCAGGCTGACCAGCTTGTTCACATTTTCTGGTGACAAACTAGATCTCCTCTTCTGCACAATATGGCCTGCTAAAGGAAAAAGTCTCTCACATGGGACAGTTGTTGCAGGAGTCCCCAAGTATTTACAGGCGAGACAAGAGGAGACAACAGCGTGTTAGACGCATGTGGACACGAGCGCAGCCTTGTACGCATCAGCACCAGTGAACACCGGGATGATCCAGACTCCATCCCCACACTGCTGCACCTTTTGCCCCACACTGACCAACCAGACTTACAGCTGAACTACACTCAGACTCTCTGTTATCTCCTGGTGCAGGTCAATTCAATACTTATCAAAACATCCCTCAGTCCATGCACTGCGCTTTGGCTTTGAAATGCAGCTTCATTACACAAGCTCTTTACCTTCTGCAGTGACACAGACGACTCTATGGCCTGTGGCAGACAAAGAGACTGCTCTAAACTTTGTTGGGACTTACGAGAGAAGCCAGTCGTAAGAACGTCACTCTGGGAAGGTCAGATGTCCGTCGCCAACTCGCTATTAACCTGCTAAAAAGAGCCACGTTTGCTTTCTCTCTCTTACAGCACTGACCTACGTGTTGTATTTCGTGTTGTATTTCGTGTTGTATTTCATGTTTGATAAATGGATAAATCGTGTTTAAAGCACTACATGGTGTGAGGAAAGCCTTTGAAGTGCTGTGACGCAGCGCGCTCCAGTGTTGGCACATGGCGCGCTGCGTTCTGGTGCGCACTCATCGCTGGACTTTAAAAACTCGTGACTTGTCGGGATTATAGACGGTTAAACAGAAGGTCGGGACCCGTGAGACCAGGGGAGGACACTCCCGTGTGAGGCCTGGGAGCGGTCGGGAACGGGATTGAAATCCATTCCCGTGCAGGCCTCTACTCCCAACCCAACTTTGAGAATAGATTAACGGCGATAACGGCCCGATAAGAGTCTCCCGTTAACGCAGCACGTTAATGCCGATAACGACCCACCATTAATATATATATATAAAAAAAAAAATTCTTCCTCACCCTCCGCGGGCGGTCTCTCTTTTTCCTCCAAGCTCGGGTCCTCTACCAGAGGCCTGGGAGCTTGAGGGTTCTGCGCAGTATCTTTGCTGTTCCTAGAACTGCACTTTTCTGGACTGAGATGTCTGATGTATTTCCTGGGATCTGCTGGAGCCACTCCTCCAGTTTGGGGGTCACTGCCCCGAGTGCCCCAACGACCACGGGCACCAATGATGCCTTCAGTCTCCAGGCCTTCTCTAGCTCTTCTCTGAGCCCCTGGTATTTCTCTAGTTTCTCGTGTTCCTTTTTCCTGATGTTGAAGTCGCTTGGTATTGCTATGTCAACCACCATGGCTTTCCTCTGCTCTTTGTCCACCACTACAATGTCCGGTTGGTTCATTACCATTCTGTCCGTCTGTATCTGGAAGTCCCACAGGATCTTGGCTCGGTCATTCTCTACCACCTTTGGAGGTGTTCCCACTTTGACCTTGGGTTTCCAGCCCATACTCTGCACAGATGTTCCTGTACACTATGCCAGCCACTTGGTTATGGCGCTCCATGTAAGCTTTCCCTGCCAGCATCTTACACCCTGCAGTTATGTGCTGGATTGTCTCATTGGCCTCTTTGCACAGTCTACACCTGGGGTCTTGTCTGGTGTGATAGATCTGGGCCTCTATTGCTCTGGTGCTCAAGGCCTGCTCCTGTGCAGCCATGATGAGCCTCTGTGCTGTCCTTCAGGCCAGCTCTGTCCAGCCATTGGTAGGATTTCTTGATATCCTCCACTTCAGTTATGTTTCGGTGGTACATCCCGTGTAGGGGCTTGTCCTCCATGACGGGACCTCCAGCGCCTCATCTTCTGTTCCCCATTGTCTGAGACATTCACTGAGCACGTCATCTGTTGGAGCCTTGTCCTTGATGTACTTGTGGATCTTGGATATATATATATATATATTAAAACAATGAACCCTACTTTCCAGATACTCAAGCCTGATTTGAAAAATGTAAAAAAAGAGGTGTGGCTTATCGAGTCAGTGGGGTGGTGAGGGCTGGGAGGGGTCTGGGGCTGTGATTGACAGGTCTGAGTCACCTAACCTGAAAGCATCCACACTGCACCTGCTACTTTAAAATAAAAAACGAGCAAGATAGCGAGCTAACTTGTTTAGCCGCATATTCCACTGGGACCCCTCTACAAAACACTCAACAAGGCATCGTGGTGCCCAGCGGCCATGTGCCTGAGACTGCTTTGAGACACTGGGTTATTTTATTAGGATGACTCCACTGTCCTTTACAAAGCTAGTGGCTTAGCATTGAGCTAAAGCAGTGTTAGCATCGCAGCTGAGGGACCGAACATAACTGTGTCTTGACTGGATACTTTCAGAATTTACTGATCAAAGCTTTATTTGTTTTATTACAGTAAAGTGCACAAAACATGTCACATAAAAGCAGTGTCTTCAAAATAAACATTATTCTGCAGGAACCAGAATACAACTTATCAGCAAAAAAACAAAGTAGATTTGGGGGTTAGTTTCTCTTTAAACTGCAATTAAAAGTTCCCCTTAGATCGTCATAGGTTCAATAGCTCAGCAACTTTAATAACACTCACCTCACAGCAAGAAGATCTCGGGTTCAATTCCCAGGCTGGGTGTGGAGTTTGGATGTTCTCTCTGTGTTCATCGATTGTTTTAATTTTTTTGTCAAAGTCCTGTAGTTTTCCACATTGATAATAAAACATGTACAAAAGGCTAAAAACCTCCAGACACTGAAGGACGGGTCAAATGCACAAGACACATTTCCAAACACATAGGTAGAAGAAAATAACCACTGAAAACAAGACGAAACACTTAAAAAAAGCCTGAATTAAGTTGATTTTGAATAGGCTTGGACTATTCTTTAAATAAGATCGGAGCAAGGATGACTGTGCCTTACCTACTGTATATTATCAAAACTACTGCGTTTTCCAAAAAGTGTCTCAAGTCAATGTAAAAGACTTTGTTTATTTTATTCTTTATTTTACGAGGTAAGTCAAGGTGCTTTAGAAAGCAGTACAAAGCATTAAACACATTTAACAAAACAAACATTCTCATTATGTAAAATCTGACTAAAGCACTGATCTGTTTAGAGTACTTTGTCAAAGGATATAACGGAGTAAATCTCACTAATTACTATCCACCTCTGACATTTGGGTAAACAATTCTCACCATTTCTTTTAGACGTTTAAAATATATGATGAAACTACTTTGTTTAAAAAGCCAAAGTCAAATGAAGGTAACAGACTATATGTATGCCTGCCGCTCCTCTGGGTGCGTCCCGTGTGCGTCTCTAAAGAAATGCTGTGGAACCTGCCCGACCAGGAGCAAAGAGCAGCTCTGCCTCAGGTGACTAAGCAGTAATAAAGGTCAGTGACATTCCAACATCTGTTCTAATAATTAAAATATATATTCATCATCATCAACGATCAAGCTTTTACTTTGTATATGTGTATATTGTCTCATTCAAGACAGAGTGTGTGAAATATCAATGGTGACAATGTTAACCAAAGGGTCTCCTCCCTTCGGATAAGAAATTAACAAAACATGGGGATTGTTTTATTAAAAAAAGAAAACCTAGTTTTTTGTCTTCAGTATTTTAGTCTTTAAAAGAGCATGAGAATATAGAGTTTTATGATTTTTTTATTATCATTATTATTATGGTCCAATCATTTAATTCAATGTTCTTCATTTTGACCTTTATTTTTTGCATATTGTTTCGTTCAGTCACCACAGTGTGAATAGGATAACAATCTGTGATGTTATTGGGCACGGTGGCACAGTGGTTAGTGCTCGTGCTTCACAGCTAGAAGGTCCGGGTTCGATTCCCACCAGGGACGAGGCCTTTCTGTGTGTTTGCATGTTCTCCCCGTGTCTGCGTAGGTTTCCCCTACAACTAAAAACATGTACAATAGGCCAGGATGTTTGAGAGTGCACATGGGGGACGATGGACGCAAATTAGTCCAAGGCTACAATCCGGTGTGGCTTGTTTACATGCATGAGACCCATGTATGTTCATTAACATGCACTGTCCCGACCAAATAAACTAATAAATAAATCCCTGTCTCGTACCTTTGATTAGAATTAAAAAAAAATTGATTTTCTTCATCACTCCATATATAACATGAGTTTTATAGAGTGAGTTTTATCAAATCAATATTTTGCATTGATTTAGATATTCCTGTGTGTTTTTGGGCCCAAAATGTGGACATGTCCGGGAAAATGAGGATTTATTTATTTATTTATCAGGGACGATACAATCAACATAGTTACAATTAATGTTTGCAGCTGATGTGATGCATGAAGAGCTTTTAGCTCGTGCTAATTCACAGCCCTGGTTGGGCCTTTCTACACAATTTACAATAATAAATACATTAATACAACATTTGTATAAACATGTTCAATCACACACACACATACTGTATATGCTCACACCTACATTCACACAGACTCAGTGCTGTTTACAAATGGGTACAGCTTTGGTTTGTTTTTAACCAAGACTTAACCCTAGAAGTGAACAATTTAAACCCAGATATGGTTTTAAGTTCTGTGGATAATGAGTTCCACATGTTGTATGGTCACCTTAATATAGGCTTAAATACTGATGTCCTACCAGTCCTATAACAATAATAAATCAAGCACATTTTAAATCGTCCATGTTACTTAAGTTTGACAACCCATTCGTTTTTCCCGAGAAAAACATGTTTGTAATTCTTCCAATGACATTTTCAAAATGAAAAATTACGAAAAAAAACTTTTTTTTGTTCTTAAATCACAGAAAAGCCCAAAGCAGCAGACAGCTCCGTGTGGTTGCGGTGCTGCAGGAAGTGGATGAGCCGCACAGGAAGTGGAAGCATCTCCAGCTGCGTGAGGCGCTGGACTCCGAGCAGACGTCGGATCAGGAGACGACAGAGCTGCATCAGGGAGCGAGGACAACCTGCCGAACACAGACCCGAGTCAGACACCAAACCTGCCAAGTGAATAAGAGTTTGTTCATAATGTTTTGGCTGAAGAAATAAAGGAAAATGAACGACTCCAGACAGACACAGAGAGTTCAGACCAGGGCTTCCCTTTGCTGTAGCTGGATTTTGGCTGGTTTGAAAAGTAAATGATGTTAATATACTTTCCATTGGCCAAAAAAAAAAAAACCTCTGGAGGAGGAAAAAAAGGAGAATAGGCTAAGTCAGCGACTGACAAGTGTTTTTGAAGCAGGCCTAAATTTAAACAAGTTTAATATTTGTATGAAAAACAAAGTTCGCCTTTAGGCTATTTTACAAAGTGCAGTTGAAGCATGAATATCGCACTGGAAATGAAAGGCTTTTCTTTCTTCATGTGGTGTTACATTTTCCAAGAGGACAGAGGCTACAGGTACATTTATTTAATAAATGTGCAAAACAAAGTCTTGCAGAACCTCAGACGGCTATATTCATGTCACTAGAAACCAAAACCATCACATTTACTGCACAAACTCACAGGACATGTTCACACGCTGCTGCCGTTTGCTTTCAAAACTAAAATAATCTTTTCCTCCATGATGTTTGATGCATCCCCGATGTTAATTGTGGACAAAACTGTGCAAACTGTGGGACGTTAGCCTCCACAGTGTCCAATTCACTTAAATTACTGTATTGTGTATAAACTACTGCTATGTTGTTGTTTTTTAACAATTTAAAAGAACTGCCTTTAGATAAAATACCTTAACCATCAAGGTATTTAAAGTCCTCCATACAATTTAAATGAGGGTTAGGTACATGTGTTCTCGGTGGAAAAAAGGCACAAATGTTTGACCATAAATGCACTGACGGCGAGGCAGGAATCCAGCTGAGGGGCCTGTCATCAATAATCAATAACTCAAAAACAGCATGCACAAACACTCATTTTGCACTTTAGTTGAGCCCATCACAATTCAAAACAGTCAAAAGTGTGACAAAGAACTCTTTTCATAACTCAAATGTAACCTTTAGTGTTTTCTCAGTGACGGGAGCTGAAACCTGTCCCGTATGAACTGAATCCTGGACATAAACAGACTGTAATGAAAGTGGACACTGGCCCCGGGACACTCACTGGTTGGAGCTGGATGGAGCTCCACAGGCTGCAGGACTGTAGCACCTCCACCAGCTTCGTGCAGAGCTGCACATGTCCACGTAGTCCAGGAGCAGGGTCACTATCGGCCCCGTGAGGTGGCAGAGCGAGGGGCGCGAGACGGCTTCACAGAACTGCACTCAAAACACAGGAGGAACCAGAGTGTGGGAGAACTTTAGGATCTAAAGACGTTATTGATATATCCTGGAGGTGTGACCATCTTTGAACCATTTCCTCTGAGGTCACACCTGTCAGGAGCAGTGGGCAACAGAAGCCATTATTCTGTTCTAATGTTCCTGATGAAAAACTATATTCGAAGGCTGGGACAGACAGCTGGAGGAGGTCTTCACCTTGTCAGTCAGTTGGAGGAGGTCCTCACCTGGTCAGACAGTTGGAGGAGGTCCTCACCTGGTCAGACAGTTGGAGGTGGTCCTCACCTGTCAGACAGTTGGAGGTGGTCCTCACCTGGTCAGACAGTTAGAGGTGGTCCTCACCTGGTCAGACAGTTGGAGGAGGTCCTCACCTGGTCAGACAGTTAGAGGAGGTCCTCACCTGGTCAGACAGTTAGAGGAGGTCCTCACCTGGTCAGACAGTTGGAGGTGGTCCTCACCTGGTCAGACAGTTAGAGGAGGTCCTCACCTGGTCAGACAGTTAGAGGAGGTCCTCACCTGGTCAGACAGTTAGAGGAGGTCCTACTGCAGACAGTTGGAGGGGTCCTCACCTGGTCAGACAGTTGAGGAGGTCCCACCTGGTCAGACAGTTAGTATGGCAGGTGGAGGTCTCACCTGGTCAGACAGTTAGAGGTGTCCTCACTGGTCAGACAGTTGGAGGGGTCTCACCTGGTCAGACAGTTGAGAGGTCTCCTGTCAACGTGAGGGTCCTCACCTGGTCAGACAGTTGGAGGAGGTCCTCACCTGGTCAGACAGTTGGAGGTGGTCCTCACTGTCAGACAGTGAGGTGGTCTCACCTGGTCAGACAGTTGAGGGGTCCTCACCTGGTCAGACAGTTGGAGGTGGTCCTCACCTGGTCAGACAGGGGTCCCCTAGACAGGAGGTCCTACCTGGCAGACAGTGGGGGTCCTCACTGGTCAGACAGTTGAGGGTCCTCACCTGGTCAGACAGTGGAGGTGGTCCTCACCTGGTCAGACAGTGGAGGTGGTCCTCACCTGGTCAGTAAGGTCTCACCTCACAGTGTCCTCACTAGACGTGAGGTCCACCTGTCAGCAGTGGGGTCCTCACCTGGTCAGACAGCTGGATGTCCACGGTCAGACAGTGGTCCTCACCTGGTCAGACAGTCTGGAGGTGGTCTCACCTGGTCAGACAGTGGAGGTGGTCTCACCTGGTCAGACAGTTAGGAGGTGGTCCTCACCTGGTCAGACAGCTGGAGGTGGTCCTCACCTGGTCAGACAGTGGAGGTGGTCCTCACCTGGTCAGACAGTTAGAGGTGGTCCTCACCTGGTCAGACAGTGGAGGAGGTCCTCACCTGGTCAGACAGTGGAGGTGTCCTCACCTGGTCAGACAGCTGGAGGTGGTCCTCACCTGGTCAGACAGTTGGAGGTGGTCCTCACCTGGTCAGACAGTTGGAGGTGGTCCTCACCTGGTCAGACAGCTGGAGGAGGTCCTCACCTGGTCAGACAGTTGGAGGAGGTCCTCACCTGGTCAGACAGCTGGAGGAGGTCCTCACCTGGTCAGACAGTTGGAGGAGGTCCTCACCTGGTCAGACAGTTGGAGGTGGTCCTCACCTGGTCAGACAGTGGAGCGTAGGGTCCTCACCTGGTCAGACAGTTGGAGGTGGTCCTCACCTGGTCAGGCAGTTGGGGGCCTGGGGGGAGGTGGTCTCACTGGTCAGCAGTTGGAGGGTCCTCACCTGGTCAGACAGTTGGAGGAGGTCCTCACCTGGTCAGCAGTTGGAGGAGGTCCTCACCTGGTCAGACGTTGGAGGGGTCCTCACCTGGTCAGGGGCCTGGTCGTGGAGGTGGTCCTCACCTGGTCAGCTGTTGGAGGTGGGTCCTCACCTGGTCAGACAGCTGGAGTAGTTCCCTCCTCAGCTCTTCTCGGGTGGCGTTCTGGTGGAGGTGGTGGTGGGGGTTGGGGCTGTAGCGGCAGTGGAAACAGGCCTCAGCGTCGCAGCCGTTGTCCAGCAGCAGCTTCAGCGTCGGCAGAGACTCCAGACCCAGGTGCAGCGCGGGGGCGAAGGACGACGGCTGCTCCGGAACCTACAATCAGAGAAAACGTACATCTGCTCCACGGTGGCTCGACAGCTGTTATAACAACTGCATTTCTCCACTTTCAGATCAATGATTCTGACTTTCCTCCCCATCTCCTCACAGACCTGAGTGTGGACATTCGCCCTGTACTGCAGCAGCAGAGCAGTGAGGTCCACCCAGCCCATCCTCACAGCCACCAGCAGGGGGCAGAACACGTCCTGCTCTGTGTCCGCTCCGGCCTCCAGCAGAACGCGGGCCGTCCTCAGGTTCCCGCTGTGCACACTGGAAAACAAATTTACAAAGTACATTCTATAAACTTAACCGTTTCATAGGTTTTGTACGAGGGGAGTCATAGGAGAGAAGGAGAGCTGTGGTCTCGTTTTAGGACCACGCTGGACCTGAGGTTCTGACCTGAAGAACAGAGCGGAGCTGCGGTGGTCGCTGTAGTTCCGGCTGCGCTCCTCGGATAGCGGTGCATTCACGTCGAACCCGGCCGTGATCAGCTGCTCCAGCACGGCCTCGTGGTCCCGCTCGGCCGCCAGGTGCAGCGGGCTGATGCCGCTGCGCTGCACACACCCCCTGCTGGTGAAGGGGAGGAGCAGCGACACCACTCTGCAAACGAGCACAGACACGAGAGGTCACCATCTCCAGGCTTTAGGGAGATTTTAGGAAGTTTAAGCAATGTGTATCTATCACTAAAGCCACTCGGCGCAAAAGAGTCATTGTCCAATCATATCCCATAGCGACTGTTCCTACCAGACATTCCACAGATCTACTCCCATAGAAACTAATCGCACAGGACCCAGATAACCTTAAATGGACATGTCCTGCATATGGATTTTTTTTTTTTTTTTTTTTTTTTTTTTTTTTTTTTTTTTTTTATTGGATACGGCGTGTGAGCAGAGTCGATGTTGGATTATGGGGTTTAAATATGTGGAGGACAGTTTTTGGTTTGAACAAGACACAAGTGTAATCAGGAAGTACAGAACGAGGCTTTAACACCGTAGAAGAAGAAACAAATTCACACTTTGTCTGAGGATTAACTCAGACAAAGCGTGACTGTCGTGAAATGCTGCTCCAGGTCTGTCTTGATGAGAGAATGTTTCTTTAAACCTTAAAAAAAGACTATTTTCCATGATAGATCCACTTGAATTCACCATGCATCTTGTCGTTTGCCGAGAGTTTCTTGAGCTGTCGTTGCTGGACAATGACATTGTCACAAAAAGCTGTTTCTGCTAATGGAATATCTGCTGCACGGTTTAATCAACACTGGGCTAACATAATAAAAGATCAATTACCAAGAGAATGACTAGCAACCTATTTAGCTCGATCTGGTGGATATTGCACTTGTTTACACGAAAAAGAGTCACTCGCAGGCTGTTCTCTCTCCTTATGTGTTAAACTCCACTTCCTGATTGAGCTAACATTGGTCAATGGGACGGGGCTTTTGCAAAAGGTCAATTGTTTGAGAGAGAACACTTGGATTAGTTACACTGACCATCTTTAAAGGGGGGTATTATGCTTTTTTCAATCACATCGCACCAGTCTATAGCATACTACATGATGACGTAACCTTCTGTTGGTCTGTATATGCAGTCAATTAAAATAACTGCCTTGAATAAAATTGCTCTCTCAAATGGCTGTACTGAACGTCTTGAAATAGGCCTCTGTCTCTTTAAGAAGCTTTCCGACACGCCCCCTTCAGCACACTGCTGTGGCATCTAAACAACACTACTGTGCGGGGAGGGGGCTCTGCTGAGCTGAGGAGCAGTGGTTGGTGGCTTGGCTGGTGACGAAAGGTCCAGAGGCGTCTCCAGGAGGTGGGGGCGTTCCTAGGAGGACTGAGGCATAGCTACACCTAAAATGGCTGCCGTCTAAGTTTTTACTGATTACTCAAAAATATGTTAATGAGCCAAGGCAACACTCCAGGCATGTGTTTAATGAGGGAATGACATAATAACATGATATAAAGCTTGAAAAAGTCCATTTTACATAATACCCCCCCCCTTTAAGGGACTCACACCAAGAATAACATGAACAACACAAGTAACGGGTCACATTCATCCAGAAGGTTAAAAACTGATTTACGATTCAAAACGCATGGAGCCATCTGTCCGTCTGTTCCGTCAGTCTCTCCGTTTACCCTGAGCGTGTGGGAGTCATATCAATGGTGCATTACATGAGCTAACCATCGAGGGGCGCTACTACACACAGCTCAACAAGTAAAGCCGAACAAATGACTATCTTCAAGAAAACCTTCACTGTTTTCTTCATGTTCTAGTAGCGTTGTATTGCTTTGGACACTTGTTTTCTTCTCCCAGCGCCCTCTGGTGGTAACTTTTGCTTATTTAAAAAGGCAGTGGAGTCGTGTTTCACAACATTCACGCAGTTTCAAGTTAATCCTCGGACAAGCTGTTTAATTAGTTTCTTCTTCTACAGTGTCAGCGCCTCGTTCTGTACTTCCTGATTGCAATATCATCATTTTTCAAACCCAAAAACTGTCCTCCACATTTTTAAAGCCCATAATCCAACAATAACTGTCCATTCTGCTTTGCTTCACTTCTGACATTCACATGAACTATCGGGAAGTGCAGCTCGATTCATGACAGCGCTACGTGAGTGAATGCGAGAGCTAGAAACGAGTTGACTCAGTAGATAGTTATCATCTTGGCTCCACTCACGCCGGGTGGTTGTTGAGCGCGGCCGCGTGCAGTGGAGCAGCCCGGACTTGTTGCTGCGGTTGGCGTCGGCCTTCAGCGACAGCAGCAGCTCCACCACCGACTCGTGTCCGTTTCTAGAGGCTTCGAACAGTGGAGAAGCTCCGTCCAGCGCCTGGGTGTTCACCTCTGCTCCTGCACCACACGGGAAACATGCAGTTACTAACGTCTGGTTTACTAACTATGATTGGATCTAATCTTTGTATTTACTGATATAGATTTCATATTTGTTCCTGTAAGACTTCGAATAACACTCTGATTTATTATGATACTTCATTCTAATAATCTGTTGATAACTAACGATTACATTTTAAGGGGAGACAGACAATCCAAGCAAAACAGTTTTTTTTTTTTTTTTTTAATTTTTGGCCAGTCTGCTCACTTAACCTGTTATCTGCCAGATTAGGTTTAGAGTTATTTTCTCAACAAGAACCAGGTTAAACTTAATCAAAGCCAAACTCAGAATTCATGGAATTAACTTTCCTTATGGGAACTTCAATGCCGTTTGTGTGAGCAGTTTAAAGAAGGGGTATTATGCTTTTTCAATCACATAGCACCAGTCTATAGCATACTACAATGATGACGTAACCTTCTGTTGGTCTGTATATGCAGTAAATTAAAATAACTGCCTTGAATAAAATTGCTCTCTCAAAATGGCTGTACCGAACGTCTTGAAATAGGCCTCTGTCTCTTTAAGAAGCTTTCCGACACGCCCCCTTCAGCACACTGCTGTGGCATCTAAACAACACTACTGTGCGGGGAGGGGGCTCTGCTGAGCTGAGGAGCAGTGGTTGGTGGCTTGGCTGGTGACAAAAGGTCCAGAGGCGTCTCCAGGAGGTGGGGGCGTTCCTAGGAGGACTGAGGCATAGCTACACCTAAAATGGCTGCCGTCTAAGTTTTACTGATTACTCAAAAATATGTGAATGAGCCAAGGCAACACTCCAGGCATGTGTTTAATGAGGGAATGACATAATAACATGATATAAAGCTTGAAAAAGTCCATTTTACATAATACCCCCCTTTAAGTAAAGCCATCACTGATTCCCCAATTTCAGCCTAAACTTTAAGTAGGTCTTAAGAGCAAAAAAAAAGTCAAATAATTTCTTTTCTTTTCCAAGATGGCGATAGTTACAACGGCTATATATTTGTTGCCCCTTTTAAGGTTTTTTATTCATTGTATATAAGATCACTTTGCATTTTTCTGACAATTTACAACAACACATTGGAAGTAGATGAGTTTTGTGATTCTACTCCTGCTTGAATATTAACGCAGAACCACTCATAACGCCGTTGACTGCCCTTCGCTGATTGGTTGACGTCACTTCCTGTTTGCTGCGCATGTTCCATTGTGGGAATGTAGTTGATGCCGACTCTAATCAGACTCAATCGCTGGTACAGCAGAGTCTGGATTTTTCAAGGCGAGCTCCCGCAGCATCACGTTTTCCAGTCTTGAACTATCAAATTTTTTTGTTGATATGTTGTTCCTGCCTGATTTATTTAAGCTTTTTCTAAACTACTTTATTTAAAGAGAATAGATCTCCAAAGTTTTTCTGATTATATGCAATGTGTATATTTTTCAGTGAGTTTTTTCCGAGTGCTGTTGCCGGTTGGTACCTCTCTGGAGCAGCAGCTGGATGGCCTGCTGTGCCCGTTCTGTGCCGCCATGAAGAGGGGGTCGATGCCGAAGACGTTCCTGTACCTGGGGTTAGCGCCGGCGTTTAGCAGGTCCTGCAGAGGGCGCTGTGTCCCTGATGGCAGGCCTCGTGCAGAGCGCTGTTTCCGAAGCTGCAGCTGCGGTTCACCTTCGCTCCACTTCTGAGCAACAGCGCCACCAACGGCTCGTCCCGCTGTTCACAGGCTGCGACACCACAGAGAGGAGCAAACAAGTTTTAACATTTCTGCAGCGCTTTCTAACGCCAGCATCCCTGTGAAATATTCAGGGTTTCCTCAATAGTATTTTCCTGAAAGTGAATTTTGTGCCACAGCCCAAAATGAGTTTGACGCCTCACCTCTAAGGTAACGAGACTTCAATAGGATTTGCTTTGAATTCGTAAAACTCCCGAAGTCAAGTTAAAATAATTGTAACTATTTGGCCAATTCACAATAAATTGTGCAAAAATGTTATCAAAGAGTGACCTGATAATGATATTTATGTTTTCATATTAACGTGACTACAACTGTCTTCACTTGTTTGAATAAAAATGTGCAGATCGTCTTTAAACAGGAACCCCAGGAGTTCTACCACTGTCCTGTTGGATCTCACTGTGAGATATCGGGTTAGAGTTTTAAAAGTTTGAGCTTTACTTGTGCATAATATGAACGCTTGTGTTTTACTGAATGAACTGCTAATAAATGATTATGTTTGTGGTGTTGCAGCAGCCGGGTGCAGTTCCCCACTCACCAAAGTGGAGCGCTGTGTCTCGGTTTGTGTTGGCGATGTCGGGGTCGGCGCCGTGGTTCAGAAGGAGCTCCGCGCAGGAGGCGTGTCCTCGACGCACGGCAAACATCAGCGCCGTCGTCCCTTTAGGTGTGCGGCGATTCAGCAGGTCTGGGTGAGCTGCAGAGTGGTTAGCACCGTCACATATACAACACTCTGCAGAGTGGTTAGCACCGTCACATATACATCACTCTGCAGAGTGGTTAGCACCGTCACATATACACACTTGCAGAGTGGTTAGTACTCACATATACATACTCTGCAGAGTGGTTAGCACCGTCACATATACATCACTCTGCAGAGTGGTTACACCGTCACATATACATCACTCTGCAGAGTGGTTAGTACCGTCACATATACAACACTCTGCAGAGTGGTTAGACCGTCACATATACATCACTCTGCAGAGTGGTTAGTACGTCACATATACATCCTCTGCAGGTGGTATCACACTCTGCAGAGTGGTTAGCACCGTCACATATACATCACTCTGCAGAGTGGTTAGCACCGTCACATATACATCACTCTGCAGAGTGGTTAGCACCGTCACATATACATCACTCTGCAGAGTGGTTAGCACCGTCACATATACATCACTCTGCAGAGTGGTTAGTACCGTCACATATACACACTCTGCAGAGTGGTTAGCACCGTCACATATACATCACTCTGCAGAGTGGTTAGCACCGTCACATATACAACACTCTGCAGAGTGGTTAGCACCGTCACATATACAACACTCTGCAGAGTGGTTAGCACCGTCACATATACATCACTCTGCAGATGGTTAGCACCGTCACATATACAACACTCTGCAGAGTGGTTAGCACCGTCACATATACAACACTCTGCAGAGTGGTTAGCACCGTCACATATACATCACTCTGCAGAGTGGTTAGCACCGTCACATATACATCACTCTGCAGAGTGGTTAGCACCGTCACATATACACACTCTGCAGAGTGGTTAGCACCGTCACATATACATCACTCTGCAGAGTGGTTAGTACCGTCACATATACATCACTCTGCAGAGTGGTTAGCACCGTCACATATACAACACTCTGCAGAGTGGTTAGCACCATCACATATACATTACTCTGCAGAGTGGTTAGCACCGTCACATATACTACACTCTGCAGAGTGGTTAGCACCATCACATATACATACTCTGCAGAGTGGTTAGTACATCACATTACAACACTCTGCAGAGTGTTAGCACCATCACATATACATTACTCTGCAGAGTGGTTAGCACCGTCACATATACTACACTCTGCAGAGTGGTTAGCACCATCACATATACAACACTCTGCAGAGTGGTTAGCACCATCACATATACATTACTCTGCAGAGTGGTTAGCACCATCACATATACATTACTCTGCAGAGTGGTTAGCACCATCACATATACATCACTCTGCAGAGTGGTTAGTACCGTCACATATACTACACTCTGCAGAGTGGTTAGCACCGTCACATATACATCACTCTGCAGAGTGGTTAGCACCGTCACATATACAACACTCTGCAGAGTGGTTAGTACCATCAATATACATACTCTGCAGAGTGGTTAGCACCATCACATATACATTACTCTGCAGAGTGGTTAGCACCATCACATATACAACACTCTGCAGAGTGGTTAGACCATCACATATACATTACTCTGCAGAGTGGTTAGCACCATCACATATACATTACTCTGCAGAGTGGTTAGCACTGTCACATATACAACACTCTGCAGAGTGGTTAGCACATCACATATACATCACTCTGCAGAGTGGTTAGCACCGTCACATATACACACTCTGCAGAGTGGTTAGCACCGTCACATATACAACACTCTGCCAGAGTGGTTAGCACCGTCACATATACAACACTCTGCAGAGTGGTTAGCACCATCACATATACATTACTCTGCAGAGTGGTTAGCACCGTCACATATACATCACTCTGCAGAGTGGTTAGCACCGTCACATATACATCACTCTGCAGAGTGGTTAGCACGTCACAATACATTACTCTGCAGAGTGGTTAGCACCATCACATTATACATTACTCTGCAGAGTGGTTAGCACCGTCACATCAGTGGTTTATGAATCAAACTTCTCAACACACTTTCCCTCCTCTGCTCTGGGAAAGGAACATCGTTTTCCTAAAACTGGGCCTGAAACTGACTCTGACTTTGATCGCAGCTGAAATTCTATCTTTGAACCATCGCAGACTGGAAACAAAAACTGCTCACAATTTTACAGGTGTGGCAGGTGCAGTGGGCTCTGACAGTGGCAGGTGTGGCAGGTGCAGTGGGCTCTGACAGTGGCAGGTGTGGCAGTGCAGTGGGCTCTGACAGTAGCAGGTGCAGTGGGCTCTGACAGTGGCAGGTGCAGTGGGCTCTGACAGTGGCAGGTGTGGCAGGTGCAGTGGGCTCTGACAGTGGCAGGTTGCAGTGGGCTCTGACAGTAGCAGGTGTGGCGGTGCAGTGGGCTCTGACAGTGGCAGGTTGGCAGTGCAGTGGGCTTCTGACCTGACAGCAGCAGTTGCACACAGGACGTCTGTCCGCAGTTGGCTGACAGGTGCAGTGGGCTCCAGCCGTCGGCGTCAGGTGTTATGGGGCTGTCTCTGAGGAGCAGGTCTTTCAGAGCCTCCACGTCTCCGAGCTCGATCACCGACTGCAGTGAGGAGCGAGCTCTGACCAACAGAAAACTATTAACAAGTGCAATAGAAAAGCTTTTCAAGTCGTCATCTGTACTGGGTGTTGTATTTGGGGGCAGGCGCTCATACACTTTTACTTACGCTCACTCCTTTGAGCAGAATGTAAACTGCAAATAAATAAACCAAACAAATATTTGAAGACGTTCAATCTCTCATGGCTTAAATCTCATGGATATCTGGATCCATCCTCTACTACAGAAGGAGAAAAGAAATTAGAATATGCCTAAAATCGTGGAATTAGCAGGAAATACATCACAGTGGAAGCAATTTGAGAGCTGAAATGATAACCAGAAAGGCCCGGTGACATCAGCAGGTGGAACAGAGTGTTTAGAAGAAGACAGATGGAATCAACCATTCGCTTTTAGAGATGACGTCACATGATCAACGTCTTGGACAGATTTGACCAGCTGAGCCATGAAGGAAAGTGTGTGCTCCTTTGCTACAGGATGTTTCTGATCCAGCTCCAGCCTGAAAGTAAGAGCCTGACGAGATACTCTAACCCTGTCACGTTTTTCCCGAATGACTTTTCCTTTTACCTGAGTGACGTTTTCCAGAATGACTTTTCCTTTTACCTGAGTGACGTTTTCCAGAATGACTTTTCCTTTTACCTGAGAGACGTTTTCCCGAATGACTTTTCCTTTTACCTGAGTGACGTTTTCCAGAATGACTTTTCCTTTTACCTGAGTGACGTTTTCCAGAATGACTTTTCCTTTTACCTGAGAGACGTTTTCCAGATGACTTTCCTTTTACCTGACCAGAATGACTTTTCCTTTTACCTGAGTGACGTTTTCCAGAATGACTTTTCCTTTTACCTGAGTGACGTTTTCCAGAATGACTTTTCCTTTTTTCTGAATGACTTTTCCTTTTACGTTAATGATATTTTCCCAGTGAGTAAACAGCGTGAGACTCACTGCTGAGCGCGTTTGAAGAGCTGCACCGTCAGGCTGCTGGGCGGGTTTATGGAGCTGGACGGGCGATGTGATTGGCCGGTGTTCACCTGAGTGGGCGGGGCTACAGGTGAGGTGTGCTCTAGTGCCACCTGAGGGAGCAGGTGGTCAGTGACCAGACGGTGCTCTCCGTGGTCCTGTGTGGTCAGCGGAGAGGCGGCCATGTTGGATCTGCAGGAACATAAAGGGCGTCAGTTACAGGTGTTTCAGGTGAGAGGAGACGCTGCAGGTGAAGAAAGAAAACTATTTAATACAGAGATATCGATCAGAAACTTTTACTAAACATTACTGATATAAGAGGAGAAAAGCTTCTAAATGTAGTTGAGTCGGAGCCTGTAAAGTGTGGAGTCTGTAAGAGCGACAAAGGTGGAGATGTTGAATGAAAACGTCCCTAAAGTTTAGTCCCTTATTCTGCACATGCACAGGTTTTTACTCTGACGTTGAAACTAAGACATTAAGGAGAAAACTAGCTAAAAATCTCAACATTTACCACTGCGTGAAAAATCAGTTTGAAACTATAAAATGAACCAAATAAAGCCATGCAGTTAAACCTACAGCCAACCCATTATTAATATTGTGAAAATATCAGCATTTTATATTATATATAACAAAACTACAGAATATTTACCTAAATGGCCACATTATACTTTACTCCTGAGCCTCAGAGTGAGAGCCCCCCTCCCCCCCTCTCTCCCCCCCCCCTCTCTCTCAGTCACTATTTGATATCAAACTGTTCCCAAAGTATTTTTGGCTCAGACTTAATGAGGTCAGTGGTGTTTACTTTCTCTGTGATCGAGCCAAAACATTCAGCTGAGGCCAAACGGGGAGAGAGAGAGGGAGAGGAGGGAGAGGGGTGTGGACATGCACATTTGGTAAATTCTGAGTCTAGATTATTATTATTATTATTATTAATTATTATAATTATTATCTCAGATCCTGTGAATTATTGTTATTTTTATGTTTATCACTGATAACGGAGATAAATGATTCTGATTCAGATTCCAACATCAAACTGATTTTTACACTCCTTAACCCAGTGTTTTTCAACCACTGTGCCGGGGCACACTAGTGAGCCGTGAGATATTGTGTGCTTTGGGAAAATTATCAAATTATTATGAAAACAAATTAATTATAATCCGCAAATAATGTGCCATTGTTGAGTCTCTGTGCTGTCTAGTGATCGGCAGAGTCACCATGTAATACCCTTCCTTATCAGAAAGTGGCCGCAGGAAGCATGAATGTGACGGAGGCATTGTGGCCAGAGAGACTATACGGTGTTCCTATTCAAGACACTTTGATAAAAAACACTTTATATTGTGAATACAGGACAGAATTACATTTTTTTTTTTACATTTTCTGCTTGCGGTGTGCCTCGTGATTTTTTCAATGAAAAAATGTGCCTTGGCTCAAAAAAGGTTGAAAAACACTGCCTTAACCCTTGACGCCTGAATTTATTTCCAATTATATAAAAAAAATATTTTATCAGTGTTTTTGCTTTCTTTTAGTTTAGTTTAGTCTTTATTGAAGCTCAAAGACAGATATGTTCTGCACCAGGTTATAGCTAAATAACTAGTTTCCATCTGCAGTCCCTGGTTACATGAATAATATACAGTAACATGTAATCAAAGTACAGGTAAAAACAAAACACACACACACACATATATATATATATATATATATATATATATATATATATATATATATATACACACACACACACACACTCAATAGCATGTGATGAAATATGCCCTCTCGCTGACACACACACACACACACACACACACACACCTGTATAATGCAGCCACACCTCTCATTTACTGCGTCACATTCACATTTGTAAACACACATTTAATAATACAGTTTAAATGTCATAGTAAAATCTAAGCTAATGCAGGAAGTGGTATGTCGTTGTTAAAGGATAACATTAAATTGCTATTTATCATACTGGGTCAAGCTGTAAAGTCGTACTATCTCTGTCAAAGCCTTGACTGTGGTGCTCAGACTCTCAGCCACTGAATGTTTTGCTTGTGTATCAGTATGACGCTCTGAGACGGTACTTATCCCTCTTCTGAGGAAGCATAGACAGACTTGAATGGCAGGACTAGCGCAATGTCTCGAGTTCATGTCTCCAGGTCCCGTAACGATGGTAAATAAACGTCTCCTGCATAAGACATCCTGACTGCTGCCTATTCTTCACCAACCCTCTCGAGCACCATTGTTATTTCTCTAACAGTCGTGAATTAGTGACACCAGGCGTTAAGGGGTTAACATCCTATTTATATTCAAATTATGATCCCGACACACACGGGATCACGGTGTGGAGCAAAACAAAAAACTGGACATGTTGCAAATGTTGCCTTTGATTTGATGAAAAGCACATTTTTCAGCATCAGCTTCTTTTTCAATGAGAGTTTCCAAAGATCTCTGTGCTGTAAATGTGTAAAACCCTGATAATCATATACTATTTAGAGGTTGTAGTTTATATTTTGGTGGCCTAAAGGATTTTCTGAAATAAGAACCGTGAGTGTTCAGGATTCTACAATACAAAAGAACAAGGAGTAGAAACTCTGCAGCCCAGGGTTCATACAGACACAAGTCAAACACACTGCTCTTCACGCCATTTCAAGGTAAAAAAAACAAAACAATAGTTATGTCATTTCATGTCAAAAGTGCAAAAAAAAATTATATTTGATTAGGGCCGGGACTCGATTAAAAAAATTAATCTAATTAATTAGAGGCTTTGTAATTAATTAATCGAAATTAATCGCATATAAATATTTGACCTGAGAACAGTGAGAAGTAAGTTTTTTCATAAGGATTTTTAGTTTACCATTGAATAATGACTGAATACATAAGCTTAAGCAACTAAATATTGTTTATTTTTGTTCAACCAAGTCCAACAGACCAGTGCAATATTGCCATTAATTGTGCGTCTGCAGGAAACAAAAGGAAACTGAAGTGTGGAAAGCAAAGTGTGATTAATTTCGATTAATATTTTTAATCGCACTAAACCTCATGTAATTAATTAATCGCAATTAATTGAAAAAAGTCCCGGCCCTAATTTTGATATTTCAAACCGAACACAATGGGAAACTTTCGGGCAAATCCTGAACATTTTGGACCAAAACTTATTTTCAATAAACTCCTGAAAAAAAAAAAAAAAAAAAAAAAGGAAAGTCACATCTCTATGTCCAAAGAAAATAGATTTAGTGCCTGTTGGAATCAAACTGAGTGCTGTTATCTGTGTCATGGTTGGAGGTGAAGTGATGAAAATAAAACCCAAATGCAACAAAACTGGTGATGTTTAATACATGACAAAAACCAAAACAAAATCCAGAGATAACAAAACAAACCGGCGCTGACGTAGACAATGACACGACAAAGAACAAGGGAAACACAGGGGTATAAATACACAAGGAAACGGGGCACAGGTGAAACACATCAGGGCGGGGCAGGCCATTAACACAAGGGAAGCAAAGCAAAATCAAAAGGACAGACACATAAATCAATAAACCAAGATCGATTAATTATCCAAAATATTTCAAAGATGAGGATAACACTTTAAATAATATGAATGAAGTAGTCGATACATTTAATAAATTCTTTGTAGATGTTGGACCGAATCTTGCTGCAAAATTACAAATGTTGAGAACTATAATTGTGAACTGATAGACACAAATCCTCTGTCCATGTTCCTCAAACCTGTGGAGGAAAAGGAGATACTGGACATTGTTAAAGGGTGTAAAATAAAACCTCGACAGATTACCATGACATGGATATGAAAACTTTAAAAAGTGTAATTGAAAGTATCTCTAAGCCGTTAACACACATCTGTAACCTATCGCTGCAAACTGGACAATTTCCTGAAAGTATGAAAGTAGCAAAAGTGATTCCTCTGTTCAAGGCAGGAGATAAACATCTCTTCACAAACTATAGGCCGGTTTCCCTTTTACCGCAATTCTCAAAAATCTTAGAGAAGGTTTTTAACTCTAGACTTGACAGCTTTATTGAAAGTAATAAATTGCTCTCTGATAATCAGTTTGGTTTTAGGAATAATCACTCAACTTCACACGCGCTCTTTGATATAATTGAAGAAATAACTAATGCTGTAGATAACAAGAAATATGCAATAGGGTTATTTATTGACCTGAGTAAAGCGTTTGATACAATAAACTATGATATACTAATTAATAAACTAGAACATTATGGGATTAGGGGGGTAGCTCTACAGTGGGTTACCAGTTATTTAAAAAATAGAAAACAATGTGTGAAAATAGGTGATTATCAGTCGAGTTGTCGACAAATTGTGTGTGGTTTACCTCAAGGTTCCATTCTGGGCCCAAAATTGTTTAACATGTACATTAACGACATTTGTAAAACGTCTCAAGTACTTAAATTTATCTTGTTTGCTGATGATACAAATATTTTTGCATCAGGTGACGACTTACAGCAACTGTGTCGGATTGTTAACTTGGAACTCAAAAGTGTCAATAAGTGTTCAAACAAAATAAATTATCTCTAAATCTGAGTAAAAGTAAAATGATGATATTCGGCAACTGTAATTCCAATGCTCAGGAAGCAATTCAGATAGAGGGTGTTGTCATAGAGCGGTGCATGAAATCAAATTCCTTGGAGTTATTATTGATGATAAAATGACTTGGAAATCTCACATTAAATATATATCTACTAAAATATCAAGAAGTATTTCAGTATAGCAAAAGCAAAGCACATTTTAAATATCAAAGCTCTACATATCTTATACTGTTCACTGATTTTGCCATATTTATATTATTGTACTGTGGTTTGGGGTAGTACTTATAAAAACACAGTAAAACCAATAGTATTGTTGCAAAAAAGAGTTATCCGAGTAATTCATAAAGTTGGGTTTTTGGACCACACAAACTCATTATTTTTAAAATCAAAGATCATGAAGTTTTGTGACATTGTTGAGTTCCAAACTGTACAGATGTTATACAAAGCAAGATACAAACTGTTACCAGGCCAAATACAAAGAAGGTTCAAGAACGTACTGGTCGTTACGACTTACGTGATGAATTGAACTTTAGGATTCAGAAACATAGTTCAACCTTGAAAGCTTTAGTCCGACAGTTAATGGGGTACAATTGTGGAACAAAATGGATATGGAGATGAAACGATGTCCAAACATCAACCTGTTCAAATATAAATACAACAAAAGACCTTTGAAAAGTACAGAGAAGAAGAAATACGTAGCCACAAGGGGGAGTTGTAGGATCAATTCGCAATTGCATTCTATTAACTAAGACAGTGTTGTTGCTCTGAACGGTTGTCTTTCTATTGCGCTAAATTACAAAATCGAGAATTAGGATAAGCGAGTTATGAATCTGCTGAGAGGGACCCTCCCAACGGGCTCATAAACCTCGTCTTTTAATGCACCACTAAGCATAGGAACATTATCTACATATACAGCCGGTTAGGGCAGCTGGGTGGGGGTCTGTTGATGGGGAGTTACTGCCCTTCAATGGACCCGCTCTACACCCTGGCTTTTTAACGCACTACAGTATGTAGGGCTTACATATTATATTACATAATCCATTGAATACACACAACAACAATAACAACAACTACAACAAGAACAACACAAAAAAAAAAAAAAAAAAAAAAAAACTGAATGAAGGAAATGACAACTGGGAAGTTGCAAGATCACGGATAATATAATATATTAATGTGCCTTTTGAACACAGAACTAGTGCCTTCTGAAATTGTTATCTGTGTTTGGCAATGATATCCATCTGTAACCTTCTGTAACCATCTGTAAAGAAAGAGAAAAAAAAAAAAAGGATGTGTGTATGTATGCATATATGTGTATAAATAACTTAATGATAGCCTTTTTCACTTGCTTTGTATTAGTCATCGAGTACATGAAATGAGACAGTTGATGTAGTTGTGTTTCCTTCAGTTGTGTTTCCTTTCTGTTTCGTTAAACTCTATTAACTTATATTTATACGGACATTTCTAGAGGTGCTTTGTGGGTGTGATCTGTGTTGAAACCACCGCTCTGGAGGGCTGTAGGTTCTCTTTTGCCGGTGGGGCAGTATGATGTTGCTTAATGTAGGATTGATATTGTAAATATAACAGGCAAATTGGGTCACGGGGGGTACGTTGTGTGTGTGCATGCTGTGTTCCTGCTCTTGTGTCTTGTACTCTGTAACATGCTCCCTGTACTATTGTGATTGATCAATTGTTTTTATTTCAATGATGTCGGGGGTGGGCACTTATAAGCTTCTGCTTCGGCCCACTCCTTTTGAGCAGAAATTTTAACTGCTCAAATAAATAAATAAACATAAACATAATAAAAACACATGTCAAAATAAAACACCGGACTAGGCCAAAGACAGCATACACAAACATGGGAACAAAAGACCAATCATGACAATCTGCTAGTTTAGGGTTAGAGTTAGCAATTATTCATATCCAAATCTCCAAGCGTATAGACAGGAGATTTTACAGCCTTTGTGCCAGAGTGATCCCTCATTTGAAAGCCCTGACTTTAAGATCTGTGTGAGTGAATCAGAACTTACCTCACACTTGCCATTCCTAACCTTAATCATCAACCAAACCCCTGACCCTAAACCTAACCCTGACAGTAAGTAACAGGTGAAGGCCCTGCAGAACCCAGGCCGACGTTAACCTCCCGACAGCAGCAGATCAGTAAAAGTCTTACCTGGAGCCGTCTGTGGTCAGTGTGAGCTAAAGCCTCTCACAGTCTGCACTCGACACCAGAGCTGAGCTGGACCCGCGACAAGAACCAGAGCATCAACAGCACTTTTACTGCAGACGCTAAACTCCACACACGGGATAATAAAACATGAATGTGCGGAGACTGTAGGAGCTACTTTAAGTGCCGCCAAAATGTGTGGGAAATGTGCTCTCTTCATTTCCATGTTTTAGCCTGTTGTGCATGTTTTATGACATATAGCTAACAGAGATTAACACCATCTTAGCAGTGTTAATTTCGTCGACTAAAATATTTAGTCTTCATTTTAGTCAAAGTGATATTTTTGACGACTAAACATGGACTAAAACTAAATTAAAAAGTGTTCATGAGATTAAATCTATGATTAAAATGTCCAGATATTTTAGTCGACTAAAATAAGACTAAATAAAAATGAAAAGGAGAGACAAAAATCATCCAAACTTCTATTGACCGTCTGAAAGAGCCTCAGATCATGTAATCCTCTGCCAAAGGATCAGCTCTGAGCTTTGTTCATGTGGAGCAGCTCCATGAATTAAATATGATTATAATGAATATTATAAATGCAAAGTCCACTCAATTCGTCTTAAATTTAGTCGACTCAATTTACTTGCAATTTCAGTCGACTAAAACTAGACTAAAATAAGATATTTTTTTGACTAAATCTCGACTAAAATTGAATTACATTTTCGTCAAAAGACTAAGACTAAAACTAAATTTAAATATGTTGTCAAAATTAACACTGCATCTTAGGCCATTGCTGAGCTTTTCTAGCGTGAAGTTTCGTTCCAGGAAATCAGAAATACAATTTCTTTACATATTCTGAAACTATATAAAACCAAAGCGGTCAAATAAAGTTTCCACACGCAGAAACCCTGCAGTTTTTGAGAAATTCAAGAGTGAAATGGGAACTATTTTCTTCTGGTGCGTATGATTTTAGGGTCACCTGACCTAGTTCTGACCAATCAGAACATCGCGTTGACACCGGAACCCGGAAATAAACAACTATCGTAATGAAAATCCTACTTTCTGAAGGCAAACTTTAGATTTCTTTAACGAGAACAACTCGAGCAGCGTGGCCAACATTCACAAAGATCATAAACGAGTGGATATCGCTCATAGACCTGTTATAATCCCTGGACAGTGAGTACAATGAACTGGAAACTTCCCACAAACTCCTCAAAGACATCGACAGATCTTTGCCAGGCAAGACTCCTAAACAGCATCCAGGTGTTTGTCTTACTCGTGAGTACATTTATATTTATTGTGTAGCCTAATGTCAATACAAATAATGACTGAGGAAGCTACACACGTGTTGTGCCTCAAGTGTTATTGTGTCATGTTGCACGTTTGACTGATGAAAATTCATAGTTTGTTTTGATTCTGGGGTAGTTCCCTATTTGTCTGATTTGCTTTAGGAATGATAATATCAAACTAACTTTACCAGTTAGACACACCAACAATGGGATTAAGCTTGAAGACATTTATATGTATCAAAGTTATCAAATGTTGTTGCCACTGGTGAACAGCTGTTATTTTAGTCCATGGTTGTACACAGCAGTATATAAGTATCTTCGGTGTGAGTTGGAGTTACTGGCCCTTTCAGTCTCTTATTCCACTCAAAGTCCAATATAGTCCATGATTCATAAAATGTAGAATATCAGTACAGTTACTTTTACATGATACATACTTTAGGCCGACTAGTTATTTTCTGTTGTCTGCTTATTTCATTTTCCAGGACAACTACGTGATGAAAACATGTTGTGGTAGAGGCCTGGTGCTGTGAAGCATAGACTCACTTCATTTAAAGACTCAACATTAAAAGAGTGAGGTATATATTCATGGTAAATTCAGAATGAATCCTCCAGGGCTCGGAACAACTGGATTCACATTTCAAAATGCTAAACATTTGCAAACTGCTTTCCAACACTTATCTAGAGGCCTTTTATAGCATATTCTGAACACAATTTGAAGACTATTTGACTGAGAATGCTAATAAATATTATCATATTAATCTAAGCCCTGAATTCTCAGTTTCCTTTTGTTAACTTAAAATGTGCTTTGTCTGTATTTTTACAGTGGGAGAACCTGCCATCTGTGGCCACATACAAGATCTTCTGTGATTGTCTAGAGGACCTTGACAGAAGAATGATTCTGATGAGCATCTTCTAAAGATCATCAATAAAACTGCAGAGTCGTCAGAGGTCTCAGATTACAGGTACATTTATTTTTCTGTTTATCACCGTCTTATACTCAAGTCATGCATTTAGACGTATATAGGGACTTATATCAGAGAAGATATACATTCAAATTATAACTTGGGCCTTGGAAAAAGTGTGTCTGTGGCATCTGACCTTGGTCCTTTCCTTTTCCTTCCCACTTCCACTAATTCCTCAGTGAAGGCTCCTACAGAAGGTTTTTCAGTAGAGACTTGGAGCTGTGGCTTTCAGACGAACTCTCCCTCATCCTACAGAACAGAGACGCCCCTTTACCGTGACAGCCCCGCCCACTAATGTTACAAGAATCACAAGTTTGACTGATAATAAACGATTAAAATAATAATAATAATACTTTGAACTGATAATTTCCCCTTAGAGTTTCAGATTCAGATTTGTCATATTTACATTATATTTTAGCTTCTTCAAACTTGTGGACTGTGCTGCTGGCTCTCTGTCCTTCTACACAGTCTCCTCTGAGGAACTGATCCACCTCCACACCTTCAACACCACCTTCACTCAGACCCTGATCTCTGGGTTTGGACTCTGGACTGAAGACTCCTCAGTGTCTCTGTCAGACTGAGGCTCCTCTCACTGTTGTTCACTTCAGTCTCTGTGGAGCTTTTTACAGGTGAAGGAGAAGAGTCATGTTTGATGCTCAGTCTGTTTAAAGCTGCAGATGAGGCTCAGAACGCAGCCCGAGAAATGTTGAATGAAGATTATTTATGTGTTTTCATATAAAGCACTGCTCACATGGCTGTGCATGTTGTTATTTCTTCTCTCTCTCCCGAAACTCAGGTATTTAGTTGTGTATTTGTTGTTTTTGATTCTTAAAGTGTCTAAAAAGTGTAAATAATTTTAGGAACCTCCTCCTCTTCATCGTTCAGCTGGACGTGTGTCATCATCATCGTGACAAGGAGCATCCAAAGTGTCAGTGCAGTTAGGAGGGAGTTAAAGGAGCCGTATGTTTCCTTTAATACCTCCTTTAGAGGAACCTCAGGATGTTCCTCATCAGCCCATAAGGAGCTAAGAACAAAAGCACAATAAAGTATAAAGCAGGTCATGCAGCTTTAGAGCCACAGCAGCGTCTGAATGTTTTATTGTAGGAAATCTATGAACTTATGGCAACATTACTTTTGTTACATTTTACAAGAACCAAAGTTAAGCCACGGGATCATTTGCATAAGATCCACTGTGAAAGAACAGACTGTCTGTGGTGAACTAAAGGATTTGATGAATATTTGACCAGTGACTGAGCTGTAGTTTATTCATCATCAGTCTGTGTAGTTTCATATCACAGTGGTTCATGTTTGAGACTTTCTGAGTCAGTGATAATTAAACAGTGCAGTTTATAAAGAGTCGTTTATTGTAACATTCTGACATCTGTGCAGTTGCTCAGATTATATTTGTCCTGATAATAACATTACATTAGTTGCAGGAGGATATGGAGCGTGTATTGTACATAGTGTTGCCACCTGTCCCGGTTTTACCTGATTGTCCTTCTTTTTAATGGTCTGTCCCGGGGAAAAACAATATTCTCCCGGGACACTACTACAGCGCAGTCCTAAACTTCTTTTTTTTTCTTCGTTGAGCGTTTCAGCTCTTTTCCTCCGGCCGCTCTCTCTCCTCTGCTGATCACACCACACACACAACAGCAACAGCTCCAGCTCACTCCCTGCTCTGATTGGCCAGAGCTTAAAGAGAGCGAGGCTGACATTGGCTCCTCGGGCGCATGTCCCGCCTCCTCTGCTCGCTCTTTGGCTGTGCGCACACGTGTGTCTGCCTCTATGGCTCAGCATGGCTCTGTTGTTTTTACTGCGGGGATACAGAGGCTGTATTATCAACAGTCTTATAAACACTAGGACACATATGCATCAGTAATCAGGCACAGAACAGACATTTTGTGCAGAATAGATCGCTATAGAAGGGATGAGTTTGGAGGAGTTTACAGGAGCTAGCTGCTCTCCCCACGTGAGTAACATTAGCACCTCAGTAAAGCTACAAATGTTTTCAGCTCATTCATACAGATGTATTTTGTCAGGTCAGGTCCTAGAAAGACAAAGACAGAAGGCTGACAGTGGAAACTTAACTCCAGCTCAGTGTAGATCTGCCTCTGAAGGTAAGGCTTTGTTCACCTGTCATTATCTTCACAGAGGAAGGTCTTTTTAACTGATTCAGTGCAGACTGTCCACATCAGTGCACCTGAGACAGTGTGGAAAGAGCCTCTGCTGACACTTTTTTTAGGCCCGAGCGGCCTGCCGTCGCAAGGGCCTATTGTAATCGCAACGCAGTGCGCGGAGCGCACTGTACCTAGGTGCGCGGAGCGCACGAAACAGCGCGAAGCGCTGTCCCATGTCAAACGTAAACTCACCGTGTAAAACAGTGACTGCCCACACCTTTGGTGTGGGCCCTGTATACTTATAATTGCATGAAAATGAATGGGGGTATATGGCCAACTGTCATACGGAGGTTGATGACGAGCGCGAAGCGCTCGTCATCAACCTCCGAGCCCCACAGCTGCGTGGCGGTGGTTGAGAGCTTTCCAAAAATGTATAATATGTTGTCGTCGCGAAAGCGACTATATTGTTTTTGCAAAAAATATTATTATTTTTCTTTATTCTTTCTTTCTTTCTTTCTTCTGCTCTTTGAGCAGGAATTTGACCCCCTGAACATAGTTGAAAACTCACCAAACTTTGCCCAAAATTCAGGTCCGGTGAAAAATTAATTTAAATGTGTGTTTCGTATTGGGGAAATAAAAATGGCGCGACAGCGCCACCTACAAAAGTGAAAATACATTACGCCTATGGAGGAGGGGCCAACATCAACTTTGTCGTAGAGTGACGAGATTCGGTACAGACATTTGTCATGTGACGACAAACAAAAAATATTATTGTGGCCACGCCCCCAGACAAACCGGAAGTCCACCATTTTGACAGGAAGGTGGGAAAATGCTGAGTCAGCGTTTTCGCTGACGTCGCATTTGAACGAACTCCTCCTAGGGCGTTTCACCAAATGAGCTCCAAATCGCTCCAGCTCATCTCGAGATGTGGGGCATCAAAAGTTATCCACATTTTTTGGCTAAGTTTTACGGTTTGTGTGCGGCGAAGCCGCAATCTTTACGAAGAATTTTGCGACTTATCGTAAACAACAAAATGCTCCCATTCGCACAAACAAACTCCGATTAAAAATCGGAAATATACATTTTATTGACCTTTCACCCCCGGACACAACAAATGTGAAAATGTGACATTGGGCGCGACAGCGCCCCCTCTAGGCTGAGAACAAAAAATGCATTATCTGAAAAAAATTAGTTTCTCGGAAATGGATGAAATTCGGCACAAAAATAGTTGATGGCGTCCCGATCAAAAAAGCCAATGAGACCCATACCGTATTTTGTACGGTGTTGCCATGGTGACGCCCAGGGCCCCCCATGTTATCCTAATGGGACTGACACATAAATCTCACATTATACACAATCACAGCGCGTTAGCGCCCTCTGTAAGGAGCTTGTGGACAGTGGTCATGGAAGTACGGCCCGTTAGGGCCGTCCGATGCTGCTTGTGAAATAAAAAGATTTGGGAAATAAAAAATGGCGTGACAGCGCCACATACAAAAGTCAAAATACAAAAAATACATTACGCCTAAGGAGAAGGGTTCAACGTCAACTTTGTCGTAGAGCGACGGGATTCGGTACAGACATTCGTCATGTGACGACAAACTAAAAATATTATTGTGGCCACGCCCCCTGACAAACCGGAAGTCAGCCATTTTGACAGGAAGTTGGGAAAATGCTGAGTCAGCGTTTTCGCTGACGTCGCATTTGAACGAACTCCTCCTAGGGCGTTTCACCAAATGAGCTCCAAATCGCTCCAGCTCATCTCGAGATGTGGGGCATCAAAAGTTATCCAAATTTTTGGCTAAGTTTTACGGTTTGTGTGCGGCGAAGCCGCAATCTTTACGAAGAATTTTGCGACTTACCGTAAACAACAAAATGCTCCCATTCGCACAAACAAACTCCGATTAAAAATCGGAAATATACATTTTATTGACCTTTCACCCCCAGACACAACAAATGTGAAAAAGTGACATTGGGCGCGATAGCGCCCCCTCTAGGCTGAGAACAAAAAATGCATTATCGGAAAAAATTACTTTCTCGGAAATGGATAAAATTCGGCACAAAAATAGCTGATGGCATCCCGATCAAAAAAGCCAATGAGACCCATACCGTATTTTGTACGGTGTTGCCATGGAGACGACCGAGGCCCCCCATGTTATCCTAATGGGACTGACACATAAATCTCACATTATACACAATTACAGCGCGTCACCGCCCTCTGTAAGGAGCTTGTGGACAGTGGTCATGGAAGTACGGCCCGTCAGGGCCGTCCGATGCTGCTTGTGAAATAAAAAGATTTGGTGCGCGCTAGCGCCCTCTGCAGGTTCGAGCCATTATTCACATGGAGAGGCCAAAAATGTAGTTTGCATGTTTACTGACAAAGATTTATGGCACATCAGGGCAATAAAATGTAGTGTGGCCACATTAGCGCCCTCGGTAGGGTCATGGCGCGGCAATGTAGGCGCTAAAGGAGGCACGGCCCGCGAGGGCCGTTCGATGCCGCTTGCGGCTTTAATTTACTTATATTATTCTATATTCTATATTGTAGTCTGGTAAATAGTATTAGAAATTTAAACATAGGTCTATAATTCAAAGAAACTGCCCCAGGTCTGATATTAAACTTGTGCTGAAACTGGGACTGGACCTCATGTAACTAAAAGCTCACTTTTGTTGTTTGATATTTTATGTATTTTTAATTAATCTGTGCAAAGATCATTCTTGTTAGAGATAAACGATTTAGACCAGTTTACTATGAAGAGTTAAGTTACTAATACTTTACTCTTGTACTTGCAATTGTAATTGAGTAATATTTCAGCATTGTAACTGTACTTTTACTTGAGCACACATTTTTCCACCACTGGACATTAACCACTAAGTAACTAACTACTTAAAGCAAAACTAATACAGCTCAATCACAAGGTTATGTCCAATTTCGCTGTAGAAAGGTATTTTTTGTCTTGGGTTAGATGTGAAGGCTCCACTGCTTGTAAGCAAAAGGGCTGATTGGGTCGCCCAAATGTCCAGGTTTGTTGTCAGACATAGGTGGCAACCATAATTGTGCAACATAACTTCCTGGTTGTTCCTCCGCTGGTCAGGAAGGTTCAGATTGTCCTGACGCAGAAGGAGCATCACTGCAAAAGGTTCATCAAGGCCGACCTCATGACGTCGCCTCTGAGGTTAAGGACCAGGAGAAAGGAGCCACTGTTTAGATGCAGCAAAGTGGTTCAACAGCTCATAAATACATAAATAACAGAATGCTAATCATGGATCTAATGTTGGCGTCATGCTACATGCTAACCGTTAGCTTCGAGCGCCATTTTTTCACTTCTGCTGGAAAATCTGCTTCATTTTCTAACGTAAGAATGACATAAAACGTTCCTAATTTCGACTCTACTTTATTTGTGTGTTTAAATGTGTGTAGTCCGTCAGTAAACGGCTACAAAGAGTGAAACATTGTGATCTCCATAACCAGATTCCCCCTGACTCGGCCTCCTCTCCTTGTGTGATGTGTTGCTGTTTGTATCTTTGTCCACTTTGTGCCAGCCAATGCTCCCCTTTTACGTCTCTCTGGACTCGGATCTTCTCAGTGGATTGTGGTCAGTTCGATATCTCACCGTCTCACAGCCTGGAGGTAATAGTTTTCATTTCCATCAAATGATCATTAGGTCATTACTCCGACGTCGACAGACCAGGCTCTGATTGTTGGTCCATTTTCTCCATTAGAACAACAAGATGGTCAAGTATTCTGTCCATGTAAACTCACTGAATGTGGCACCAATTTCTTCCACTACTTTTATCCCAGTTGTTTTCAAAGCCCTTCAGTGATTCTTGTTAGAACTGTAAAGTCACAAAGTCATTCATATCTGCTGCTAACAATGTATGCACCTGCACATCTGAAAATACACTCACGCTGTTGTTTTCTGTCAATTTTTTTAATCATATTTTACTTTCATCTACTTCATGCATGCCCTTATGGTTTTATATGTTTAACGTTTGTATAGTTTATTATTTATCTCAGTTTTATGTTATATGTTTCATGTTGCACAATCGCCCCAAAGACAATTCCTAGTTTGTGAACCTGTTGACTGACAATGGCATTAAAGCCGATCCTTTCATACCTGACGTCATTGGGCAGTTTATGAGTTGATGCAGTCGCACCTCGGCACTCCCTGGCACAGAACTGGTCCGTCCTCATTCTCTCTCTGAGTCACATGACTCTAAAGCAGAGGAAGTTTGTCATTTACAGCAGAGTTCACTCCAGACTCTGTTTAATCCGTCAGCTCCTCACGACTCCGCACTGTCACAGGTAAGAATGTTCTCCATATAAACTCACATCATGGCTTCATTTCTGTGGTTTAATCACTTCAAACTTTCATCTGTTCGTATCAAAGACTGGAGTTAAACCTAAGGCTCTGCTGCTGAGTTAAAATGTATTTACTGTTTTTGTGTCTCAGCGAGAATAAAATCCTCTTTATCAGTTTATAAAAGGCCGACGGTCAAGAATAGAAATGTTGTAAATAAAAGTGAACCCTTTGAAACAAACGCCTTTACCCTAAAAGACTAATGCAGATGCACTTTTAACAGGACGGGGCTGAAACATAAAGGCCAAAAAGTTTCTTAAAGTAAGATTAATGAAGGTGATGAGATTCATTTATTACAATATATTTCCTGTAATCTGGGGCTTAAGTAAATAGTTTTAAACTAATGGTCAAATTAAAGATAATCATAAGTCATTTTACATGTGTTTGTTTCTTCCTTGTTCCGTGTGCGTCTGTCGTTGGAAAGAGTCCAGTGATTTGTCTCCATCTTGAATTCTTTCAGACTGAGCTCATGTTGAAGCAGCAGAAACAAACCTGTGTCTCTTTATAAAAGCTGCGTCACACAGACAAATCTAATCTGTTGTTCTGTTAGAAAACACTAAACTGTCCTTATGTCCCGTTAATGATGCCACTGTTTTCCACAGCTGTAAAACTATTGTAGAGGAACATTTTTCAAACTGTTTTCACATAATTATGTTAAAGGGATATTTCTGGATTATTGACATTGGGCCTCATTTCCTAGTTATCCAGAGTGTTGTTGGTTTCTGGAGATATTTTTGTGTGGCGCTAGGCTAGGGCAAGGCTAATGGTGCGTACAGACCAAACGCTGACACGCCACCAACTTCCATGTTAACCCTATGTAGACGCGCGTCGAAATGTAAGCAAAGCCGTCCGCACGTATGAAGCGTTGCAAATGTGAGCAGATGAGGATTAACACGCGTCAAAGCCAGTGAGAACAGCGCCGTACACGAGCAGGGATGCCCCGCCCACTGCTTCATGCACTCAAGTAATCACAATCTACACGTGCGTTCATTTACGCCTTGTTAACCAATCAGGGACTGGGCTCAAATAGTGAGGTCACCTGTTACCTGCAGCAGTGGCGCAAAAAGGGCAAACGCAATATATGCCTTTCATAGGAGCGCCAATAGTGATGTGTCGGTCGTGAACGATCCGGCTCTTTTGAACGAGTCTTTACAGTGAACGATATGAACAGGTTCGCGGTGGTGAAGTGTTTTTTTTATTCCTCTTTGGGGAGGGGCGTCACTTTAGTTGTGCTTATTTTGCGAAACAAAAGTCACTGCTGGAGTGGGGCAAAGGAGTGGAGGATTGGCAGAGGGACTGTCATCTCCACCGCTGCTGCTGCAGCCTCACGAGGAGCTCAAAGTGAGCATAAGGCAACAAGTTTGAGAAATAAAAGTCCTAATGGTTACAGAGGAGATCGCGTTGAAGCTTGTGTTGTTTTCTCCCTCTCTCTCCCTCTTGCGCGAGGGAGAGAGAGGGAGAGGAGGAAACGTTACGTGAATGAAAGAATTGCTTTTAATCGGGCCGTGTGATTGTTTTTTTGTGATAACAACAAACATAGAGGGAAATGTCGATGTTATATTGTGTGAAATAGTGACATTTTCGTTAAAATAAAGTCAATTCAGAGGATATTTATTTTCTTTTAAAAAAACAGAAACAACCATCAAAGAGCCATGTGTGTGTGTGTGTGTGTTTGTGTGTGTGTGGGAGGGGGGTAGTTGCGGTAGTTGCGCCCCTGACCTGCAGCATGGAGGACAAGTTGATCATTGTGGTTTGCGCTCGGCCTGAGTTGTATGACACGCCTCCTAATTATGACGCTTGCAAAACTTCACGCGCCGCAAACAGGCGTTTCTCACGAGTGTGAAGCAGCCATGTTTGGCGTCCAACTAGAGGCTGACGGAGCGTGGACGCACGTTCGGTCTGAACGCACCTTAAAGCATTTCTATGGTATCAGTTAGCCTGCATTAAAAACAGTGTGACCCACTCCACAGTGCACCTGAGGTAAATCACTTATAACACCAGACTAACCATATAAATGTCTGTGTTAATAGAATCATGTTTGAAATATAACTGACCTTGTATCACATGAATTAGCGCATTTTGAGGGACTATTTTCTCGCAGATCACTCCGCTGTGTTAGGTTACAGCCACGAAGCTGATGCTGCTCAAATATAAGTTATTTTAAATGATTCTATTAACACAGACATTTATATGGTTAGTCTGGTGTTATAAGTGATTTACCTCAGGTGCACTGTGGAGTGGGTCACACTGTTTTTAATGCAGGCTAACTGATACCATAGAAATGTGTTAGCCTTGCCCTAGCCTAGCGCCACTAGACTCTTCAAATATAAGAACTGCATAAATTTAAGAAAAAAATATCTCCAGACATCAACAACACCCTGGATAACTAGGAAATGAGGCCCAGTGTCAAAAATCCTGAAATATGCCTTTAAATCCACTTCAGTTCTGCACAAAACTACACAAAACTAAACTTATAAATGGCTTATTTTTCATTTAAAAAGTGTTTGGGTTGAAATTGGATTCACATTTTAAATGGTAAATGGACTCAACTTATACAGCGTTTTCTACCTTCATTACGCCCAAAGCGCTTTATTTATATATTTATTTATATAAGATGGGACAGTGCATATTAATTAACATGAGTCCTTATGGTCCACATGTAAATATGCCAGAGTTAGCCACAATGGCTCATTTTCATCTGTCGTCCAGGGCTTCAGAGCAAAGATCCAGTCACACTCTCTCATTCACACACCCGTGTACGCAGACACTGGAGGCAAGGCGGCTGAAGTGTCTTGCCCAAGGACACAACAACAGTGTGCACCTTTTATGAGGTGGGGGATTCGAACCCCCGACCTTTAGTTTTTATGTAAAGTTGACTTTCATGTTTTCTCCCCAGGGGGAAACAAGAGGAGGACGTTTCTCTGAAGCATCTATAACATTTGCAGCCACTTCAGGGGTAAGATGACGTTTCCTCACAGTTCTCACTGAGGTCTCACGCTGGATTAAACCGGTGACATTAAAAAACACACAGTAATGGTCAGAAACGTCAGAGGACACAGTAGTGGACAGGCCAAACGTGATGACCAGGTCCAGACTGTGTCCTCTGTCGTGAGTTAGCTGTGTGGGTAAAATCCATGTCATTAAGAACATTTAAAAACTCAGTTGAAACGGGGTCTAAGAGGTTATCTATATGCAGGTTAAATCACAGGACAAAATGATCATATTAAAATAACTATGTAAAAATGTAATAAATGTAATAAACTCACAAAATTCACTGAAAAAAGCAAGCATTTTTTGGGGGGTCTATAAATAGTGACACATAAAATCGGGGGGTATAAAACAATTGCGTGGAGCTCAAACGTTGTGTAGTGATCAAATAAAATAGGTTTGGTGGCAAGAGTGTTTGTGCGTATAGAAGCGGTGCCACCTACACTTTTACCATTTCTGGTTGAAAAGTTGCTACTAAAATGAGGTGGAGAGGCCTCAGCGAGAACAAGTTTTGCATCTGCACCAGCCAGGTTTCAGTTCAGTTCTCTCTTTCTCGATGTGAGTTTTTATCATGCCTTGTTGTACCCTGTGATTTTGTTGTTGTGATGTATTTCTTATGTAAAGCACTTTGGGCAGCTGTGGTTGTTGTACATGTGCTATAGAAATAAACTTGACCTTGAGTTAAAAACAAACAATCCAGATTAT
This sequence comes from Neogobius melanostomus, assembly GCA_007210695.1. Classification (NCBI taxonomy): domain Eukaryota; kingdom Metazoa; phylum Chordata; class Actinopteri; order Gobiiformes; family Gobiidae; genus Neogobius; species Neogobius melanostomus. Next base: position 15,802 of record VHKM01000325.1, on the reverse strand, counting down.
GGTCTAAAATGAGGTCATTTATAATAAAAGACTTATTCAGCAGAGAGCGGACATTTAAAAAGGCCATGTTTATTGTAATGGGGACTGGATATTAACAGAAGTATATGGTGATTGTGATTTGGAGATAGGTCTGAGGTTATTGATGTTTACAGTGTGTATGGTAGATTTACCCTGAATCCGGTCTCTGCTGATTAAAACCCGGATGTCCATTATGGTGGTTGTGGAGGACGACCTTCATGATGCTTCTATTGTGAGTTCAATGTTCTGTGAGAGGAGGCGGGATCCGGAGAGGTTGGGGTGCAGTCTATCTTTTTTTTTTAAGTTCATGTCTGTTAAAAAAGGTTAAAAGTGGTATATCTTAAAGCACTTGTATGCGCTCTAATAGATGACGTGTCCAGTTTATGTCTCAGACAATGGGAACAGAAGATGAGGCGCTGGAGGTCCCGTCATGGGAGGACAAGCCCCTACACGGGATGTACCATTGAAACATAACTGAAGTGGAGGATATCAAGAAATCCTACCAATGGCTGGACAGAGCTGGCCTGAAGGACAGCACAGAGGCTCATCATGGCTGCACAGGAGCAGGCCTTGAGCACCAGAGCAATAGAGGCCCAGATCTATCACACCAGACAAGACCCCAGGTGTAGACTGTGCAAAGAGGCCAATGAGACAATCCAGCACATAACTGCAGGGTGTGAGATACTGGCAGGGAAAGCTTACATGGAGCGCCATAACCAAGTGGCTGGCATAGTGTACAGGAACATCTGTGCAGAGTATGGCCTGGAAACCCAAGGTCAAAGTGGGAAACACCTCCAAAGGTGGTAGAGAATGATCGAGCCAAGATCCTGTGGGACTTCCAGTTACAGACGGACAGAATGGTAATGAACCAACCGGACATTGTAGTGGTGGACAAAGCGCAGAGGAAAGCCGTGGTGGTTGACATAGCAATACCAAGCGACTTCAACATCAGGAAAAAGGAACACGAGAAACTAGAGAAATACAGGGGCTCAGAGAAGAGCTAGAGAAGGCCTGGAGAGTGAAGGCATCAGTGGTGCCCGTGGTCGTTGGGGCACTCGGGGCAGTGACCCCCAAACTGGAGGAGTGGCTCCAGCAGATCCCAGGAAATACATCAGACATCTCGGTCCAGAAAAGTGCAGTTCTAGGAACTGCAAAGATACTGAGAACCCTCAAGCTCCCAGGCCTCTGGTAGAGGACCCGAGCTTGGAGGAAAAGAGAGAGACCGCCCGCAGAGGGTGAGGAAGAGTTTCTGGGTGTGGCTACTCAGGTGCTCCCTTGTTTAAAGGATCTGTATCCTGCTATTTTAGCCATTCCAAAGTAAACTATAGGCATTTATATGATATATTGTACCTCTATCATTATGGAGTACTCATTTTTGAGAGAAATATAAGTATTTTCTGGGGTATTTTCCAAACCCGGAAGACAAAACGCTTCGATTCAGTTAACTCCACTCATTCCATATTTGCAGTATTATAAATATAAATAATGCTGCAAAAGTGAAGTTACTTCACATAATGCAGTTATAAGGAGTGACATGTGCAACAAAGTTTCATAAATGGCTAACACACACGCTAACACACACGCTAACACACACGCTAACACACACGCTAACACACACGCTAACACGCGTTTTGATTGACTCACCGCTCAGCCTGGCCTCCCCATCATCGGGTGTTTACATTATGGGACTCGCGTTGGTTATAAAAGTGAATCCACTTTGATTCTGGCCAAGGTTCACCAAGCATCCATCAGGTTGGTTGATAAAGTCGCTGAATCCCAGAAAGAAATTCCAACTTGTTGCGAGTGCACTCTTCTTTAGGAAGGCTGACTAGTCCTGTTCCTTTCGTAGCCAAACGCAAACCTGTGACATTATCGTTGGGTAAGAAAAAGAACAGGCGAGTCCAGAGTAGGTTAAAAGAGCTCAGTCTTCACAACATGACTTCTGTTCGGCTCCTCCGGGGGTGCGTTTGTTTAGCCTCGTGGGACAGCACAGACGCGTTGGGAACTTCCTTTTTTTCTTTTTTTTTTCTCTTCATTTCTCTCTTAACACAGAAATAATGAAAAGGCTGTTTTATAAATTAAATCAGGTCGTAAGGCATTACATTACAGAGGTCTGGCCCTTCCTGTTTGACACTATGACGTAAATACGTCAGAGTGTTACAACTCAGTGGTTTACCAGGAGAGGGCGGAGCAGCTGCTTAGAGAGCAGGATTCAGGAGGATTACTGAGAACTGAGTGAATGAAGCCAAAACCGCTCTGGGGGTGTTTTTGAGAAGGAAATAGCATAGCAACATGGTTAAAAGCTCCAAAAAGTCGATTTTGCATGATATAGGACCTTTAAGAAGATTAGCTGCACACTGGCCTGATGCTCAGCCCCAGCCCAAAGACTCAGCACATTTGGAATGATATATTGTTAAACCTATTGTAAAACCTATTCATAACATTGGCATTTAACCGCCCTTCTGGTTGCCTTCCTCATGTGTCCTGTCACTTTATAGAGTAGTGGTTCTCAACCTGGGGTCGGGACCCCCGCGGGGTCGCGAAAAAAATTCGGGGGGTCGCCAGATCAGGCTAGTAAAAAAAAAAAGAAAAAAAATCAATTAGAAAAATATTATTTTATTGTAGCATGTGTGTGGTATTTATCAAAAGTGTATTATTTGTTCTTAATTATTAGATTTTGCCAATTATTAATTTATCTAAGAATTATAGGTTATAGGGGCTATAATGGCCGTTACGGTGTGACCCAACAGCGGGAATAAATAAGATACATTTTGGCGGACTTGGGCTATTAGCAAACAAACTTGCAGCATTGCTGAATGCATTACTAGCGGCTAGCCTAGCTAAAAAAAATGGATCGTTGGCTTCAGAAAAAGCAGTTTTGTTCCACACAGACAGCGGGAAGAGACAACCACCACAGAACAGCCTACTGACTCATCCCAAACAGCGGATCCAGTGGCTGAGAAGTGCAAGGTGCCTGACTCGGGTGTCAAGGCCCTCGGAAAATTCGTAATATCAGACGGAGTTTTTAAAATATGGATTTGTCTGCAGAGTAAAAATGAAATTGAATATCCTCAGTGTGTAGTTTGTTCTGAAGTGTTGGCACACGAGAGCTTGATACCAGCTAAGCTTAGAGACATTTAGAGACAAAACACAGCACATACAAGGACAAGCCATTAGATTTTTTCCAGCGCAAAGCCAAAGAACTCCGGTGCCAGAAAACAGTGGTCACAGAATACGCTACAGTCCCAGCAAAAGCCCTAGCAGCTTCTTATGAAGTGGCGTATCTGGTGGCTCAGTCTAAAAAGGCCCACACTATTGCAGAGAGCCTCATACGTCCCGCAGCAGTGGCCATGACAGGCTATGCACGGGGAAAAATATCCCAAACCCTCCTGACCATTCCTTTGTCAAATGACACAATGTGCCGCAGAATCCAAGACATGGGCATAGACATGAAGGATCAGCTCATGAAAGAGTGAGGAAAATGGGAGATTCTCTTTACAAATAGATGAGAGCACAGATCTGTCAGGAGCCGCGTAGCTGTTAACTTTCATCAGGTACATTTGAAGGAAAATGCACCATGATCTGCTGTTCTGTTCAGCAATGGAGGGGAAATGCACAGGACGGGACATTTTTACGCAGCTGGACAGCGACCTGGAGAAGGCAGGACTGCGGTGGGCGAGCTGCGTGTCAGTCTGCAGATGGGGCAGCCGCTATGCAGGTTTGAGAAAAGGCTTTAAAGCCTGCGTCTTGGAGGTTGCTCCTCATGTAAAATGTCTACATGCATGATCCACAGGAAGCACTTGCCAGTAAATGTCTTGAGCCAGAGCTGCGCAATGTTTTCCAACGTCCGTTAAGATGGTGAACTTCATTAAAGCCAGGCCTGTCCAAAGCAGATTGTTTGCTCAACTTTGTCATGAAATGGGATCAGAACACGAAGCGCTGTTGTTTCACACAGAAGTTAGAGGCTTTCTCGTGGCAAAGTGTTACAAGATTGTTTGAGCTGCGTGAAGAAGTCCGCATATTTTTATCTGACTGCGGTTCCCCACTCGCTGAACACCTTTCTGACCCTAAGTGGGTTGCAAGCCTCGCATATTTAGTCAGCATTTTTGACAGACTGAACATCTTAAACACGTCTCTTCAGGGCCCAAACGCAAATGTCCTACACTTTCTGATAAAATCACTGCATTTAAAAGAAAGCTGGAGCGATGGCCGTGCGTATGGATGAGGGCTGCGCTGATATGTTCCCCGAGCTTGATGACTTCATGGACAGTTACGACATAAGCATTGGTGCACTTAAAAATGTAATAAGTTCCCATCTCAGGAGCCTTTGTCAAAGTTTCAATAAATACTTCCCCCAAGAGGACGTGCCAGAGATCCATGACGGATACGTGATCCTTTCGTCCAATGCGCCGCACCTGCCGTCAGAGCTACAGGACGCCCTGCTGGAACTCTCCTCTGACCGCACATTACAGTCCGTCTTTCCAACGCGCACACTGGAAGAGTTTTGGCTGTCAGTTGCCCCAGAGTACCCAGCGTTAGCACAGGCTGCAACTAATGTACTGTATCCGTTTGCGTCAACGTATCTTTGTGAAAGACATTTTCTGCGCTGACATTCATTCAAAACAAATACAGATCCCAGCTGAGGAGGGTTGAGGATGACCTTCGCGTGTCAGTGTCTGAATAAAGCCAAGAATACCACTACTTTGTTCAAAGAAGCAGGCACAGCCATCTCATTAATATTGTCAATTTAATGTCATGAATAAATGTAATAGTTATTGTTTCTTTCTGTTGGTCGGTTATATTCAGATAATTATTAAATTACGCATTCGACAACAAGAACAAAAAAGACTGAATTTTATTAGCCATGTTTTGTTATAAAAAAAGAAAGCTTTAGGCTTAGCATATTTCCTAATTCCTATGCATTCCCCATCTATAAAGTTTAAAATGAAAGAAATATCATTCTATTTGTGTAACAAGATCATAAAGAAAGTCATTAGGCTATGTGTGTGTGGGTGGGGGGTAGCGGCGGTGGGCGGGGTCACGAAGCCCATTAATTGTTATTATGGGGTTGCGACTCCAAAAGGTTGAGAACCACTGTATTAGTGGATAAGTCGGTGGTCAGTGGTTAGAGCTCGTGCTGCACAACTAGAAGGTCCGGGTTCGATTCCCACCTGGACGGGGCCTTTCTGTGGAGTTTGCATGTTCTCCCCGTGTCTGCGTAGGTTTCCTCCGGTTCTCCTACCACTAAAACATGTAGAATAGGTGAATCTCCAGGTGATTCTGACCATCAGCCTGGGGACGGGTCAAATGCAGAGACACATTTGGTTGTACAGCTTCGTAAAGGGAGAGTTTGTTTGTTTTTCACTCTGATATTAAAACTGTTAAAGTACATCTGACACATTAGACACAGTTTTTGCTCAAACATAGTTAACATGATGATAAAGATTGTTTCCAGCTTTCTTCAGTTTGGCCATTTTCTGATGTTTATTCACCTTATTCGCCCCGCCCACTTTTGCCTCTTTATGCTTTGGATCGGCTCTTCATTGTATCGACTCTTCCGGTCGAGCGTGAAGCCCGTTCATTTCAGTCTGATGTTTAATAGATTTATTTGAGTAAAATGTCCAATGTTCATTTGCACCAACAAGTCAACACTGCACCGTTTCTCTGCGCGGAATAAAATGGCTTTGTGTTATGTAGAAACTGATTTCTCTTGACTTCTCCAGTCCATGTGAACTGAGAGGAGAGAAGGGCTTTTCAACATCTGTCATTAAAACTTGTAAATGAACTGAACTCGACTCGATTGCTCTAAATATATAACACATGCAAAGTGGGTTTATTATTTGCACTCATTATATTACATTCACATCCAAGACAATGAAATATAATTTAGTTATGAATATCTCTTAATACTGTAATGTTTTTCAATGAAGTTACTCGAGTATAAATGTACTTGACTCCTCCCACATCTGCCCTATTCAAACGCACCAGTCTAATCCTCATGATTTTATTACTGCAAGAGTCACCTGAGGCAGAGCTGCTCATTTGCTCCTGTTCGGTGCAGGTTTCTTCAGTCACACACAGGGACGGAGAGGAGCCACGGAGGATTGTACCTGACCAGGACCACGGCATTTACGGCCACATCCGCACCGATCCAGAGGGCCCAGCTCCAGAGGGCCCATGCTGCAGAGGGCCCCAGCTCCAGAGGCCAGCTCCAGAGGTCAGCTCCAGAAGGACCCGCTCAGAGGGTCTCAGCTCCAGAGGCCCAGCTCCAGAAGAGCCTCAAGCCTCCAGAGGGCCCGCTCCAGAAGGGCCCAGCTCCAGAGGTCCAGCTCCAGAGGTCCAGCTCCGGTGAGTTCTTGGCAACTGAATTTTCCCACATGTCACGGATTCAGGGGTATTTTGTGTGGGCAGGGTCACTGTGAAGTCGAGATAATAAGTCAGAATAATCCACTTGAGTTAACTTTGTTAATGAATTAGTTTGTTTTAGTGTCACGAACTTCTACTGATGTAATATGTGAGTTTGTGTCAACTCTAACCTCAAGATAAACCTGAATACAAAAATAAACTGGTGCAGTTTTTATGCGTGTTTACAGTAAGACGTCGGACTGGATCCTTCAGAGCCTGGTTGAAGGTTAATGATTCCATATTTATTTATGTAATAGTAAATAGTCGTTAGATGAATAACATGTCAGTGTGAAAGGTTCCAGTTGAGTGTATTTTATTCAAACTGCTCTTGGGGTGTTTAGATCACAGACGTGGTTAGAGTACATGTCCGTGGGCAGAACATAATTGAAATATAAGTGGTGTCGGGTGAGGTGGCTGTAAGCTTCGCCGGCTCCACAAGCGATTAGGCTGTTAATAAATACACGACTTTTCCTCCTGGAATTCTCTCGTTTGAGCAGCAAAGAATTTACTTATTTTAATGTAGTGAAGCCAAATCGATCCCGTTTACAAGTGTTAACATGGGTAACCATAGATTTTTCTTTGTCCGGTTAGTGAGTGGAAGTCGTTAGTGCATAACCCCTATAGATACAGACGCATCTCGGACGCTCCATATATGGTCATGTTTGAAACGAGTTAAAGCATACTAAGTACTTGTTTACCTATAATTCCTTTCCGTAGTCCTCTGGGGGTATACAGTGTTTAATGGGGATGATTGGGGGGTCTTTATCGCCCCTGGTGGGTCTCTGGCCGAGAAAAGCCACAATTGCAACTTCGCTTGCACCGGTCGGAAGTCACCTCACATTAATAGAATCATGAAGAAGAGCTAACAGGCTACGGCAACAGATAACTGTGGGTAGCGCCATTAAACCGTATTACAGCAGTTTGAAGTGAAAAAAAATGATCTCCATTGTGTAATTGGATGAACAATATCCCTCTGTCCCTTTGTCTTTCTGTCGGCGTAGTAATTTACTTCTCAACGGACAATTAATGAGTAAAAAACACAACATGCTACACACCTGCAGTGGGCTTATGGCCTCAAGGGGCATCGAGTTTTTAGTTACTGCTTTAAGGGGAAAAAAACGAAGAGACCAAATCTTAACTTTCGCTCCAATTAATTCAAAAAACTACTTAAAGGAGCCTGTACATGCTATTTGGCCATTCCAAAGTAAAGTATAGGCATATATATGATATATTCTACCTCTATCAACTATGGAGTACTCGTTTGGAGAGAAAATATAGTATTTTTGGGGATTTTCCCTACCCGAAGACAAGAACGCTTCGATTCAGGTACTCCGCCCCTCTCTCCGGCTCATTTTCCACATTCACATAATTATCAAATATAAATATCCGGCAAAAAGTGAAGTTACTTCACATAATGCAGTATAAGGAGTTGACATGTGCAACAACAGTTTTTATAAATGGTTAACACACACGCTAACCACCGCTACACACACGCTAACACGCGTTTTGACTGACTCAAACCGCTCAGTCTGGACTCCCCATGAGATCGCGTTGGTTAATAAAAGTTAATCCAACTTTTGATTCTGGCAAGGTTCACCAAGCATCCATCAGGTTTGGTTGATAAAGTCGCTGAAACCCAGAAAGAAATTCCAACTCTGGCGAGTGCATCTTCTTTAGGAAGGCTGAATAGTAGTTCGCAGCATCGAGACATTATGTTCGGTAAGAAAAAATAACAGGGCGGTGTCAGAGTATGTTTAGAAAGAGCTCAGTCTTCAAAAAACAACACCTTCTGCTGGGATCCATGGCTCCTCCGCCGTGGGTGTGCTTGATTAGCGTCGCGGGCCAGCAACAGACGCGTCGGAGCAGTTGCTGCTGTTCCTTTTTTCTTTTCTTTTTTTTTTTTTTTTCCCCAAAAAAATAAAAATTAAAAGCTGTTTTATGAATAAAAATCAGGCCGTAAGGCATTACATACAGATGTTAGAGCCTTCCGTCCGCTGTGCACACAAACTGAACAGCTCCAGTGGTTTACCAGGAGAGGGCGGAGCAGCTGCTCAGAGAGCAGGATTCAGGAGGAATTGCTTAGAACTGCGTGAATGAAGCCAAAAACCGTCCGGGGGTGTTTTTGAAGAAGGAAATAGCAACAACATGGCATAAAAACTCCAAAAAGTCGATTTTTGCATATATAGGACTTTAACAAATGCAGAATTATGATATACGTTTTATACTAAATATGATAACAAAGACAGAGAGGATCAAAGTGTTTTTTTTACAGCCTAATTACATAAATAATGGAGAATGCTAACATGATAGCTTCATGTTAGCATCATCTATATCTAACACTAGCTAGCGCAAGCTACGACTGCGTTTTTTACTTCTACTGGGAACAATCCTGCTGTGAAAAAACATCCATAATGCCCCGATTTAGGGACAAGACTTTAATTTATGTTGAATAATAAGTTCAATATTCCCCCAGAAAACGACTTAAAAGATGTAAAATTGTGTTTCCCAAAAGATTCTATTTTCCACCCTCGGTGAAACACGCCCTCTTCTAATGTACGAGAATGCCGGTCTGTACCTATTGATTACGTGCTATGGAAACAGCTGCAGAGATGTTGATTAACTGTGCCAAATGTGCAGTTACCACCATTAGCCCTGGTATAAATTGTATAATAATATTAAATGATTTATTTATGGAGCAAAAATGACCAACATTACAGACATATAAGAAAAAATGGAAGAGCGAAGTTTAAAATGATGCATTAATTGTGGTTGATATTAAGAACAGAGTCAGAGCCTTTGACAAGAGTTTTTTGGAAAACGTATTTACACTTTCGATAAACTGGTCATTACTAAAAGAAAATCTGGAGAAAATGTTAGGGCAAACATCAAAACTCAAAAAATAACATCAAAATAACAAAATATTAAATACAACGAGTTTGAAATGTGAAGTGAAGGAGCGCCAAAATGTTTGTCCCACGTGAGAAAAAGCCTTAAGAGAAAATGGTCTTTAAAAGACAAGTTCCCAATGAATGTAATACTTAAGTGAAAGGTAAATAAATCAGGACTTTAACAATGAGAAATATGCTTGAATATTCTTCAAATAAAGCTACTGTGTTAAAAAAGCAAATGAAGAGAATGGAAGAGTGGGACGAGCCCGATGATTCCAAAGCCCAAACTGAAGCAACCAGTCTGAGAGCGAGTCTGGTCCGTATGGTTCTGGAGCTACAAAGTCCATGAAGCAGCTCCCAGTGAGGAATATGATCTGTCAATACAGAAAAAGACACCGTCCCAAAAACAGAGGAGCGGATCAAGAAAGGAACAAATGTGAACAGACTGGGAGTAAGCTTTTTTATTTCCATCACTGGACCTCGTTTTACATTTATACATGATCTGTCCACTTTCATCACAAATGATGGAAACTCCTGTACGACTGAAGCTCACACTACACATAACAACTCTTTAGCTGAACTTCATATGTTGAGTAAGTCCTGTGTGACAGTTGTGTTTGGTTTCCTCATACAGAAAACCCTGACTCTTTTAAAATAGATATTTTATTGTCTCGTTCATTAAATGTACTGTTTTTCTCTGGTTGATTCTCTTAATCCACAGCTGTCCTTCCTGATCTAATCTTCATGACCAAAGACTTCATAAGTGTTTGCATTAACTTTCATTGGTCTGTTTTATTTTTGATTCTCAGTCCCTCAAAGTCTAAAGAGCGAGTTCAGAGCTGGACACACGATGAGGAGAAGCAGAGTTCAGAGACGACGGAGCCTCAACCTCTAAAACCACAGACCCAAGTGAGGTGCAGATCACCGCACTGTTTCTTTTATCAGAGTCGATCTAACACCTGTTCTTTATATCAGAGTCGACTCTAACTGTGTCTTTATATCAAGAGTCGACCTCTAAAATCTGTTCTTTATATCAGAGTCGACTCTACTCTATTCTTTATACAGAGTCGACTCTAACTCTGTTTCTTTTATCAGATCGACTCTAAACTCTGTTCTTTATATCAGAGTCGATCTCTAACTCTGTTCTTTAAATATCACGTCGACTCTAACTCTGTTCTTTATATCAGAGTCGACTCTAACTCTATTCTTTATATCAGAGTCGACCTCTAATCTGTTCTTTAACGTCAGAGTCGACTCTACTCTTTCTTTATGTCAAGTCAGCTAAGTCTCTCTTGTGTTCACAGATCTGCTCCTGGAACGCCCCGGTGTCAGTGGAAAGTGATATCTCCAATGATCGATTGATTGATTTTTAAAGAAAAAATGGTTCACAGTGAGTTCGACTACACCAGTTTATGTTAATGACATTTTGGTGTTTGGGGATTTAGAAATTGGACAAGTCAATTAGGTACTGTAGGCAGCCTCTCTTTGAGTGACTTCAGTGACGCAGCGTTTTGAAGTAACTTTTTAGTTCCTGAGTACGATTACTCAGAATTCTGCTGAGTCCAATCTCGTCAGCCTTCCTATGTATATTAAAGTCTGATAAAACAGTGAATAGAACCGGTGAAAGGAACCTGTTCCCTGTTGGGACAACCAGTGGCAGACACGTCTCCATAAACTCTGCTTCCAAACATCAAAACACAAAATCAAAAATACAAGACTTAAGAGTAGATTTAGTTAATCAGATTATATATTTCTGTGAATGGAGCAGATATCTTTTTCTGATCTGATCCAGGACAGTCCCATGTGTTCCACTGAGTGTGTTTCTTCTTTTGGTCTCAGGATCCTCCAGAAACATCCTCCGTCTGAACTGGTCCCAGCGTGAGTTCCTCAGTGACCGCTCTTAAAGTGGACACTCAATGCACTCAGAACAGACGCGTGAGTTTTTTACTCTTGTGTTTATGAATATTATCGTCATAAGGGAGATCTAAGAAAGATTTACTGAAGGAACCAAAGGAATCTGTAGTAAATGTTGAATTTGTTTACCCTCTTTGAGAGCAACACAATTACTTTTGCTATTATTTCAATCACAAGAGATCAGTGACTCAATTCAGATATGGACTGGTAGACGGAAAGAGAAAAACACCTGTAAATCAGGGTTTGATAAAGCTGCATTGTCCTTAATTTAATATAATTTCCTCTCACTTTGTTTGCCATCAAATAAACCAGGAGCCATCACATTTGATATAAATATTTATGTTTATTTGTAAATGTATGTTGTCTGTGTTAGACCAGTGTTACGTCAGACCAGACGGTTTCTGAAGCAGGCCCGCGACTGTGAGTCCTCAGGAGCGATCTGGTCCATGATGAACACTGACTTTTCCTCAGATCTTGTAAGATTCATTTTGTTTTAAACACAAGGACAGATCAGTGGTTTAATGAGGTTCTGAAAGTGTGAGAGAAAACAGCTGAATCCTGAGGTGTTGGTTGTGTCTCTGTCACAGAGTGGAGCAGGCTCCAGAGCTCAAGCTCAGCAACATCACACTCACTGGACTCCATATTTAAGCGTGTTGTCCTTCACTGAAGTTTGGAGATGTTCAGATGAATGACTTGTTTCACACAAGAGATCTGACACTGATGGCATTTGGTGTGTTCTATGTGTCTGTGCAGCTTCTGAGGAGGACATTTCACTTTGTCCCAGAGGAGCTGAAGAAGCTCCACAAGGGTTCTGAGCACAGATTACCCAGAATGCTTAGAGCCTGTGGAAGGATGAGGAATGAGAGCTTTTTCTGAAGATCAACTGTGAACTTCTGAGAGGACGGCAGCAGAAGGAGGCTGGCTGCGCGCTGTGGAGCAGTAGGTCCATTTCACTCAGTCATGTTGATCTCTCGAGACTCAGGCTCTGTCTGTGTCTTTCATTCAGGGAGATGTCTGGAGTTTCTTCAGCGTAAATACTGAAGCGTGAGCTGCAGCAGACTGTCGGTGTGTGTTGAGGGGCGTGGCTAAAGCAGAAGCCCCGCCCTCCTGCCAGATCTACACAAGCTCTACATAACAGAAGGAGGGGCCTCAGAGGTTTTCAACCAGGAATCATGAGTCAGAACACATAGAAACAGCCTCAGGAGAACCAGGCGGAGCAGAAGACAGCCATCACATGTGAAGACATGTTAAAGGCCCCGCGGACCTCTATGAGGCGCCCCGTCAGAACAGGTGCTGACAAGGGAGTGGCTGGCATGGGAAAACACTGCTCACTCAGAAGTTCAGTCTGGCTGGCGAAAGGCAAAGCCCACCAGGGACGTCCGCTGCTGTTCCCCTTCACTTTCAGAGTTCTCTTAATGTGCTTGAAGGACAGGAGCTTCAGCCGGTGGCAGCTGCTCCATCACTTCTTTAGAGGAACAGAGAAGTGAGCAGCTTTGAAGAGGCTGCAGCTGCTCTTCATCTTTGACGGTCTGGATGAGTGGCAGATTCCTCTGGACTTCCACCCAAACACGGCCCTGAACGGAGCCCACAGAGAGCGCCCTCAGTGGAGGAGCTGCTGGTGAACCTCATCAGGGGAGCCTGTTCCCTCCGCTCGCCTCTGGATAACCACCGCCCGCGGCGGCCAATCAGATCTGCTGAGTGCGTCTCATGGTGAAAGGTGCAGGGTTCCAGCACCCAGCAGAAGAGCCCAGTACTTCAGACAGGTTCAGAGACGAGGCCTCACACATCATCTCCTCCACATCAAGACGTCCGAGCCTCCACATCAAATGTGCTTCATGCAGTCTTCTGCTGGATCCTCTCCACAGTCCTGGAGCCGTGCTGAAAACCAGAGAGAGAGCAGAGCTGCCCAAGACCGCTGACTCAGATGTACAATCCACTTCCTGGTGGGTTCAGGCCAAAGTCAAGAACATCAAGTATGAAGGAGGATCTGAGACAGACCCACATCTGAGTCCAGAGACCAGGGAAGATGGTGCAGTCTCTGGAAAAACTGGCCTTTGAGCAGTGCAGAAAGGAACCTGATCTTCTACGAGAGTGACTGAGCGAGTTGTGGGCTGGACGCTGCAGCCGCTCAGTGTACTCCGGAGTCTTTCACACAGGTCTTTAGAGAGGAAGCCAGGCCTGTACCAGGACAAGGTCTACTGCTTTCATCCATCTGAGTGTGCACGAGTTTTGCTGCTCTTCATGTCCAATCAGACCTTCTTCAGCACAGGAATCAACTTGTTGGTAGAAGAAAAGTCCATATCTTCCAGGTTCTTAAATTTTATGTAGGATCCATTAGAGTTTATCCAGACGGTGTGGACCAGGCCTTACAGAGTCCAAACGGACACCTGGACTTGTTTCCTGGCTTCCTCCTGGGTCTTTTCAACTCCGACGCAATCAGAGTCTTCTTTCAAGGTCTGCTGACACAGACCAGGAAGTAAGCTCCCAGACCAATCAGGAAACAGCTGAGTACATCAAAGCAGAACTGATGTGAGGAAGTGGGGTTGCAGAGAGAGAGCATCAACCTGTCTCACTGTCCTTGAATGACTGAAATGATGTTCTCTGGGGAGCAGGTCCAACAGTACCTGAGCTCAGGACGTCTGTCTGAAGTGGACTGTCTCCTGCTCAGTGGTCAGCTCTGGCCTTCATCTTACGTTCATCAGAAGAAGCTCTGGAGCAGTTTGAGCTGAAGAAATACTGTGCTTCAGAGGAGGCTCTGCTTGAGGCTGCTGCCAGTGGTCAAGCCTCCAACAAAGCTCTGTGAGTGAGTCCTATGTAAGTATTGAACCTTCCTAAACTCTCCTAAACAGGTGGTGATCTTCCAACTGAGCGCAGCTGTAACCTGTCAGAGAGCAGCTGTAACAGCTCTGTCCTCAGTTCCCTCAGCTCCTCTAGTCGGACAGTCCTGGACTCAGTAAGACGACCTGAAGGACTCAGGGCTGAAGATGTTGTCCTGTTGGACTGAAGAGTCCTCCACTGTAAACTGGAGCAGCTCAGGTCAGAAGGGTTACTCTTCATCTCTGTGAGTTTGTCATTTCTATGACTTCTGTTTAAACCCTGTGTGTTCAGACTTGTCAGGGTGGTCTGGATCTAGAGGACAGGCTGTGCTGCTAACTGGCCTCAGCTCTGAGTCCAACCCCTCCACTGACAGACCTGGACCTCAGCTTCAACCATCCAGGAAGAAACAGGAGTAAAGCTCCTGACTGCTCTAACAGGAGGACCCCACTGCTCACGTCTTCACTCTCAGGTGATGACAGTTTATTACACAGTTATTACACAGTTATTACACAGTTAATTACGTCGACACAAAACCAAACTGTGGATCAGACTGGTCTGTGTCTGTTTCAGACTGATCCCTGCTGGAAAACGATGGATGAAACCCGAATCAGGAGATGTAAGTCTGACCTAATAATACCTTTTAAAATGTTTAGTTCTGCCTGGGTCTCTATGACAACCAGAGCGCAGTGGGCGGTGCTAAGCTCATGTTTGAGTTGTTTTTTGTTAAAAAAAATGCATTAATCAGCTAAAGTTCCTCAACACAAACAACACTGGCAACCGACCTGCAAGTCTGGATTTATTCTCGTAGTTTCCCTCCGGTTTCAAACATGGGCCTGTTTCAGCAAGCCTTTTCTGCTCCAAACTAACTCATGATTGTGACGCTCCACTTAAGCTTTTCTCACACTCAACATTATTGTCCATAATCAACTTGTTTCTTTTTAAAAATTCATATATTTTAAAACAGGGGAGAATCTTTGAAAATTGTATTTAGATACTTGATACTCAATTACTGCTCATACATGTATTCTTGTAATGTATTTCCAACTTTGTCTAATCCGAATACTGTATTCTGAATACTTTGAATACTTTTACAATAATTTCTCCTGAATTGTCGTATAAATTGGCCAGTATAATTACAAAAATGCAGCCACTACGATTGTTATAAACTCACTTACCTTTATGTAGGAATCTTAACCCTGATCACAGCATCATGTGACCAACATGTGCAGTGTGTGTATGAACTGTGGCATAAGGCGCTTTTAAACGTTAATTGTGTTTTAGGAGAAACACACTATTAAAGTTCTTTCTTAATAATGTTGTGCATTATGGAGCTAAAATGATTAGTACTGGGTGGTACCCTTGATACTTGGAAAGTTAACTGTATTCTAATACTCCTCAAATGAAAGTGTACTGTACCAGAATAAGTTACTCAAAATGAAGTATTCCTAACCTACTTGTATTCTAACTACTTGTATTTATAATACTCCCCAACAATCCCCCCCCCCCTCCCCGTTAATTCATCCATCCACCATCCCATTTTCTTCCGCTTTAATCCGGGGCGGGTCGGCGGAGCAAGCAGTCTCAGCAGAGATGCCCAGACTCCCGATCCACGCACTACTCCAGCTTTTGGGGGGCCCCGGCGCACCAGGCCAGCTCGGGAGGACATAGTCCCACAGCGTGTCCTGGGCCTTCAACGAAGGCCTCTCCAATAGGACATGCCTGGACACCTCCGAGGGAGGCGAACAGGAGCCATCCGGAAC
>VHKM01000324.1:0-167337 GCA_007210695.1 Neogobius melanostomus | reverse complement strand
CACAGTATTTCTTCAGCTCAAACTGCTCAGAGACTTCTTCTGATGACATAAGATGAAGGCCAGAGCTGACACTGAGCAGGAGACCAGTCCACGCTTCAGACAGACGGTTCCTGAGCTCAGGTATGTTGGACCTGCTTCACCAGAGAACCATCATTCAGATTCATTCAGACAGTGGAGCATGTTGATGCTTCTCTTGCGAGACATTCCTCACTCAGCTTCTGCTTGATGTATCAGCTGTTTCTTGATTGGGTCTGGGAGCTTACTTCCTGTCTGTGTCAGCAGACCTTGAAGAAGACTTGATTTGGTCGGCAGTGAAGACCAGGAGGAAGGCCAGCGAACAGTCAGGGTGTCCGATTTGGACTCTGTAAGGCCTGGTCCACAGCCGTCTGGTAGAACTCTTAATGGACTCCTACCATAAATTAAGAACTGGAAGATATTGGACTATTTCTCTACAACAAGTTGATTCTGTTCTGAAGAAGGTCTGATGGACATGAGGCGCCAGAAACTCTGCACACTCAGAGGATGAAGCAGTAGACCTTGTCCTGGTACGCCTGGGTCCTCTCTAAAGGACCTGTGTGAAGACTCCGGAGTACACTGAAGGCGGCTGCAGCGATGCCAGCCCACACTCGCCTTCAGGTCACTCTCGTAAAATCAGGTTTCCTTTCTGCAGCTGCTCAAAGCCAGTTTTCCCAGAGACTGCACCATCTTCCTGGTCTCGTGGACTCCCAGTGTGGGTCTGTCTCAATCCTCTCATACTTGATGTTCTTGACTTTGGCCTGAACCACCAGGAAGTGAGTACATCTAGTCAGGTCTTGGGCAGCTCTGCTCTCTCTCTGGTTTCAGCACATGTCCGGACTGTGAAGAGGATCCAGCAGAAGAATGATGAGCACATGACTGTGAGGCTTCGGACGTCTGATGTGGGAGATGATTGTGTGGGCTCGTCTTTGACCTTTCCTAAGTACTGCTCCGTCGTGCGGTCGCTGAACCCCGCACCTCTGTCACCATGGGAGACGCACGTCAGCAGGATCTGACTTGGCCGCCGCGGGGCGTGTGGTTATCCAAGGCGAGCGGATGGAAGCAGGCTCCCCTGATAGAGATTCACCAGGCAGCTCCTCCACTGAGGCGCTCTCTGTGGGCTCGTCAGGGCCCTTGGTTTGGGTTGAAGTCCAGAGGAAGTCTGCACTCATCCGACCGTCCAAAGATGAAGATCAGCTGCAGCTCTTCAAAGCTGCTCACTTCTTCTGTTCCTCTAAAGAAGTGATGTAGAGCTGCACCAGGCGAAGCTCTGTCCTTCAGCACATTGAGTCTCGAAAGTGAAGGGGAACAGCAGACTGGACGTCCTGGGGCTTTGCTTTCAGCCCATCCAGACTGAATTCTGAGTGAGCAGTGTTTTCCCGATGCAGGCCACTCCCTTGTCAGCACTGTTCTGACGGCGCCTCTGTGTCCGCGGGGCCTTTAAACATGTCTTTGCACATTTGATGGCTGTCTCGCTCCGCCTGGTTTCCTGGAGGCTGTTTCTATGTGTCTGACCTCATGTTCCTGTTGACTTGAGGCCCCTCCCTCTGTTAGTAGAGCTCTGTGTAGATCTGCTGCAGGAGGCGGGTTCGCTTTTACCACGCCTCAAACACACCACCGACACTTCTGTGCAGGCTACGCATCAGTTACGCTGAGAAGAAGCTCCAGAATTCTTCGATAAGACACAGGACAAGCCTGAGTCTCAGGAAGATCCAATGGACTGATTGAAATGGGACCTACTGCTCCCACAGACGCTCAGCAGCTCCTTCTGCTGCCTCCTCCTCAGGAGTTACATGTGTCTCAGAAAAAAGCCTCTCCATCCTCATCCTCCCACAGGCTCTAAGCATTCATGGGTAATCTGTGCCTCAGACCTTGTGGAGCTTCTTCAGCCCTGCTGAACAAAGTGAAGATGTCCTCCTCCAGAAGCTGCACAGACACATTAGAAACAGCACAAAAGCAGTCAGTGTCAGGATCGTGTGAACATAGTCCATTCATCTGAACATCTCTAAACTTCAGTGAAGGACACCCTTAAATATGGATCCAGCTGGTGTGATGTTGCTGAGCTCTGGCTCTGGAGGCCTGCGTCACTCTGTGACAGAGACACAACAAACACTCAGGGATTTCAGCTGTTTCTCTCACACTTTCAGAACCTCATTAAACACTGTCTGTCGTTGGGTTAAACAAATGAATCCTTAACAGATCTGAGGAAAAGTCGTGTTCAATCATGACCAGTCGCTCCTGAGGACTCACAGTCGGGGCCTGGCTCAGAACCGTGTTGGGTCGTGACGTCAACACTGGTCTAACACAGACAAACATTACAATAAACATTAAATTTTATATCAAATGTGATGGCTCCTGGTTTATTTGATGGCAAACAAAGTGAGACGGTAAATTATATTACAGATTAAGGACAATTGACTTTATCAAAAAACCCTGGATTATTTACAGGCTGTTTTCATCTTCCGTCTACAGTCCATTATCTAATTAGTTCCTGATCCTTGTGATTGAAATATTACAAAGTAATTGTGATTGTCTCAAAGAGGTAAGACAAATTCAACATTTACTAAGATTCTTTGTCCTCAGTAATCTTTCTTAGATTCCTTCCCTTATGTGACGATAATATTCCATAATTACACAGAAGTAAAAAAACTACCGCTCTCTCCTGAGGCCATTGATGGTCCATAGGACCGGTCCACTGAGGGACTCACAGTGGGACCAGGTTCAGAGGAGATGTTTCTGGAGATCCTGAGACAAAGAAGAAAACACACTTCAGTGAAAACACATGGGATTCCTGATCAGATCAGAAAACAGATCATCTGCTCATCACAGAATAATATAATCTGATAAACTAAATCTACTCTTAAGTCGTTGTATTGATTTTGTGTTTTGATGTTTGGGAAGCAGGAGTTTTGGGACGTGTCTGCACTTGGTCCACAGGGAACAGTCCTTTCACCGGTTTATTCACTGTTTATATATCAGCTTTAATGTGAGAAGGCTGAAGATTGGACTCAGCAGAAATTGGAGTAAATCTTATCAGAACTAAAAAGTACCAAAACGCTGCGTCACTGATCACTCAAGAGAGAGGCCTGACAGTTTATTCCTAAGACTCTGTCCAATTCTAAATCCCAAACACCAAAATGTCATTAACATAAACTGGTGTGATCGACTTCACTTGAACCATTTTTTCCTTTAAAAAATCAATCAATCGATCATTGGAGATTATCACTTCTCACCTGACACCGGGCCGGTTCCAGGAGCAGATCTGGAACAGCAAGAGAGACTTTAGGTCTGACTCTGACATAAGACAAGAGTAGAGTTCGACTCTGACGTAAAGAACAGATTAGAGTCGACTCTGATATAAAGGATAGGTTAGAGTCGACTCTGATCATAAAGAACAGATTTAGAGTCGACTCTGATATAAAGAACAGAGTTAGAGTCGACTCTGATATAAAGAACATGGTGGATCTCACCTCTGAGCTTGGGTCTGTTTTTAGAGTTGAGGCTCCGTCGTCCTGAACTTCTCTCCTCCTCGTGGTCCAGCTCTTGACTCGCTCTGAGACTGAGGGAAACTGAGATCAAAATAACAGACACTGAAAGGTTAATGCAAACACTTTGATTGAGTCTTTGTCATTAAGATAGTTCAGAGACAGCTCTGCTGATAAAAGATCACCAGAAGCAGATTTATGAACAGAACTAAAATCTATTTAAAAGAGTCAGGGTTTTCTGTCATGAGAAACAACACAATGTACACAGACTACTCAACTATATGATTCAGCTAAAGCATGTGACTGTGTTCAGTGTGAGCTCTTCAGTCGTACAGGAGTTCCATATTTGTTGATGAAAAGTGTAGGACAGATCATGTTATATAATGTAAAACGAGGTCCAGTGATGGGAAATAAAGCTGCTCCAGTCCTTTCACATTTGTTCCTTTCTTGGATGCCAGCCCTTCTGTTTTGACGTGTCTTTTCTGTTTTGACAGATCATATCCTCACTGGGGAGCTGCTTCATGGAAATTTGTTAGCTCCAGACCTACGGACCGACTCGCCTCAGACTTTGTTCAGTTGGCTTTGATCATGGGTCTTGTCTCCACTCGTCCTTCATCTTCTTTTACACAGTGCTTTATGACCAAGATTTTCAGATATTCATCGATTTTAGTCCTCATTATTGACCTTCACTTTAATATAATTTATTGGGAACTTGTCGATTTGTAAAGACCATTTTCTCTTTAAGGCTTTTTCTCACTTGGTTACAACATTTGAGCTCCTCACTTCACATTTCAACTCGTGGTATTTAATAATTTTGTTTTATTTTTGACTGTTATTTTTTGAGTTTGATGTTGCCCAACATTTCTCAGATTTTCTTTAGTAAATGACAGTTTATCGAAGTGTAAATACGGTTGTCAAAACTCTGTCAAAGTCTCTGACTCTGTATCTTATATCAACACAATTAATGCATCATTTTTAAACTTCGCTCTTCCATTTTCTATATTGGTCGTAATGTTGGTCATTTTTGCTCAATATAACTCATTAATATATATACATTTTATACCCCGGGCTAAATGGTGGTAACTGCACATTTGGCAACAGTTAAATCAACATTCTCTGCAGCTCTTTCCATAGAACGTAAACAATAGGTACAGACGGATCTCGGTCATAGAAGAGGGCGTGGTTTCCAGGGGGAAAATAGATCTTTTGGAAACACAATTTTTCACTCTTATTAAGTTCGATTTTCTGGTGGATATGAACTATTTATTCACACATAATAAAGTCTAGTCTAAATTCGGTCCATATGGAGTTTTTTACAAAGCAGATTGTTCAGTAAGTAAAAAAACGCAGTCGTTATGGCTTGCACTAGCTAGTTTAGCATATAGCATGATGCTAACATGGAAGCATCATGTAGCATTCCCATTATTTTATGTAATTATGGGCTGTAAAACACTTTATCCTCTCTGTCTTTGTATCGTATTTAGTATAAACTAATTCAATAATTCTGCATTTGTTAAAGTCTATATCATGCAAATCGACTTTTTGAGTTTTTACATGTTTTCTATTTCCTTCTTGTATCAAAACACCCCCAAGCGGTTTTTGGCTCATCACCGCATTTCTAAGTAATCTCCTGAATCCTGCTTCTGAGCGTGCTCCACCCTCTCCTGTAAACCACTGAGCGGTTCAGTTGTTACGTCACAGCGGAACGAAGTGCTCTACGTCTGATAATGTAATGCCTTATGGCCTGATTTTGTATTCATAAAACAGCTTTTACATTTTTATTTTTTTTGAAAAAAAAAAAAGAAAAAAGAAAAAAGAAAGCAGCATCTCTCGACGGGTCTGTTGCTGTCCCGCACGCGCTATC
This sequence comes from Neogobius melanostomus, assembly GCA_007210695.1. Lineage (NCBI taxonomy): Eukaryota > Metazoa > Chordata > Actinopteri > Gobiiformes > Gobiidae > Neogobius > Neogobius melanostomus. The sequence continues at coordinate 161,973 of VHKM01000324.1, read as the reverse complement.
AAGCGCACCACGGCTGGAGAGCCATGATCGAGCAGAAGTGTGTTTTTGAAGAACTGAGTCTTTCTAACATATCTGGACACGCCTGTTATTTTTTCTTAGACATAATGTCTCGATGCGCGGAACTGATATTCAACCTTCCTAAAGAAGAGTTTGCACTCGCCAGAAGTTGGAATTTTTTCTGTGATTCAGCGACTTTATCAACCAACCTGATGTGCTTGGTGAACCTCGGTCCAGAATCAAGTGGATTCCACTGTATAACCAACGCGATCTCAGGGAGTCCAGACTGAGGGTGATCATTCAAAACGCATGTTAGAGTTGTTGCGTGTGTGTTAGCCATTTATGAAACTGTGTTGCAATGTCAACTCCTTATAACTGGATTATTGAAGTAAACTTTCACTTTTTGCAGCGATATTTAATTATAATACTGGAATTGTGGAATGAGCGAAGAGGGGCGGAAGTTTAACTGAATCGAATCGTCTTTGTCTCCGGGAGGGAAAATACCCCCCAAATCTATATTTCTCTCCAAAACTTGAGTACTCCATTGTGAAGAGGTAAATATATCATATATATTGATGCCTATACTTTACTTTGGAATGCCAAAATAGCATGATACAGCTCCTTTAAAGTAGTTTTGATAATTGGAGAAAGTTAAAGATTTGTCTCTTCTTTTTCCCCTTAAAGCAGTAACTAAAAACTCGTGCCCCTTGTAGGCCAATAAGTCCACTGGCAGGGTTTGTGCATGTTGTGTTTTTACTCATTAATTGTCCGTGAGAGTAAATACTACGCTGACAGAAAGACAAGGGACAGAGATATTTTCATCCAATACACAATGGAGATCATTTTTTACTCAAACTTGGCTGTAAATACGGTTTAAGTGGCGCTAGCCCGTCAGTTAGCGTTCTCGTTAGCCTGTTAGCTTTCTCTTCGTATTCCATTAGTGTGTATTGGTGAGCTCCGACCCGGTGGAGCAGTTTGCAATTGTGGTTTCTGGCCAGAGACCAGGGGCGATAAAGACCCCCCAATCATCCCATTACACTTGTATTACCAGAGGGGATACGGAAAGGATTAATTAGGAAACAATTACTTAGTTCTGCTTTAACTGTTCAAACATGACATATTTAGGGCGATTCCAGAAGATGCAGTCTGTAGGGTTAGCACTACGCTTCCACATTCCACTAAACCGGACAAAGAAAACTGTTACATGGTTAAATGGTAAATGTGATCATTTGGCTTCACTACATAAAATAATAAATTCTTCGCTGCTCAAACGAGAGATTTCCAGGAGAAAAAGTCGTGGATTTATAAACAGCTAATCGCTTTGGAGCCGGCGAGTAACAGCCACCTCACCGGACACACTTTATTTCAATTTCATGTTCTGCCACGGACATGTATTTTCACGTCTGTATCATAAACAACACCCAGAGCCAGTGGGGAATAAAATACACTCAAGAGACTTCACACTGACCATGTTTCTCATCTAACTTGACTATACGATGTGTAGCTATTCTTCAGATTAGAACATTTAGCCTGCTTCCTGAAGCCTCACACACATGCCTCTGGATACGTTTTCTCATGTTGTTCTATATTTGCTCTAGCTGAATTCATGAGATAAAAGGTATTCAGTGTTTCCTTTGTGGTGGATAATATGAATCATTAACCTTCACAAGCCTCTGAAGGGTCACAGTCCGACGTCTTTACTTGTAAACACCGCATAAACCTGCACCGGTTTATGTGTTTTATTCAGGTTTTTTTTTAAAAATCTTTGAAGGTTTAAGAGTTTCGACACGAGCTCACAATATTACCCAGTAGAATCGACACTAAAACAAACTAATTCATACACAAAGTACTCAAGTGTGTAAAATTAATAAGTAAATCTAACTCATTACTGTCTCTGATATGGACAACGATTCTGACAACAATGATTCCTAACATGTCGTGGATTTCTAAAATAATATGACTCTGTTGACGTTAAAATAAATGATAGTCTTTTGTGTTGCAAAAAGCCAGAAGTCAAATGAAGGTAACAGACTTTATTTATGTGTATCCGACTTATATCTCTGCCCTCACAGTGACCCTGCCCACACAACCCTGAAATCCCTGAATGTGGGATTGAAATCAGTGGCAGAACTCACCTGGCTGGGCCTACTGGAGCTGGACCTCTGGGCTGGGGCCTCTGGAGCTGGGCCCTTCTGGAGCTGGACTCTCTGGAGCTGGCCCTCGGCTGGCCCTCTTCTGGAGGCCTGGACCCTCTGGGCTGGCCCTCTTGGAAGCTGGGTCCTTGGAGCTGGACCCTCGGAGCTGGGCCTCTGGAGCTGGTAGGCCCTCTGGTCGTGCGTGTGCCCTAAAGCCGTGTCCTGTCAGTCAGATCTTCCCATGGCACTTCTCCGTCCCGTGGTGACTCTAAACCTGGCCCGACCAGGAGCAAAGAGCAGCTCCGCCTCAGGTGATCCGCAGTAAATAAAAGTCAGTATGATTAGACTGGTGTTTGAAAGGGCAGAGGTGGGAGGAGTCAGGATACATTATACTCGAGTCACTTCATGAAAACATTACAGTATTAAGAGATATTCATAACTAAAGTCTATATTCATTGTTTCTGGATGTGAATATGTAATAATAATGATGCAAAAATAAAACACACTTTGCATGTGTTATATATTAAGCAATCGAGTCGAGTTCAGCTGCATTTACAAGTTTTTAATGACAATGTTTGAAAAGCCTTTCTCTCCGTCTCATTCACATGGGGACTGGAGAAGTCAAGAGAAATCAGTTTCTACTAAACACACAGCCATTTATTCCGCGCAGAGAAAACGGTGCAGTGTTACTTGATTGGTGCAAATGAACATTGGCTTTTACTCAAATCAATCTATTAAACATCAGACTTGAAATGAACGGGCTTCGCGCCGACCGGGAAGAGTCGACTACAATGAAGAGCCGATCCAAAGCAATTAAAGAGGCAAAAGTGGGCGGGGCGGAATAAAGTGAATAAACATCAGAATAATGGCCAAACTGAAGAAAGCTGGAAACAATCTTTATCATCATGATTAACTATGTTTGAGCAAAAACTGTGTCTAATTGTCAGATGTTACTTTAACAGTTTTAATATTCAGAGGATAACAAAACAAAGACTCTCCCTTTACTAAGCGGACAACAAATGCTGCTCTGCATTTGACCCAATGAACGATACCCAGCCGTAGAAAAGAGCATTGTTTCTTAGCGTTGTTACATCACATAAAAAACAAAGTGAAAAGTATGTGACACATGTAAAATAAGCTGATTGGGGAACTCTTCTGTCATTCAGTGAGTTCAGAGGAAGATCTTATATAGAAGCCTTGGAAACATTCACACCAGTTTGCTTCTTTAGATAGGCTCATAATTATGTATTGTCTATTTATAGGAGTCTTGATATCGGTTATTATCAAATGTCGGCAGATTTCAAACAGATCAAAAATCAGTATCAGAAGCAAAAAAGCCTGATGCTCGAATGTTAATATTTCATGTTTTGTTTCCCAGAAGTCATGTCAAATGAAACATAAATCAGCTTTACGCTCAGTTACTTTTATTGTCAATAACTATTGGTCACTACTTTTTACTTCTACTTACTTCTACTTTTTACTTCTACTTGAGAGTATCTATTTTAGTAACATTATTCTGGGGAGCGGAGGTGCTGGAGAGCTGGAGTGCTGGAGAGCTGGGGTCTTAGTTTGAACAAAATGGCTCAAAACTCTCTCTTTACGATGTTTATTGTGTCGATGTTTTGTCTGAAGTGGCTACCAACATTGGGCCGCCGTCCTCCAACATGGCCCTTCTCCAAACATGGCGCTCTCTCCAACATGGCCGCTCTCTCCATCATGGCGCTCTCTCCAACATGATCGGCTCTCTATAACCAACGGCCGCCTCTCCAACATGGCGTCTCTCAACATGCCGCTTTCTCCAACATGGCCGCTTCTTCCGTGTTTCCAGATCTTCCTGGCTCATGTCTATTTACATTTGGTTTATTAAAATGCTTTACTTCTGTGTCTAACCTTTCAACTGTTTCTTTCCCAGGTCCAGAGAGTTCCGTGGCGTCGCCGCCTCTCAGCGTAAACCCAGTAAATCAGTTCCGCTCGTCCTCTTCCGCCTCCGCGCTCACCCCGCGCCGCTCCTCCAACGGCCGCCGAACGCCGCTCCGCCTCCTCGGCTCCGCCACAGTCGCGGTCGACAGCCCCAGGTGCAGTGCGAGCTCCAAATAAGGGAATCAATGGGTATTATTGCTTTAACAGAAGTACATAGTGTATTGAAAACAGTATAAACAAAGTATTGGACCCACTATATCAGTTGATTAAGGCATCTCTTTGTGCGGCTTTTAGAAACTACAAATAATAACAAGTTAAAAACACAAAACAAGAAAAAACATGAAATACAAATGAGAGGAAATCAGTAAAAACAGATCCAGGTCTATGACCCCGGTTACCGATTGGTACCATTAGCCTCCGGACACATTGAAGGTTAACGATATGACTTTTATAATATAAATATAGTCTGATGAAGGCAAGACCCCGAGACGTCTCTGCTGCTGAGACAAATAAAACATTGATGAGCATATAGTGCAGATCTCTCTTCATTTTTATGAAGTGCAATTGTTGGGTTTCAGTCTAGAATGTTTGATGTCCAGACCAGGGGGGAGGAGCCAGTTTTTCCTATTACGCATTAACTTATCACCAAGTCGTATCTAAAGAAAATATATGAATTACAAAAATGATCATAATGAGTCACTGGTCCAGAATCTCTCTGTCCAAGACCGAAACATTTCCTCAAAAACAAAATCATTTGACCTCTATATAATATTATAGGCCTTTAGAACGCTGTGATGTGACCTTGAGAACCCAGCCCTTTGTCTTTTCTCAGGTAGTATTTCCTCTCCGGACAATTCATGAGTAAAAAAAAACACAACATGCACCGACAGCATGCAGTGGCGCATGTGGCCTTTAGGGGAAAAGTTCTGCTTTAATAAACCCGGAGCAAGCTGGGATTTTGGTGATGGCTTTCTGGTCACCCAGTACATGTCCAAAAGTTTTCTCAAACCAATAGGCCATTGTATTGAAGTGGTAAGATTGAAAAGTGCATAAACACAAAATGTAACAAAGTGCTGTGTAACTGTTACTGGAAAATAAAGGAGTGCAGGATAAAAATACCTCCAAACACAAGTATGAAAGTATTGCCATACTATTGCAGCAAAACGTATTGTGATCTAATACTTTGTCCCAGCCCTAAGAGCTACTTACACTTTGAAGACACTTGAGTAAAATGTAACTGTGGTAGAGTTCACCCAGGAGAATTAGCCAGATGATATTTCAAAGAAAATGTGGCGCGGGGTCCCACAGTGCGCTCCAATTCCTGTGTAAATGACCCTCGGGAGCGTTTGCTCTGCTCGAGGTGAACAGAAACTCTTGGTGGAGAGGAGGCCGCAGCAGCTTTGTCTTCTTCAGGAATTTTTCCATAGCACTTATGGTCTCCGCGCTTCCCGGGTAATGGCCTGCCCGTTCGGGGACACGCACACCCGACACCCGCGGATCCGTCGTTCCGTTCAACTGAAACACCACGAGGCCTCTTTCGATGCGTGGAGCACGGCGGTAAGTCGGTGCCGTGTTCGCGAAACACCGCCTTGACGTACCTGCAGCGCCGCTCCCGCCACAGCGTGCTCCAGTAAAGGGGGTCTCTTCTTTTGTATCCGGAAAAGGTAAGGCCGCAGTCCCACAATCGAAGTTGTCGAACGTGCCCTGGACGTGCGCTAAGCCGTAGTGTTCGCCATCTCAGCTGAGAAAGCGAAGGTGAAGATTTGGTATTTGAGGCTGGAGAGAAGGAAGAGGAGGAGGAGGAGGATGAGGACGAGGCTCCGTTACCTGCTGAGGCGCTGTGGACAAATTGACAACGGGTGACATATGGGCAATAGCCGATGATGTGGAAAGTGTGACAAAGCTCTGTTTTGTACTTTGAGTTGCGGGTCGGGCTCCTCAGCTCGCGTTACTGTGCGCAAACTGGCATTTGGCTCCGTACTTTCAGGAACCGTTCTGCTCAAAAGTTCGATACAGCTCCATCTTGTAGCACTCCGGGTCGAGGATCTGTGAGCCGGACTCGGGCTCCTTCTTGATCGCGAGGGATGCCCACTTTCTCGTTGAACCGGGGGGCGTTCATTGCCTCTGAGTTACACGCCGCTTATTGTTTGAGTTTCTGCTGAAATATACGCAATTTAAAAAACACAGCAAAACCCAAAGTGATTCCTGAGCCTGATAGACGTGTGATTAATACAAAAGCATTTTTTTAATCGTCTCTCTCTCCCTCCGTTCGGTGATGTGTAAGTTGTTACGGGCCCCTGGAGCTCTCAGCGCGGGGCGAACGTGTCAGGCTGACCCCGCTCTCTGTGATCTGTATTTTTTTAATTACGGGGCCCCAAAGCTCTCCGGCGTGGCAAACATGTCAGGCTGACCCCGCTCTCGTGATGTTATTTTTTTTAATTACGGGGCCCCAAAGCTCTCCGAGCAGGGCAAACGTGTCAGGCTGACCCGCTCTCGGTGATGTGTATTTTTTTTAATTACGGGGCCCTAAGCTCTCCGCGCGGGCCAAACATGTCAGGCTGATCCTGCATTCGGTGATGTGTAAGTTGTTATGGCCCAGGAGCTCTCAGCACGGTGCAAACGTGTCAGGCTGACCCAGCGCCCTGTGATGTGTATTTTGTTTAATTACGGGGCTTCAAAGCTCTCCAAGCGAGGCAAACGTGTCAGGTTGACCCCACTCTCTGTGATCTGTTTTTTTTTTTATTACAGGGCCCCAAACCTCTCTGCGTGGGCAAACGTGTCAGGGTGACCCAGCGCTCGGAGATGTGTATTTTTTGTATTACAGGCCCGGAAGCTCTCCGCGCGGGACAAACCTGTCAAGCTGATTCCGCGCTTGGTGATGAGATGATTTTTTTTATTACGGGGCCCCTAAAATCTCCGTGCGGGGCAAACATGTCAGGCTGATCCTGCATTCGGTGATGTGTAAGTTGTTATGGCCCAGGAGCTCTCAGCACGGGACAAATGTATCAGGCTGACCCAGCGCTCTGTGAGGTGTATTTTTTTATTACGGGGCCCCAAAGCTCTCCGAGCGGGACAAACATGTCAGGCTGAACCGGAGCCCAGGGATGTGTATGTTGTTACGAGCCCCCGGATCTCTCAGCGTGGGGCAACGTGTCAGGCTGACCCAGCGCTCTGTGATGTGTATTTTTTTATTACGGGGCCCCAAAGCTCTCCGAGCGGGACAAACGTGTCACGCTGAACTGGAGTCCAGGGATGTGTATGTTGTTACGAGCCCCGGAGCTCTCAGCGTGGGGGCAAACCTATCAAGCTGACTCAGCACTTGGTGATGTGTATTTTTTTTATTACGGAGCCCCGGAGCTCTCAGCGTGGGCAAACTTGTCAGCTGACCCCGCTCTCGGTGATCTGTATTTTTTCATTCATTACGAGCCCTCGAAGCTCTCTGCATGGGACAAATGTGTCAGGCTGACTCGGCGCTTGGTGATGTGTTTTGTTTTTTTATTACAGGCTATGCGAACTCACCGTGTGAGGCAAAATGTGTCAAGCTGACCCAGCGCCTGGAGATGTGTATTTTTTTTTAAATTACGGGCCCGGAAGCTCTCCGCGCGGGACAACGTGTCAGGCTGACCCAGCGCTCTGTGATGTGTATTTTTTTATTACGGAGCCCCAAAGCTCTGGAAAACATGGACAACATGGAAAACATGGAAATGGACCTGGAAAGTCGCCGGATGATTCGAAGTTTCACCAAAGTTTGACTTATCGTTTTTCAAAGGGAGGTAACGGGACACATTAGACACTTATCTTCTGTGGCACAGGAGTTTCCCATCATAGACAAAGGTTCTCAAGCCGTCATCTGTACCAGGGTTTAGCGCGCTCATCTCGAAACACTGAGCTTTCAAAATGTTTCAAAAATATGAAACTCCAAATATTCCGCACTACAAGCTATAAACAAGAAGCATTTGGGGATTCATTGATTGGACCTGTATGTTTTATTAAAATCACGTAACTCGACTGTTACAATGGCAATGTTCAATCGAATGGTTCATGTCTGAAAGGTCCGTATTCTGCTGAGCTTCCTTTACGTCTCGTTCAAATCATCTTCACTGTAGATTTTCCAGCTTTTAGTCTTGTTCTGATTTTTTTTCCATCATCATATTCTGGACTTGTTTTGTGCTTCGTTGATGCCATTAGCTAAAGACTAGTTCATGAAAGCTTGACTTTCCTTTTCCATTGTTGTGAGGGCTGAGTACCATTACATGATACAAGTACAGTGTTGGAAAAAAAGCTTAGGTACTACTGGTATCAGAAAAAAATGAAAGTATCGAAAGCAGGAACAAAACAAAAGTTATATCTTTAGATCCAAGTTTTGATGCTGTTGGTCCAGGGACTGTAAGTTGTGTTTTCCTCAGATCAGATCTTACACATATTTTCACAAACTAGATGGTCTGATGAAAAGTGATTAATACGTGACAAAAGACAAAAGTGTCAAAATAGAACAAAAATGTGACAAAGATGCAGGAAAATCAACAATAACATGAGTTAAAAAGGCGGTGCCAGCCCTAGTCTCCACTTTTGGAGAGCACAATGAGAGGAAGAGTTTCTGCTGGTGTTTATTTGTTTGTGAAAGTCAGGACTGAGCGTCTCTTTCCCACAAAGAAACATCATATTCAAATGTGTCCCAGAGTACGTTAAAGCTCTGCAGAATACGGGCCTCTGGGTGAACCCTGAACCACAGTTTCCCCGTTACATCCCTGACGTTTACAGCGTTGTGTTGGTATCAGTGTCTTCTGTGTGAGGAAACTCTCCAAAGCTGCGGGAACGGCCTTTATTCTTCAGGACGGTGAACAATCCGCGGACGACACGCCTCAAACCTGATGGTTTACGGCTGCGATGATCATGTCCATCGTGTAAAGGAGCTCCGTCTGATTCTGCGTCCACACACTCACGTTTGTGTCTAACAGCGTCACAGGAAGAAGTGAGGCTTTGTTTTGTGTATTTGTGAGGAGGTTACCTTTCGCTGCAGGTGGATTGTCATCAGATTTGTGAGTCCCTGAACTGTAGGAAGGTGATGGATCGAGCCAATCGTACCACAGAATGTCTTTCTCTCACACTAAATGGTAAGGAAACGTACGGCAACTTATTGCATTCATTTCAATAATTAAAGTTCTATTTTCACAAGAATAGTTTCTGTCTTAAATTCCCTTTGAACAAATGTCTGCACCGGGTATGCTCTTGTGAGTCGGCGTGGAGAGATGTTTGACATGTTGTGCTCAGAATATGTCCCGGCTCTTTCCGCTCTGGTTAGGGACCATCAACAAATTACTATACGAAACTCCATGGAAACACAACGGCTCATTTTTCTTCAATAGCTTTATGGGCATTTGACCCAGTGACCCATTTTACAATATTACTACTAGTGGCCCATAAGGAGTCTCAATATTCAAAGTGATTTGTGGTGATGGGTATGTGTTCCCAAAACATACTTCCTTCCCCCTCTGCGAGGCCACGCCCCCTTGTATGACGTGATGCCAACTGTATCTATGTCACTTCCTGTCAGTGTCCAATAAGGAAGTGAAACTATAAACGTCACAAACCTGGCCAAACTAAAGAAAGCTGGGTAGAATCTTTAGCTAAATCTTAAATATAATTGTGTTAATTCTGTTTGAGCATAAATTGTGTCTAATGTGTCAGATGCACTTTAACATTTTAGTTTTGATCTCAGAGACTCTCCCTTTACGAAGCTTATTTATTGAGCTTTGAATCCATAAAACAAGGAAACTCATTATACAACAACTGTGCAACAAAATGTGTCTCTGCATTTGACCCGTCCCCAGGCTGATGGTCAGAATCACCTGGCTGGAGGATTCACCTATTGTACATGTTTTTAGCAGTAAGGGAAACCGGAGGAACCTACGCAGACACGGGGAGAACACGCAAACTCCACAGAAAGGCCCCGTCCAGGTCTGAATTAAACCCCATATATAAGGATTTTGTGTCGTTATAAACCATGTCTTTTTTATTTTAACAATGAATATATGATCATAAATGCACTTGTTTATGTAAAAAACGAGTATCATTCAAAAAAGTGTTTTAACCATGAAGTCATTTGAGCTGGATGCAAATGTTGTGGCTACAGACTGACTGATATGTTTCTATCTGTGGAAGAAAGTGTGAAGTGCCTCAGTAGTGACCACGTGGTCAAATCCTGCTCAGACTAGAGGGACATTTTTGAGATTTTCCGAGTAGGACCCGTCTTTGTGAAGCTATAACTCAGAGAGCCTTTATCAGATCAACATCCTGCTTCTACTGCAGCAAGGTCATATCCTAATAAACTAAAACCTACATATGAAGCTGATCACTCAATACACTTCTTTTGTAGAGACCTGACATTTTGGGGGAAATTATTCAGAAATTGAAATATTGACATTTCAGCAGCCTATACGTAAATCCAAAGGTTTACAGTCTGGCACATTTTCGATGATTGTTTGTGGAAATATCGACATGACACAGACACAGATTTAGCCTCACACATGTTTCCATTGCTGAGTTAGAGCTCTGTAAAAGTGCACACAAATGTAAAACTCACCCACGAGCAGAAAAGGTGCTTACAACTCCCTGTTCTGTAAAGTGTCTATAAAAAGAAAAATCTTGGTAGTTGGAGCAAATCACTTAGCACGTGTTCATTACACATGTGGAGGAAAGATGATCCAGATGTGAGACGGTCACGGAGGCTGTGGGTGAAACCACACGGAATGAGCCTAAAAGAGTGAACATTGTTTCCCTGTTCACCTGCAGCGTCTCACCGTGAAAGAAGAAAAGTAAACTTATGAAATGTCTTTTCTCATTTCTCTGAGGTTTAAAGGTGTGACTTGATTTTGGTGATGAATAATGTTGAATGATAATAAATCAGAGGCGACTTTGACACATAATGAACATAATGATGGAGCCGTTTGTCAGTCAGTCTTTCTGCGTTGTGACTTCCAGCTCTGTCTGCGCTGACACTCGTGCAGTCAGAGCTCTGGTGGAGACGGCCTCGCTCTGTGATGCATGAAGAACCACGCCGCCCCCTGGTGGTCAGGGAGGGTCTCTGCCTGGACATGTGCTTGTGCTTATTCTGAACCCTCTCCTCACGGTGTGACAGTGGGCATGCTGTACATACTGTAAACATTTAAAGGACCTGTTTGAATGAACCACACCGAGCTGTGGAATAAAGTCATGGTGATGTCACACCGTCTGTGTTAGTCACTGATTGGTTGATTTCAGGTTCTAGAATGTGATGATGTCACACTCCCATGTGGGGGGAGGAGCCAGTTGTTCCTATTAACTGCATTACACTTTGATTGATTGATTGGATTTATTTGAGTGATTTTTACAACATTATAACAGTGCAGAAAACAAACAAAGCAAAAAAAAAAAAAAACACAAAACGAACCGAAGCAAGAACGTTTATAAGTGCCTACCCCCATATTCAAAATTAATTTACCTCCCAAATGACCGACATCAGATCCACACGGGAATAGAAACTCTGAGGACTTAAGAAGGGCTTTCTGGGTAAAGAGGGAGGAGTTTGATTGTTTACTTTCACATTTCTCCATCTGCTTTAAACATGCAGTTTAATATGTGCAAATAATCAGTGCTAATAATAATCCACTTTGCATTCATCACATATTTAAATCAATGTTATTAATTCAGTTTATTGAGTGGTTTTTAATGACAGATGTTGAACTCAGGATTCTGTAACAAAAGGATTTAGAAAAAGACAAAGATGTGACGGTGAGTTTCCCTTCATACGGTTTAGTTATTTTATTGTATTTATTTTAACAGGCGTTTGGAGGCGGAGCCACAGTCGCTCCTTTACAGAGGCTTCAGTTTGACTTTGTTTCTATCAACAAACTGGAAATAATGATTCAGTTATTCTGCTAAAGCTATTGATGAGTTTCACAGTGACGTAAACCTCAAAACGGCCTCAGGAAAAGGTCATGTGACTGAAACTCATCCGTATAATTGAGACTCTGATCCTCAGTCTGACAGAGACACTGAGGAGCCATAACCCCAGAGCCTAAACCCAGGGATCAGGGTCTGAGTGAAGGTGGTGTTGAAGGTGTGGAGGTGGATCAGTTCCTCAGAGGAGACTGTGTAGAAGGACAGAGAGCCAGCAGCACAGTCCACAAACACCCCTACTGTCCCAGAGGAGGAGCAGGGCTGAGGGAGGAGGGTTTGTTCGTGTTTATGACAAACAGAGAAACCACCTTCAGAGCAGGACAGACTCCAGGACTGATCATTGCGTCCAAACAAACTGTCATCACCTCGTCCTTTCCTCTTGATTCCTCTGTAAGACACTGATATAGAAACCTCTCCTCTCCACTGGACCTCCCAGTAACAGCGCCCAGTCAGACCAGTGTCACACAGAAGCTGAAACCAGTCCTCAAATCTGTCCTGATGATCTGGATACGGCTGAACTTCTCTCACACATATCGCCTTCTTGTTGTTGTCAGACAGTTTGAGGTTTATCTGAGCTGTGTTTGGATCCAGAGAGAGTTCAGTGAAATCTGACGGAGAGAAAACACAGCAGCAGTTAGTCCCTGTTCACTCTTTAGAGGAGAACGACATTTATATTGATTTGAAATGGACTGAAAGATTAAAATATATATATCAATAAATAGATGATCGATTTAATTATTGTTTCACTTAAAAATAAAAAATGAGGAAACTGTGACATTTTTAAGCCACAGTGTGTAACATTTCACTCCGACAATAGAATAAAATCCGAGCATTAATGAATGTTTCTGTTGTAAAAATGCCTCTGTTCCAAAGGCTTCACAGTATTGTCTGAGTGAAGCTGAGCTTATTTATTTATGTTTCAGTTTAGTTTCTCTTGTGACGTAGCCACATATAACCTGGAATGTTCTGAAGTGTCACATTTAACAAATATTTTCTTTGGTATTAAAACTTGAATTCTTGTTTGTGTTGTGCTGTCGCAGATAAAGAAATCTAATGAACATTTACATTGAAACTCTTAGAAAGTGGTTTATAAGGAACTAAACACGTCTGGAGACTTATGAAGGTGTACATTTAGTTTTGTTCCTGTAAATTGCTGATTTAAGAATATTTAAAGACTAAACTTGTTTCTTTTCTAAATAATAAATGTATTTTCCATTCTAATTCTCAAATGACTTTCTTCAAGTTCAAACGTGTTGAAACAAAGTGACTGGATCAAAGTTTGTGACGTGGCACATTAACCCATTTAGGCCGGGAAAGCATTGCTGCATTTCTACCATTAAAGCAGGGGGCGCTCTTGTGTAATTCTACCATTGAGGTGGGTAAGCGTATACGTCAATGTTGGGGTACAAGGGAACCAATAGTTTGGTGTTAATTGGTGAAATATTTGAGGAGATATTGACTTTTTGGGGTTGATGTTTATAGTTTGATTGGATCCAAAGGTTTTCCTCCAAAACGATGAGAAACAGTTGTTCTGCTCTTTCCATCACGTACTTTTATTGAGAAGTCAAGTGCGGGACGAGAGGAGAGCTGCGTCCTCTCCTCTCGCTGACAGCGCTGAGCAGCAGTGAGGGGAGGGGCTTTCTCCTCCTCCTGGCTGTGTTTACAGCAGGCGTCTCAGACACGCGGCCCGGGGGCCAAATGCGGCCCGCCAGATGATTTCTTATTTATATTATAAATGACATTAAACACGTTAGAAGTACATTTCCCATGAGGCAGCGCGCGGTAGCGCTAATGCCGCTGTGGACGTGAGAATGACATCATCAGACAGGGGAAGGGAGATGCGGCGCTTCTGCAGACGACTTATCAACTTTTTTCAACAAAGAAACGGACTAAAAGCAGCGGACAGAGAGAGGAGCTTCTGAAACAGGTGGAGACTGTCAGAACGTGAGGAGAAACTTTAGTTGTTCAGCTAAACATGTGCTGGAAAAGTTACAGCAGCTGACCAATGACCAATGCAAAGAAAACATATCATCATTAGTGCTTAAAAGCATCACAACAGTAAAGTGAGGAGACTTTTCTCTCCATCTCTCTCTCAGAGCCATTATCATGTCAATTCATTTCATCTTTATTAAGGACACATGTGCCAACACATGATCCACAGTTACATTCAAAATAGACAATATGGAAATATATCAAATACTGCAAATAATTACAGCAACATAGACAGTAACAAATCAATTCTCTAAGTGTAGGTGAGAAAAAGGCCTGAGGCCAATGACTCCACATTATTGAGCTGATCTCAGACACACCAGAGTCTGAATAATGGCATTTGGAGAGTTGCCAAGTCTACACATTCATTTATGTATTTATTTATTTGACAGGGTCATTACAAATGAACACAGTACAAAACAAGTTTGTAGCTGATGCTCATTTTCAGCTCCAGTCCCTGGTTGGGCCTTTCATTAAAAACACATTTGTACATTTTGCATTTCTTTCTAAATAGACGAACAGACAGAAACTGGACCTGACTCCTGAAAGATCATTCACTGATGCCCAGAAACTATTTACCAGAAACTAAATGAGATTCATTGTCTGAGTCTGTCATTTCAAATTTAGAAGCTCAGCAAATGTTTGGTTGATTGGAAACCTCTGGAAGCTTAAACATGTGCAGATAGTTAATGTACAGTCTGTTTTAAGGTATATTACAGCAAACAATAAAAAGATGCTAAATCATAATGACTTAAGGCCAGACACTGCAGGTGAATAGGGAAAATAAATAAATGTAGAGATATCGATTTGAAACTTTTGCTGAACATCACTGATATAAATATGAGACAAAAATGTGTTTTCTGTCATTTTATGTTTTCATATAAAAATAAGACATTTTGTTCATGAAAATGCACAAAATGGACATTTTAGGCAACGAAATCTAAATAATGGATTGAGCCAGATTAAAATGTTTGGTTTTATTTATTGACATATTAGTAACAAAGAGTTTTTCAGAGGGATTTTGGAAAAACTGTTTAACTAATCATAAGTGAAAAAATCTATAAAAACTCAAATTCCGCCTTGTTTTTTTGGGTTCAAAGCTGAATAAATCAGGCTTGGAATTAGAGATTAAAAAATCCCTCTGAAAAAACCTTCTAAATATTGTTCAGTCCAAGACTGGACAGTGTGAAGTCTGTGTGAGCGACTATAAGGGCTCAGGCTCTGCCCGAGTGGGGCCTTATCCTCATTCAGAGAAAACCAGCCCTGAACGTCTTGTAGCGAGTGCACATGTGCGGCCCCTTCCGCCGCTCTGCCGTATTTTGCGGCTCCCAGAAGGAAAAAGACCATATTTGGATTATAGCGTCATCACGGGGACCCTTCAGGACACGTGGATGTAAAATCTGTCAATATTTATGAATGAATATCCGTGTGAAAGACGGCTTTACGAAGAGGCGGAGCTGCTACTTCCGGGTTATCTCCGCCTCACTCGCGGCAAAAACATCATGAAATAAACATCATACGGGCTAAGTTTAGTCATTTTTATTCTCTGACATGAAAACTAAGATGTAAAGGGAGGAAACTAGATACAAATCTCCACTTGGACCACTGTGTGAAAAATCAATCCTTTCACCTGCCGTGTCTCGCCTTAATAAAAAGCTTTGGTCTGTTGCGGCCCCCGACCAACACTGGGTTTGCATTTTTGGCCCTCGCTCCAAATGAGCTTGAGACCCCTGGTTTAGAGAGATCTGTTTGGAGCAGGCTTTACTCTGCCCTTCCCCATCACCAGCTTTTCATTTATTTATAGCCTAATCATTATTAGACTTATTTCCCACATGTTTCTATAGAAAACAATCAATTCAATTGTATTTTAAAGAGTGGATATTGTTTTGGGTTTAGAGAGAAGCTGCTAGACATTTTTGAAATGACCTCAAAAGACAAATAACAAAGGTATAACATAAAAATATAGGCCTATATTTGAGTATAAGAGGGCTATATACTTTATTTCACTTTGATTTTACATATTTTATTTTTGTCAAGGTGTATCTAAATAAGGAAAGCCACAGGTGTAAGCTCTCAAATCCTTTTTGAATGTTGTTCCTATCTGCTATAGAGGCTGAGAAATCCATCATTTAGTCGGCGTTGACACAATTGCTTCAGGTTTTTGGGTCTTTTCTTAAATCGCCCACAGGTTTTAAAGGCTTTGTTTTGGGCGTTTTAGGCCTAAATGGGTTAAACACTTCTCTGTGGTTCATGACACAGAGTTTCAGGTTTAAATTAAAGGAAGCTTATTTGTTTAGCTCTTTTCACCTTTAAAGCAGTACTAAGTACCGTAAATCCTCTAATACTGGCCTGTATTCCATTAGCGGCCGGGTCTCTAACAGTGGCTGGCGGAGACAATTAAAGCCGGTCTCTAATTTAGGCCGGGGCTATTATTATAAACTGTCTCATACTAGTGTAAACGATAACTCACGTGCAGGAAGTAAACAAACTGGAACCCAGGAGAGAGGGAACACTGTGGAGTGGAGCTGATCCAAGCGTAACTTTGAGACAGATTTAGCCACTTTTCAAACCTTCTGTGACTATTTTTGGAAACAGGGCAAATGTTGTGTGACCCTCCAGGGTTTTAATAACGTCACCATCGCGTCCTCAAAGCTCATCCAGCGGCTCCGTGTGCAGGTCAGTCCAACGCCTCAAAATTATTCCTCCGATCGGCGAATGTCTCGTCTTCTCTCGTGTCTGTTTCATGATCGATCACAAACACAAACGCTCCGTCTACACTCGCCTTTACACCAGAACCTCCACAACCAATAATCCCAAATCCGTGGTAAAAACGAGAGTAGAGGAAACGCTTCCTGTTGTTCCTACAAAATAAAAAGCATCACTGTTCCAGCCGCTGGGAGAGTGTTTGAAATGTTCATTTATAAATGAACCTAATATTTTAGGTTCAAATGGACAAAAATCTCGTTTTTCTTCATTTTCCTGATAGTCCGTTTTCTTCAAATAGAAATAAAGGCCTGTCTCTAATTTTGGCCTGGTTCCAATAAAGGCCTGGTCCTCCATGCGCTTGAGTAAATAAAGTGTTTTTTTACTCATTAATTGTCTGTGAGAGTAAATACTACGCTGACAGAAAAGACAAAGAGACAGAGGGATATTGTTCATCCAGTTACACAATGGAGATCATTTTTTTCACTCAAACTTGGCTGTAAATACTGTTTAAGTGGCGCTAACCCGGGCGGCACGGTAGCACAGTGGTTAGAGCTTGTGCTTCACAGCTAGAAGGACCTGGGTTCGATTCCCACCTGGACGTGGCCTTTCTGTGTGGAGTTTGCATGTTCTCCCCGTGTCTGCGTAGGTTTCCTCCGGGTACTCCGGTTTCCCCTACCACTAAAAACATGTACAATAGGCCAGGCTGAATGAGAGTGTGTTTGAGAGTGCACATGGGGGACGACGGATGGAAATTAGCCTAAGGCTACAATCCGGTGTGGCTTGTTTACATGCATGAGACCCATGTATGTTCATTAACATGCACTGTCCCGACCAAATAAACCAATAAATAATAAATAATAAAATAATAAATAATAGTTAACTTTGCCCATTAGCCTGTTAGCTTCTTCTACATGATTCCATTAGTGTGTATTGGTGACTTCGACCCGGAGGCAGGCAAGTTGCAATTGTGGTTTTCTGTCCAGAGACACCAGGGGGAGATGAAAGACCCCCCAATCATCCCATTAACACTGTATTACCCCCAGAGGGGACTACGGAAAGGATTTATTTAGGTAAACAAGTTACTTAGTACTGCTTTAAATAAACGTCTCAGTTTAACAGGTGTGAGAGAAAACAGCTGGACCACAGTCACAGAGTCAGGAAACATCAGCAACACAGACAGTGTTTATATGAGGACTCTGTTTCCAGTGTTGGGGAGTAACTGAACACATGTATTTAGAATACTCATTTTGAGTAACTGTATTCTGGTAAAGTTAGCCTCTTATTTGAGGGTAATTAGAAAACAATTACTTTCCAAGTATCAAAGGAATACATTGCAGTATTCAGTATTCTGTAACTAAATACAATTTCTCCCCAACACTGTCCGTTTCCCAGAATGCTTTGTGTGAACTTTATACTCACACTTCCTGGGTCCTGGTTTTAACCTCTCAGCTCCAGCAGGATCCATTCTGAGGAAACACACTTCAGTTAAACAGGGCATGCAGATGATGTCACACAAGAACAACAAAACACAGCCTCACTGTTATAGGGTCATTTTGTTGCCGTCGAATCAGGGACCTGTTTTAAATTGATCGTTACATCTGTATGAATAAACAGTGAAGCCCAGCACAATACTAAAGTATGGTGAGGTGCACAGCGGTGGCGCCAGACATTTGTCCCAGGGGTGCTTAGGGGGTGCTGAGGTCTTTCTTGGTGCTCACAATTTTTTTATTTTAGGGGTGATTAGACAACATAACACATATAATAAAGGTGAATGTGTAATTTTCTGTTCACAACTGCATTCGAGTAAACAGAACAAACCTGCGGGGTCCCTGGGATTGCAGAGGCTCAGAGCTTTGTCTGGTCTAAGGGTCAGGTCATGAGTATATTTGGCACATTGAGTTGCCTTGTGTACGAAATGCGTGGTATAAATAAAGTTGCCTTGCCTTGCCTATAACAAATATCAAATATGACTGCGAAAGGAGTACAGGTGCATAAAACACTCCAATTGCAGTTTGTTTGTCTGTTTGACATTTTTTTAGTATTCATTGTGTTGATACATTTGTAGTGGCCATCGTTTTTGGAATGGGGGCGCAGCCTGACTACAGCATCTGCGGGGGGAGACTCTGAAGAGTCTCTCGGACGAGACGACTTGCTAACTGTCCACATACATTAGGATCAAACGTTACTTCTCCTTTTTATTTAGAGATCAACACCAAAACATGAGCTAATGTTGTTACTGAGACAGATGCTTAATGAATCCAAATGGACTTCTAAAATATAAATAAAAATCCAGTTTCTTCCATTATAATATTTACTCGGTAAATGAGAGTAATAACGTCCTAACTGTAATGAATGTGTCCTCACCTGAGAGTGGAGAGTGAGCAGTGGGGCTCCTCCTGTAGAGCAGTCAGGAGCTTTACTCCTGTGTCTCCTGGATGGTTGAAGCTGAGGTCCAGGTCTGTCAGATGGGAGGGGTTGGACCTCAGAGCTGAGGCCAGAGCAGCACAGCCTTCCTCTGAGATCAGACACCCTGACAGACTGAACACACAGGGTTAAACAGAGTCATAGAAATGACAAACTCACAGAGATGAAGAGTAAACCCTCTGACCTGAGCTGCTCCAGTTTACAGTGAGGACTCTTCAGTCCAACAGACAACATCTTCAGCCCTGAGTCCTTCAGGTCGTTGTTACTGAGGTCCAGGACTGACAGACTAGAGGAGCTGAGGACTGAGGACAGAGCTTCACAGCTGCTCTCTGACAGGTTACAGCTGCTCAGTCTGGAGAGAACACACTGTTTTAGGAGAAGTTTAGAAGGTTCATACTTACATAGACCTCACTCACAGAGCTTTGTTGGAGGCTTTGACCACTGGCAGCAGCCTCAGCAGAGCCTCCTCTGAAGCACAGTATTTCTTCAGCTCAAACTGCTCCAGAGCTTCTTCTGATGACAGTAAGATGAAGGCCAGAGCTGACCACTGAGCAGGAGACAGTCCACCTTCAGACAGACGTCCTGACCTCAGGTACTGTTGGACCTGCTCCACCAGAGAACCATCATTCAGTTCATTCAGACAGTGGAGCAGGTTGATGCTTCTCTCTGCAGAAACGTCCTCACTCAGCTTCTGCTTGATGTACTTAGCCGTTTCCTGATTGGTCTGGGAGCTACTTCCTGTCTGTGTCAGCAGACCTTGGAGAAGGCTCTGATTGGTCGGCAGTGAAAGACCCAGGAGGAAGCGCAGGAACAAGTCCAGGTGTCCGTTTGGACTCTGTAAGGCCTGGTCCACAGCCGTCTGGTAGAACTCAAATGGGCTGCTACGGACAAAGACATGCTTCGACATGGAAGATCTAGACATTTCTTCTACCAACAGGTTGACTCCAGTGTCGATGAAGGTCTGATGGACGTGAAGAGCTGCCAGAAATTCCTGCACACTCAGATGGATGAAGCAGTAGACCTGATCCTGGTACAGGCCTGGCTCCTCTCTAAAGACCTGTGTGAAGACTCCGGAGTACACTGAGGCGGCTGCAGCGTCCAGCCCACACTCGCTCAGGTCACTCTCGTAGAAGATCAGGTTTCCTTTCTGCAGCTGCTCAAAGGCCAGTTTTCCCAGAGACTGCACCATCTTCCTGGTCTCTGGACTCCAGTGTGGGTCTGTCTCAGATCCTCCTTCATACTTGATGTTCTTGACTTTGGCCTGAACCACCAGGAAGTGGATGTACATCTGAGTCAGGGTCTTGGGCAGCTCTGCTCTCTCTCTGGTTTTCAGCACATGCTCCAGGACTGTGGAGAGGATCCAGCAGAAGATTGGCATGAAGCACATGATGTGGAGGCTTCGGGACGTCTTGATGTGGGACATGATTGTGTGGGCCTCGTCTCTGAACCTGTTCCTGAAGTACAGCTCCTTCTGTGGGTCGCTGAACCTCTCACCTCTGTCACCATGGAGACGCACTCAGCAGGGATCTGATTGGCCGCCGCGGGGCGTGTGGTTATCCAGAGGCGAGCAGAGGGAAGCAGGCTCCCCCTGATGAGGTTCACCAGCAGCTCCTCCACTGAGGCGCTCTCTGTGGGCTCCGTCAGGGCCTTGGTTTGGGTGAAGTCCAGAGGAAGTCTGCACTCGTCCAGACCGTCAAAGATGAAGAGCAGCTGCAGCTCTTCAAAGCTGCTCACTTCTTCTGTTCCTCTAAAGAAGTGATGGAGCAGCTGCACCAGGCTGAAGCTCCTGTCCTTCAGCACATTGAGTGCTCTGAAAGTGAAGGGGAACAGCAGCTGGACGTCCTGGTGGGCTTTGCCTTCAGCCCAGTCCAGACAGAACTTCTGAGTGAGCAGTGTTTTCCCGATGCCAGCCACTCCCTTTGTCAGCACTGTTCTGACGGGCGCCTCTGTGTCCGCGGGGCCTTTAAACATGTCTTCACATGTGATGGCTGTCTCTGCTCCGCCTGGTTTCCTGGAGGCTGTTTCCATGTGTCTGACCTCATGTTCCTGGTTGACCTCTGAGGCCCCTCCCTCTGTGATGTAGAGCTCTGTGTAGATCTGCTGCAGAAGGGCGGGGCTTCCTGCTTTAGCCACGCCCTCAAACACACACTGACACTTCTGCTGCAGCTCATGCTTCAGTTTACGCTGAAGAACTCCAGAACATCTCCCTGAATGAAGACACAGACAGAGCCTGAGTCTCAGAGAAGATCAAATGATTGAGTGAAATGGACCTACTGCTCCACAGACGATCAGCCAGCTCCTTCTGCTGCCTCCTCCTCAGGAAGTTCACAGTGATCTTCAGAAAAGCCTCTCCATCCTCATCCTCCACAGGCTCTAAGTATTCTGGGTAATCTGTGCTCAGAACCTTGTGGAGCTTCTTCAGCTCCTTCTGGACAAAAGTGAAGATGTCCTCCTCCAGAAGCTGCACAGACACATTAGAAACAACACAAACGCAGTCAGTGTCAGATCTGTGTGAAACAAGTCCATTCATCTGAACATCTCCAAACTTCAGTGAAGGACACACCTTAAATATGGAGTCCAGCTGAGTGTGATGTTGCTGAGCTCTGAGCTCTGGAGCCTGCTCCACTCTGTGACAGAGACACAACAAACACCTCAGGATTCAGTTGTTTCTCTCAGACCTTCAGAACCTCATTAAACCACTGTCTGTCCTTGTGTTTAAACAAACTGAGTCTTACAGATCTGAGGAAAAGGCTGGTGGATGCATCATGGACCAGTTGCTCCTGAGGGACTCACAGTCGGGGCCTGGTTCAGAACCGTCTGGTCTGACGTCAACACTGGGTCTAACACAGACAAATACATTTACAATAAACATGAAATATTTATATCAAATGTAGGGGTGTCACGATTTCAATTTTTTGAGTCACGATTATTGTGAGAGTAAATATTGCGATTTTACGATTATTCACGATTATCAACCGAATGACTTTAACGTGTAAACATTCACAGTTTCTAAAAATGAAAAATGCTTTAAGATTGTTTTGCATTAATAAATCGGCCTACATTGAATAATACAAAACAATGTCAACTTTACTGCTTATAATGACCATAATTATCATAATTATTTTACTATATATTATTAGGCCACAAGCTAGGCTAGGTTTCATGTTCTCAAAAGTTATGCTGTTGCTTAATTATTTGTCAGTCATTTTGTAAACGCGTTTCATTCTCTGTTCATGAAAACATCTAAGGAGACTATTTTGAACCGCTCATGTCCACATGTGCGCGGTTTCACTTTCCTTTCTGTTGCTGAAGCAGAGCGGAGCGCGTTAGCTTTTTGTTTACATCCTCAGCCAGTTGTGCTATTTCCGATCATTTGGGCAACTTTTTTGGGAGTGTGTTACCTTGACCTGGACATTCACAGCGACGGATTATCTCCAAGATGTTGTTTCATATTCGACATAGCCTTTTGCTGCAACTTTCTGACGACAGGTTTTGCATAACGGATGTTCCATCGACAACAACGCCTTGGTCATCTTTTGGATCCTAAAGAGGTCCCACTCTGCTGACTTCAATCGTTTTTGGGTGGATACAACACTGGAGCGTCCTTCTGCCTTGCTTACCGGTGAGTTTACGCGCTGTTTATGGCGTGCAGCGGCTCGTGCGTCAGCGTGAAAAATTTCCGCGGTAAACCGTGGCTTCTGAAATTCTTACGGAAAACCTACCGCGTCCTTTTATAATCGTGGTAATCGTAAAACCGGTTAATCTTGACATCCCTAATCAAATGTGATGGATCCTGGTTTATTTGATGATAAACAATTGAGATAAATTACATTAAATTAAGTTACATTGCAGTTTTATCAAACCCTTAAAGGATCTGTATCATGATATTTTAGCCATTACAAAGTAAAGTATAGGCATATATATGATATATTGTACCTCTATCACTATGGAGTACTCATTTTTGAGAGAAATTTAAGTATTTTCTGGGGGTATTTTCCAAACCCGGAAGACAAGACGCTTCGATTCAGTTAACTCCGCCCCTCTCTCCGCTCCTTCCTCATTTACAGTATTATAAATATAAATATCGCTGCAAAAAGTGAAGTTACTTCACATAATGCAGTTATAAGGAGCTGACATGTGCAACACAGTTTCATAAATGGCTAACACACACGCTAACACACACGCTAACACACACGCTAACACACACGCTAACACGCGTTTTGATTGACTCACCGCTCAGTCTGGACTCCCCATGAGATCGCGTTGGTTATAAAAGTGAATCCACTTTGATTCTGGCCAAGGTTCACCAAGCATCCATCAGGTTGGTTGATAAAGTCGCTGAATCACAGAAAGAAATTCCAACTTCTGGCGAGTGCACTCTTCTTTAGGAAGGTTGAATAGTCCTGTTCCTCTCGGAGCCAAACGCGCATCCGTGACATTATCGTTGGGTAAGAAAAAGAACAGGCGTGTCCAGAGTAGGTAAGAAAGAGCTCAGTCTTCACAAACAATGCACCCTCCAGCCGGGGGAGTGTTTGCTTACTCTCCCGGGACAGCACAGACGCATCGGACAGTTCCTTTTTTTTCCTTTTTTTTCTCTCTCTTTCAACAAAAATAATGAAAAAGCTGTTTTATAAACTAAAACCAGGCCGTAAGGCATTACATTACAGACGTAGAGCACTTCCGTTCCTTTGTGACGACACAACTGAACAGCTCAGTGGTTTACCAGGAGAGGGCGGAGCAGCTGCTCAGAGAGCAGGATTCAGGAGGATTACTTAGAACTGCGTGAATGAAGCCAAAAACCGCTCTGAGGTGTTTTTGAGAAGGAAATAGCATAACAACATGGCTAAAAGCTCCAAAAAGTCGATTTTGCATGATATAGGACCTTTAAAAGTGGATAAAAAGCTAGAATTATTTACAGGCTGTGTTTCATCCTCCATCTACAGTCCATTATCTGGATTTTAATTCCTGATCAATTGTGATGAAATAACGGCATAGTAATTGTGATTGTCACCAAGCAGTAAAAAAAAATGTCAACATTTACTAAAGATTCCTTTGTTTCCTTCAATAAATCTTTGGTAGATTCTTCCCTTTATGTGACAATAATATTCCATAATACACTGAGTCAAAGCTCACCGCTCTGTCCTGAAGTCCATTGGTTTGTCCATAGACCGGTCACTGAGGGACTCACAGCTGGAACCAGGTTCAGACGGAGGATGTTTCTGGAGGATCCTGAGACAAAGAAGAAAACCCTTCAGTGAAACACATGGGACTGTCCTGGATCAGACTCAGAAAAGGATCATCAGCTCCTTCACAGAAACAATATAATCTGATTAAACTAAAGCTACTCTTAAGTCTTGCATGTTTTTTTTTCTTCTTTTTTTCCATTTTGGTTTTGATTGTTTTGGGACACAGGAGTTGATTGAGACGTTGCTGCACTGGGGTCCCACAGGGAACAGACTTTAATATAACATGGATGGTTGAGAGAGTGGACTCATGGGAAATCTGTAGTACATTTAAGAAACTTCTGATCTGAAAAACACTTAGGTTAAAGGTTACTTTAAAACATTGTATCTCTGAAGTCACAAAAACAAAGGCCTGCCATTTTATTCATGATGACAATTATAAAAGCCAAAAGCTAAAATGTTATAAACATAAAGTGATGCAATTTATTTTGAATCAAGTAAAAAAAAAAAAGCTATATGTCAAAGAATTTAGATTTTTTTTTTAGCAGTTTTCACAAGTCAGTTGAAACGAGTAGAACAGACAGGTGTTTGTATTTATGTCCTATCATGTCAAAGATGTTCATAGTAACTGAATGAACTGAATGGGGGGTAGAGTGGGGGAGGCCTCTGTGACTGAACGGTATTGACCAGTATTTGCGCCGCTGTTTTATGAATGTAGGAATACGGCTGTATTCAAAGAGAATGGGGAAGAACAGGAGTTAAAGAAACATGTGCCAACGCAGCCAACGATCAGGGCAAACTTTATGGAGCTGAGAGCGGGGAGAGAGGAAGAAGAAAGGTGCTGAGGGAGAGAAAGGGGGAAAGATGCATCTCCACCGATTCTGCATATTTGGGTTAAAAATAAGTTCCAACAGTATTGATCAATGATCACCAACTCGATTCTCCCCCGTGGCCGCACGGCGCTGTGGGGAAGTCAAGCCACGGGTCGGAAACACACGTAGTTTTTGAAGCAGAGAGCACGATGCAACACTCTGCACTCTGCACGTACAAAGGTACAGCCACGCAGTTGACCCTGTCCTGCAGAGGCAGAGGACACTGAATGATGGGAGCCTCAAGGGGGCATCAACAAAGGCAGTGTGAGTACTCCGTGAGACTCCGCCCACCCTCTCCGCTGCTCTCCATGCTCGTGCTGCCTGAGCTGACACCGCGGCGATCATTCAGTCGAATTGTAAC
Source organism: Neogobius melanostomus (assembly GCA_007210695.1). Taxonomy (NCBI): domain Eukaryota; kingdom Metazoa; phylum Chordata; class Actinopteri; order Gobiiformes; family Gobiidae; genus Neogobius; species Neogobius melanostomus. The sequence continues at coordinate 136,448 of VHKM01000324.1, read as the reverse complement.
TTGCCACTTTGTTTACCCAGTAACAATAACGGCGTTGTAACGACGGGAGAGTAATGAATTACTCAGTTACTGAAAAATAACATCGTTACCTAAGGCCGTTCTTTTAAACAGCGTTATTCCAAACACTGGAGGGGACTCTGACATGGAGAACAGTGGTGGATCTCACCTCTGAGCTTTGGCGTCCATGGCTTTAGAGGTAGAGGCTCCGTCCTCTCTGAGCTCTGGATCCATGTTCAGCCACAGACCTGCAGAACATCACAGTCTTCATTTCCTCGACTAAAACAGTTCATTTGTCAAAACCCTTTTTTCAAAGTAACGGCCCTATTCCTGATTTCTTTCCTTGTAGTGGAATAACATTTGACTTGTCTGTCAGTATATTGAAAAACTTGTTTTTTGAAGTCGGATATTAATAATGTTAAGTTACAGATGAGTTTGGGCAACTGTTCAATTTAAATGTTGGCCCTTCCCGTTACAGCGTCAAATCTGGTTCAAAACTAAATTAGTTTAGAGCGGGTCGTCTCATGATCAGAAGGTCGGGAGTTCGAATCCCGCCTCCTGAAGGTGCATGCTGTCGTTGTGTCCTTGGGCAAGACATTTCACCCACCTTGTCTCCAGTGTCTGCGTACATTGGTGTATGAATGGGTGAGAGGTTTCTAGCTGTAAAGCGCTTTGAGTGCCTAATGTAGGTGGAAAAGCGATATATAAGTTGAGACCATTTGTGACCAGTCACAGGAATGAAAGACACAAGTCGATTTTGGGATTTTTAGATTTTCACAGATTATTAAAGTGTAGTCTCCAAGCTTTCCAACGATGTGTAACACTTGGAAATCTGATAATATTTGGAGGTGTAGCGGTGATTTGAAGTTAACAACTCCAAAAAGTCCAAAGGGCTGAAAAACCTCTCCAAAGTTTTGGGCCATTCTCACCTCTCTGCTGTTGGGAGTGACAATAGGGCTCATTTACATCTCATTGGGATAAGCCACACCCCCTGTCAAACTCCCCTCAAAGCAGTAAAGCACATAATGAAACTGTTTACCAGTTTCATTATGTGTATTTTTTAATATCAATTGATAAACTGTCACTGGCTTGAGAATGTGTTGTGTAACATCTGTAACTTTTATGTAAAAAAATATTTTAATGTTCAAATCAAAACTGTGATATATTATAAACAGTATGAGTATGAATCCAAGTATGAATCAGAATCCGATTTGATTTTATTGCCATTGTCATTTTTTGCTAATGATAAATAATAAGCAATAAACTATGGAAAATAAAAAGAATATATCAATCAATAAAGCAAATCACTCAAACATTGCTTAGAGAGCGCTTTTCATACCAGAATGATAAGATAATTTTACAATATAAAAACAAGCGAAGAGATCTTTGGGTATTTTAATGTTATTGCGGTGCTCTGATTCATGAAACCTCACACAGTAGACTGTTTCTACACATCATCCCCCAAAAAATCAGTCTCTAGATGTGCAAACCTTGTAATCATACTCCAAAAGATTTGCTGCTGTTATTGCAGCAAAAGGGGGTTCCACAAAGTATTAAGTCATGCTGTATGAATACTTGTGCACTCCCCATTTTTCAAAAATAACAGAAGCATGTATCATTTTGCTTTCACTTTACAGTTGTTTGTTACTTTTGTGTGAACTTTCAGTAAAACATTCATAATAAATCTTTATGTTTATTGTTGTAAACATGACATAATGTGCAGTGAAAATGCTGCTGCGCTTCCCCCAGTCCCTACCCGTGTCAGCTCCAGCTTTAGACTGAGAGAGTTACAGACTCCGGACATAACTGAAGTTATAAACAGACTCCTGTACTACTTTAGTAATGCACATACAGGAGAGAAAAGGCCGACATCACGACGTATCGCCGCGCGCGGCCGTATTGTGTTTGTTTCACAAACATTTTATAGCCACCAAGTGTATCTGGGCATAAACCGAATATATGAAGCGGATCTCTCTCAAATAAGAAGTGGCTGAAAGCTAGGGATGCGCTGAATACATGTATGGAGTAGTTTAAGTTTGTAGAGATCTTGATTTTGTGTAAATAGCAGGTTAATTCCTCGTGACTAGATCACTGCCTCACATGCTAACACCGGTGTTCCGGTTCTCGCCGTGACCCTGTCACGATGTGATGTTTACATTTTGCGCGAGCTCGGCACATGGATATTTCATAAAATATCGTAGCTAGCTGTGCGCCACCATGGCCAATTAGCTGTTGTGGACCTGCTGTCTCCCCCTGAAGTCGACAGGAACAGGAAAGGATTGCTACGAAAATAGTGTGATGTTCATGATAACTGTACTGACATTGAGATAAAAGGTAATAAAGGTTTCCATCTTACCATATGAGTGCGTTGGCGTCTTTTACACTACATGCAATGAATAATAATTAAAAGAATAATCACTCTCTCAACCAGTAGAGATAGAGATTTTATGAAATAAATGCCACAAAATAGCATAAACTCTAATCAACATGGTGGCCTATGCACCCATTTGACCACAGCGTGTCGCTGTTCGAATTTCGACGGAGCAGAGCTGAACTTTACGCCTATTCAATATTCCTCTTAATAGGTTTGATGTTAATGATGAGGAGATGATGCTTGTATGTATGTTGGGGCCTCTTGTTAAAAAAAAAGTCATCTGCACAAATAAGCTAAATTCCATTGGCAAAAGTTTGTAGTACAACAGCGAGACGCCGTGGTCAAATGGGTGCATAGGCTGTTTCTGTTCAAGCTTTTATTGAATGACTCACATTGGCGGCGCACCGCATTAAGTACAACATAGCACAACATAACCACTAGGTGTGCTCGTAACTCAGTGCTCAACATCCATAACATAGGCCACCATGTTGATTAGAGCTTCTGCTATTTTGTGGGTTTTAGATCGTAAAATCCCTACCGACAGCCAACTGCTGCAAACAGTGTCACCAGCGATGTCAGGCGCACATATGCATTAACAGGATGAGGAAAGGACGCAGCCTCGTCGTACAATTAATAACATCCCACGTCAATTGGTGACTGTCACATTTTGTCATGGCCGATGGAATGGCATGGCTTGCTGTGATAGGTATACAGAATATCGGATAAATACAAGCATTGAGACAACACTTGGTGTGGTGCTGTAGTGTAGGGTTAGCGCAGGTGTCCTGAAGCACACCTTTTCAAACACGTGGAGTGAGTTCGAGAATGGTTGAGAGAGTGATTATTCTTTTAATTATTATTCATTGCATGTAGTGTAAAAGACGCCAACGCACTCATATGGTAAGACGGAAACCTTTATTACCTTTTATCTCAATGTCAGTACAGTCATCATGAACATCACACTATTTTCGTAGCAATCCTTTCCTGTTCCTGTCGACTTCAGGGGGAGACAGCAGGTCCACAACAGCTAATTGGCCATGGTGACGCACAGCTAGCTACGATATTTTATGAAATATCCATGTGCCGAGCTCGCGCAAAATGTAAACATCACATCGTGACAGGGTCACAGCGAGAACCAGAACACCGGCATGTTAGCTAAGAGCAGCACAGCACACATGGGCACGGCGGCCACCACACCAGCGATAAAAAAAACAACAATCTTTCACTCACCCGTCTGAAGTAACCTTTGCCTTTTGCTCAGAAAAACTTGTTGTAAATCCATTTTAAAGCGTAAGTAGCGCCAGCCTCTAATATTATAGTAGATCCATGTCTGAGTCTGAGAGTCACACAGGCGAAGCTTAGAGTCCTGAAGCCACACACGCCCAATGACACGCCCCCACAGCATGCGCTATTTCTCTGACAAAACAAGACTTTTTCAACCTGTAAACTGATCGACAATAGGCGTATGTATAAAACAGCCTTTTTTGCGTGGCATTTGTTTGCTAAAGCATGTGTCAACAACACAACTGAAAGCAGCTCTGCTTCTCCTCCTCCGCGGTGTTTACTCAGTATGTAAATAGACACAGACAAAGTCACGCCCCTACTGCACGCTCCGAAACCAACCTCAAACTAGTCATTTTGAACCTAAAAGTTTACGCTTTTAAATATACTAATACTGCTAGCTTAAACATGGAGAGGCTACTTCGTGACTTCAACTGAACGATTCTGCAAAAAAGTGAAAATCACCAATTTCCCCCAAAAAAACTTTGTTTGCCTTTGTGTCCTTGGTTCCCACGGCGGGTCACATTTACCAATAAGAGTCTAATTCATACAACACATTTTTTTATGATGAGGGTAAATCAAAACCAATAACATATTTGCTATTTATCATTCAGGACAGGTAGTAAGATAAAAACTGCTAAAGTGTACAAATCAGGAGACAGACAGGACGGGGCTCAGCACACAGCCTTGGGGAGACCCCGTGTTCAGTGTGATGGTTCTGGAGGACTTTCCGCCGACACGTACAGCCTGTGGTCTCCCCGTCAGAAAGTCCAGCAGCCAGTTGCACAGTGATGTGTTGATCCCCAGGTGGAGCAGTTTGTATAGTGTTGAATGCTGAGCTAAAGTCTAAAAACAGCATTCTAACGTAGGAAACCTTTGTTTCAATGTGAGTGAGACCTTGGCACTTATTGATACGGTTGAACAAATATCATATTCCCTTCATCAAACACTTTATGTAATAGGAATATTTGTGCATTTAAAAAAAGCATTAGATCACACATTTCTACTCAGAAAGTTAGAAAGCTACAGTATCAGGGTAATTGCCTTACTATGGGTGAAGAGCGATCTGAGTCGAAGAACACATTTTGTAAAAATGGGAGAATATAGACCTAAATGTTTAAATATAGTAGATTGTGGTTCCACATTGGTCTGTATTGGGGCCGATTTTTTATTTATTTTATATATTAATGCTATATATCCTTTTTGCTCTGGCTCGGACCAGAAATTAAAGGGATATTTCAGGATTTTTCACATAGGGCCTCATTTCGTAGTTATCCAGAGTGTTGTTGATTTCTGGATATTATATATATATATATATATATATATATATATATATATATATATAATTCATGCATATTTGAAGAGTTTAGTGATGCTAGGCTAGTGCATGTCTATGGTAACTAGTAGCCTGCATTAAAAACCTCTCCAAACGTTGCCATCTCTGATTTGTAGAAAGCTCCTTTGTGAATTCCACGTGTAGTAATGCCGGCCGCAGGTAAAGAAACTACAAACTGTCTTTACCATTTCATGTGGCAGATGTATTTATGCATGCATTAATTTTCTCTCATCTCAGTTACTGTATAACCTCCTGGTCACAGGAAACAGCCACAAGAATCAGGCCTTTAAGACATTTACAACAGAGCATAAAAATATTAGATAAAACATCCGTCAGATTCACCATTGTGGAGGATTGCAGAGATTAAACGTTCTTAACATTAAAAATGTTATTAAATTATGTAACTTAATATTAATGTATAAATGTCTGCACTAACCGAGCTGCTGATGTTCTCAGATGGCTCATAGTACCACTTCGATAAACACTCTATATACAGTAACTAGGAAGTGAGGCCCTAGTTTTGAGGAAGAAAAAAAGTAAACTGCTTAACTAAATAAACTATGATTACTAATGTGTTAAAAATGTAATAGATTATGTCTGTATATGAGATGCCACAATTACAATATAATGTTTATAACATATAAAAACACATTATCGGTGACCCCACAGTTTAGAAATCAATCACTCATTTTGACAAACCTCAACGAGCTGCAGTGCCATCTACAGCCACAAGTCAGTATTACAGCTACAGAGATTAAACTATAGTTTGATTAGAAAATAGTGATAAACATGACTCAGCTAAAATAATAAACATGAAACCGAGCACTTCAGATCTGATTAAAGAGTCAATAAATCAGACTAAAGACTAAACCAGGTCTAAACCAGGTCTAAACCAGAGCAGGGGTTGAATATGATGAGAGCAGTCGAACCTGAGCGGATCCACAGAGTCCACCGTGTCCCAGAGAAAAGTGCGTCTGACGGAGAGACTGGTTTGTGCGTTTCTTCCTGGAGCGACTCAGAGCCGCACCTGGATTGGCTGCGGTCCAGGTGGGCGGGGCTTGAGTCCAGGTGGGCGGGGCTGCAGACAGGTGACAGGAGGAGAGGCTCATACAGCAGACAGTGATGAGGGAAGAAGGAGAATCCACTGAGGCTGAACAGAGCGAGGAAAGAAAACAACAGATGGTTTTATGGGTGAAGTGTAAACACTAAAGTGAACGTCTCGCTCATAGACGTGTTCTTGCTGCGTGTCTTCCTGCCCCTGACAGTTAAAGTCCTGCTGGAAACTCTTCTAACCTACACATTTATTAAGCCTATGCACTTCTGATGTAACCGGCTTCATGGAGCTGTAAATAGAGCTTTGTCGTCTGGAATAGTGAAGCCAGTGCCGACTATGGTGGAGCAAGAATGTCCGTTTCATGACATTTCTATCATTTCTGAAGTTTCTCCACAATAAACAGATGATTAGATGATGCTCCCCTGCCCTCAGGCAAACGTTTCAGAGTGTTAAAGACTCACACCAGCAGATTGAACAACAGTTTTTACCACCAAGCTGTTCCATCACACCTTAGCACCACATTGGAGCTGCTACTCCTGTTTTTGTTTCTGTGTGTTTTTATTATGACTTATTATTGAGACTTTGAGAGCCAGACAAGTTTCATTCTGCTCGTGTGTAATGACAAATAAAGCATTGGATTCTATGTTTAGTGGCCGTTAGACGTGAACCCGACCCACAATGAGCAGAACAAACTGAATATGATTTAACATTTGGATCAGAAGACACTTTTATACGTTCATTCTTATTATTAACTATTTCATGAAAGTCTTCTAACCAGGTGTATTGATTCTGATTGTTCATCATTTGCGATGTTTGAGGCTAAATGTGAAATTAATGGACTAAAATACAGAATTGTCAAAGTTTCCCAGAGTAGCCGCTCGCTAACTGTTTCCAGAGGAAGTACTGCATGTGTCGTATTGTTAGTGGTATAAAGCGTTACATGTAAAAAGTACCAAGCCGTCAATGAGCCTCTGCTCTTCTTTACCCTTGTCCCGTCTCGTCACGTGGTTCAGGACGTTGTGTCGTCTTCATTGATTATAAAAGCTCCAGCAGTGGGAAACATTGGGGCTTTTGAACACGTGAGGTACCACAGTTCAGCCCTCAGTAGAAGTGGGGAAACTGCTGAACCGGGGGAACATAGGTCCACACCCATAACAGAGCACATTTCTGTCCTCTGGGTGCGTCCCGCTGTGGGAACGAGAGAGACAAGTCGGTAGCCCGTGTCTCGAGGAAAACGCAAAGAAGGTTCTTTTTTTTGTTTTTTTTAAATTGGTGATTTTTTTTGCAGAATCGTTCAGTTGAAGTCACGAAGTAGCCTCTCCATGTTTAAGCTAGCAGTATTAGTATATTTAAAAGCGTAAACTTTTAGGTTCAAACCGACTTGTTTGGGGTTGATTTCAGAGCGTGCTGTAGGGGCGGTGTTTTAGATCGTCTGGTGCCGATTTATCTGGTTGCACAGCTGGCTCGTCAGCTGTGTTGACCATGTGGGCCACCACGTCACCTACCTACACTCAACAAAGCTTATATTCCGTCTCAAACAACATATCCGATTGTCTCTTCAGTGCTCACCACTCCAATGCACCCTTACCTTGACATGGATTCAGCAAAATGGATGCTGACGCTCACAGAAAAGCCATGTGTTCGGTTGAAAGTAGACGAGCATGTCCCAGTTGTTTCAGCAAACTCTCTCAGCTGCAAATTAGGAGCAAAACAGCTGTTTGTGGGCGTGTCCTTCTGGGTTACCATGATGTAACCAGTCAATGAAACAAAAATGTCTTACATGAACTGTCCGATAATTATTCCTCATTGTCTTTAATTAGGACTGTAGCTGGTGGTGGCTGCTTCCTTTAGAACAGTGTAATTTCAATTATCATGTGCAAACACAAGAAATATGACATGGAGAATTAATGTCAAATACTGGTTTTGGACATGCAATTTCTGTTGTCAGTTGGTGCGACAGCTAAGGTCATGGACTTTGATTCCAAAGATTGCTGGTTCGAAGCCAGGAGAAGGAACATGTAGTAAAACATGAAAATTTATTGATTGCAGATACAGTTGTTCGACAATTGGTTCATTCTTGAATTGCAAGGATTTGTCTTTACTTATCCCCAAGAGCACCCTCCACCCCCGCCCCCACAGACGTCAGAGTGGAGGCCAGGAAACACTGCCACAGGTGCCCTGCTGTGGATGTAGAGCAATGAAAGAGATCTGTCGAGCCACTTTGTGTGATATTCCTCTTTGTGTTAATATAAATGTGCATTTCCCCCTTATGTATAAGACAAAAAAGAGGCTGTATCTACAATCAATAAATCTCTATGAACTTTTCACATGTTTTACTACGTAGTCCCTCTCCTGGCTTTGAACCAGCAAACTTCGGCATAAAAGTCCATGACCTTAGCTGTTGCACCAACTGACAACAGAAATTGTCTGGCCAAAACCAATATTTGTCCATTACATTTATTCTCCACGTTCTATTTCTTGTGTTTGCAAATGATAATTGAAATTACACTGTTCTAAAGGAAGCAGCCACCACCAGCTACAGTCCTAATTAAGCATAATGAGGAATAATTATCGGACAGTTCATGTAAGAAATTGTAGTTTCAATGACTGTTTACATCATGGTAACCCAGAAGGACACGCCCACAAACAGCTGTTTTGCTCCTAATTTGCAGCTGAGAGAGTTCGGCTGAAACAACTGGGACATGCTCGTCTACTTTCAACCGAACACATGGCTTCTCTGTGAGCGCCTGCGTCCATTTTGCTGAATCGATGTCAAGATAAGGGTGCACTGAAGAGGTAACCACTGAAGAGACAATCGGATATGTTGTTTGAGGCGGAATATAAGCTTTGTTGAGTGTAGGTAGGTGACGTGGTGGCCCACATGGTCAACACAGCTGACGAGCCAGCTGTGCAACCAGATAAATCAGCACCAGACGATCTAAAACAGCGTGACTTTGTCTGTGTGTATTTACATACTGGGTAAGCAGGTCGTGTTTCCTTTGTCATTGCCCCCGCCCTACAGCGTGGCTACTTATTATGCGCTCTGCCCGGTGTTCTATCAGATCACAAAATTCAATGAAGATGGATGCTGCAAAGATTGTAGCAGACGAGCTGAACCGTGGACGTTACTTCTTCGACAAGCCGGACGCTTATGAACAAGCGCTCACTGATTCTGAAGATGATGAAAGAGACGTGATAAGACAGAGACGTTTCGTTCCTGAGACAGGACACCACATTGCCACGCAGCTTCAGCGTTAAAAAAAGCTTCACACAAAAGTATCAAACTGTAAGTAGTATCTTTTTAAACTGTTGGATTTTGCATTTGAGTTGATCTCTGATGTCCCACCTCTCACACTCAGCCCCGGGCTGACGCTCCGTCCTCCCTGCCGCCTCTCTCTCAACCCCGGGCCTGACTGCGTATACCGCCAGCCTGTTCTGAGCTCCTTCAGGCATCTGAGTCATTTTTCGGCTTGCTTCTTTTCACTTGATGTGCTGCGCGTTCGTAAAGTGCTTTCTTTTCCCCGTGGACTGTACAGAGCATGAGAGGGAAGAGAGCAGACGTGAGGCAAACTCACACAGAGACACACATACATGGATAATAGGAGACATTGTGCAACATGGAAGCGTTCTCTGGATCACAAGCTGCAAAACACTGCTTGTTTTGTGAAAATCCGACGCATATTTATGTCAAAAACCTGCTGTAAAGATAATAAGTTGTGGCTGTTTACAATGAATGCGTTTACGGCGGCCCGCGGAGACCACGTGTTAACCTGCACAATGTCGGCCTTTTCCTCTCATGTGTATGAGAATGTATGTGCATTACTGTCTCCCGTGCCGCTGTGCTCTGAGCCCGGGTCTGAGACTGTCTGTCCCTGGTCTGAGCTCACAGTGAGCGGATCTACCTCTGTCTGTCCCTGCTATGAGTGCGCTATATGAGCGGTCCCCGCCTGTCCGCTGACTATTGAGGTCTACTCGTCTGCTGATCTATCTGTCCCTGCTATGAGTGGCTATATGAGCGGATCTACCTCTGCCTGTCCCTGCTATGAGTGTGCTATATGAGCGGATCTACCTCTGCCTGTCCCTGCTATGAGTGTGCTATATGAGCGGATCTACCTCTGCCTGTCCCTGCTATGAGTGGCTATATGAGCGGATCTACCTCTGCCTGTCCCTGCTATGAGTGTGCTATATGAGCGGATCTACCTCTGCTGTCCCTGCTATGAGTGTGCTATATGAGCAGATCTACCTCTGCCTGTCCCTGCTATGAGTGTGCTATATGAGCGATCTACCTCTGCCTGTCCCTGCTATGAGTGTGCTATATGAGCGGATCTACCTCTGCCTGTCCCTGCTATGAGTGTGCTATATGAGCGGATCTACCTCTGCCTGTCCCTGCTATGAGTGGCTATATGAGCGGATCTACCTCTGCCTGTCCACTAGCTCTGAATCTCTCTGCCTGCTATGAGTGTGCTATATGAGCGGATCTACCTCTGCCTGTCCCTGCTATGAGTGTGCTATATGAGCGGATCTACCTCTGCCTGTCCCTGCTATGAGTGTGCTATATGAGCGGATCTACCTCTGCCTGTCCCTGCTATGAGTGTGCTATATGAGCGGATCTACCTCTGCCTGTCCCTGCTATGAGTGTGCTATATGAGCGGATCTACCTCTGCCTGTCCCTGCTATGAGTGTGCTATATGAGCGGATCTACCTCTGCCTGTCCCTGCTATGAGTGTGCTATATGAGCGGATCTACCTCTGCCTGTCCCTGCTATGAGTGTGCTATATGAGCGGATCTACCTCTGCCTGTCCCTGCTATGAGTGTGCTATATGAGCGGATCTACCTCTGCCTGTCCCTGCTATGAGTGTGCTATATGAGCGGATCTACCTCTGCCTGTCCCTGCTATGAGTGTGCTATATGAGCGGATCTACCTCTGCCTGTCCCTGCTATGAGTGTGCTATATGAGCGGATCTACCTCTGCCTGTCCCGCTATGAGTGTGCTATATGAGGGATCTACCTCTGCTGTCCCTCTTTGCTATGGTTCTTTTTTTTTGCTATATAGTGGATCTACCTCTGACTGTCCCTGCTATGAGTGTGCTATATGAGTGGATCTACCTCTGACTGTCCCTGCTATGAGTGTGCTATATGAGCGGATCTACCTCTGCCTGTCCCTGCTATGAGTGTGCTATATGAGCGGATCTACCTCTGCCTGTCCCCGCTATGAGTGTGCTATATGAGCGGATCTACCTCTGCCTGTCCCTGCTATGAGTGTGCTATATGAGCGGATCTACCTCTGCCTGTCCCCGCTATGAGTGTGCTATATGAGCGGATCTACCTCTGCCTGTCCCCACTATGAGTGTGCTATATGAGTGGATCTACCTCTGACTGTCCCTGCTATGAGTGTGCTATATGAGTGGATCTACCTCTGTCTGTCCCTGCTATGAGTGTGCTAATGAGCGGATCTACCTCTGCCTGTCCCTGCTATGAGTGTGCTATATGAGCGGATCTACCTCTGCCTGTCCCTGCTATGAGTGTGCTATATGAGCGGATCTACCTCTGCCTGTCCCTGCTATGAGTGTGCTATATGAGCGGATCTACCTCTGTCTGTCCCCGCTATGAGTGAGCTATATGAGTGGATCTACCTCTGTCTGTCCCCGCTATGAGTGTGCTATATGAGCGGATCTACCTCTGCCTGTCCCTGCTATGAGTGTGCTATATGAGCGGATCTACCTCTGTCTGTCCCGCTATGAGTGAGCTATATGAGTGGATCTACCTCTGTCTGTCCCGCTATGAGTGAGCTATATGAGTGGATCTACCTCTGTCTGTCCCGCTATGAGTGTGCTATATGAGCGGATCTACCTCTGCCTGTCCCTGCTATGAGTGTGCTATATGAGTGGATCTACCTCTGCCTGTCCCCGCTATGAGTGAGCTATATGAGCGGATCTACCTCTGCCTGTCCCTTGAGGTCTATATGAGGATCCTCTGTCTGTCCCGCTATGAGTGCGCATATGAGCGGATCTACCTCTGCTTCCCGCTATTGAGCTATTGAGTGATCTACCTGCCTGTCCCTGTATGAGTGTGCTATATGAGCGGATCGGCTGATCTCTCACAGCTCTGACTAACGGGCTGCAACAGAAGTAGTTCTGTAGGGTTTGGGCTGAGACCGAGTCCTGTTGTTTAGGTTTTACAAAACAGCATCAGTTACAAGTTACAGACACTTGTTGAAAAGTACAAATGTTATCATTATATTTGAGGATGCCAGGCAGCCTGAGTGCCAGCAGGAGCCACAGTATATTTGGAAACTTGCTTAATTTAATGAATATTTTTTCTCTGGAAAACTAACACTGTGTCTTTTTGATAGAGTTTATCAAAAGCACATTCATTCCTTGCTTTTCCCCAAAACACAGACAAGTCAGGTATCGATAAGAGAATCGATAAAGAATCGAATTGATAGGTTAAAGTATTGATGGCATTGACATCAATAAAATCTTATCAATTCCCATCCCTAATGACTACAATAATGTCCACATGCTACGATCACATTGCTAAGATGATGAAATTATTTTCTCTGCAAGATTGGGTCCTATATTTACAAAGTACTTATTAAATTGCTCGAAAACTTCACTCATCTCTTCTATTTTAGTTTATGGTTAGTCTTTTTTTTAATTAGACTATTTAATACTTTCCATATTTCTGTAATCTTGTTTGTATTGCTTTCAAGCAGATTTGTATAATAATCTTTCTTGCTAGCTCTTAATATAGTTACCAATATGTTTTTGTATCTCTTATATTTAATTTCATTTTTAGATGATCTATTTCTTAAGAATTGTCTGTACAGTTGATTACACTATGTCCATTATCTACATCACTATGGCCCAACAGACACATAGCAACAACATGCAAATAACATGACATGACAGTGGGGAGCCTTACGGGGGTGTGGCTTATCCAAATGAGATGTAAATGAGCCCTATTGTTATTCTCAACAGCAGAGAGAGGTGAGACATGTTGAAAACATGTTTTTAGAATTAGGATTTTATAAATGTTTAGGAAAGTTAGGATGAGTTTGGGAAACTATTCAGTTTAAATGTTGGTTCTTCTTGTTACAGCGACAAATCAGGTTCAAAACTAAACTAGAACTAAATAAAGAAGCTGAAGTTATACAACAAATAATTTTAAGTTAAAATGTAATTGACTATTTCAGTATTTGAGATGCCACGATTACAGATCTAAAGTTTATCAAATATATCTTTAAAAAAAACTTCAGAAATTAATCTCACATTTTGACAAACAGCAAAGACCTGAAGTGCCATCTAAAGACATAAGTCAGTATTACAGCTACAGAGATTAAACTATAGTTTAATTAGAAAATAGTGATAAACATGACTCAGCTAAAATAATAAACATGAAACTGAGCACTTCAGATCTGATTAAAGAGTCAATAAATCAGACTTTAGACAAAGACCAAAAACCAGGAAATGAAGGAAGAAAGACTCAACCAGACTAAAGACTAAACCAGGACCAAACCAGGTCTAAACCAGGTCTAAACCAGGTCTATCCCAGAGCAGGGGTTGAATATGATGAGAGCAGTCGAACCTGAGCGGATCCACAGAGTCCACCGTGTCCCAGAGAAAAGTGCGTCTGACGGAGAGACTGGTTTGTGCGTTTCTTCCTGGAGCGACTCAGAGCCGCACCTGGATTGGCTGCGGTCCAGGTGGGCGGGGCTTGAGTCCAGGTGGGCGGGGCTGCAGACAGGTGACAGGAGGAGAGGCTCATACAGCAGACAGTGATGAGGGAAGAAGGAGAATTCCACTGAGGCTGAACAGAGCGAGGAAAGAAAACAACAGATGGTTTTATGGGTGAAGTGTAAACACTAAAGTGAACGTCTCGCTCATAGACGTGTTCTTGCTGCGTGTCTTCCTGCCCCTGACAGTTAAAGTCCTGCTGTAAACTCTTCTAACCTGTACACAGTATGAACACTGGCCTCTCACGGGGAAATGTCCGCTCTCTCCTCTCTGTGAACCAGCCTGGCACAGCACGGCCCGGTACATTTCATTACGCGCTGATAATGGAGCAAATGAACAAGAGGACATTCATACATAGTTTTAACCCTTCATAGGGCACTCATTGAAATACTTTGAAATAAATCATTTCTACTTTAGACTGTTATTGGGGACATAACACAAGTTTAGTTCTGTTGTAACATTTTTCTAATTGTTTCAATATCGTGCAGAAAATCAATGTGAGCGAAGTTTCCATATTTGGTTCATTTCCCTAAAGTGGTAAAAAAAACTACAAACAGTTTCCATATAAAATATACATAAAGTACTTGCAGGTCTCAGCGTTGTGTTTTGTGATATTGATGTTTGAATGATCACACCTGTCATAGGCCAGAGTTTGTGTAATGTGATTGTGCTTTACAACAGTGGGCGGGGCCAGTCACCTCCAGTATTATTTGGCTAAAAATAACCTTTGACAACATAGAAACATAGTTCTAGGGTTTATTGGTTCATTTGTCAAGAAAATACTGTAAGTGTGAATAACAGGTGCAACGGGCAAATGTCCAAATATGGACAAAACTAATGAACTTTAGGTTTAAGTGAACAGGGCGTGTGATCAAATATGGTGCCTGCCTTTTTCATGCTGTAATTTCACTTATTTCACGACGTCCTCCAAAACCAACACATATATCATCACTGAGCACAATTATTCAGCAATAAAATGTGTGAGTTTCATCAACTTACCAGGGTTAGTTTTACAGTTATGTAAAGAAATGTACCATGAGTTTAGCCAGACTTTGCTCTTTTTCAGACTTCAGAGAAAACAGGAAGTTGAGAGCGTGACAGGTCTCTGCTGATTGGTCAAATGATCTGTGATGTAGGGTGATCTCTTCTGATTGGCTGAGTGAGGACCACATGCTTCTTTACCTTATACTGATGTGCAGCAGGGAGGCCGTATGTAAAGTGTGCGGAAATGACCAAAAGTAGTCACTTGCCCTAAAGGGTTAATGCAGCCCAGGCTAAAACGAGGAGCATTTGGGGATTTATTGATTGGACATGTATGTTTGATTCAAATCACGTAACTCTACTGTTACCATGGCAACGCTAAATCCAATGGTTAATGTGTGAAAGGTCCGTATTCTGCTGAGCTGCCGATCCGCGGACGACACGCCTCAAACCTGATGGTTTACGGCTGCGATGATCATGTCCATCGTGTAAAGGAGCTCCGTCTGATTCTGCGTCCACACACTCACGTTTGTGTCTAACAGCGTCACAGGAACAAGTTTGGCTTTTGTTTTGTGTATTTGTGAGGAGGTTACCTTGCACTGCAGACGGCTTTAAGATGGTCTTAAGATTTGTGAGTCGAAGAACTGTAGGAAGGAATGTCTTTCTCTCACACAAAACGGTAAGGAAAAGACATCTGCCAGACATTGGAAAGTCAGAAACTCTTGAAAGCTTGTCAGAGGGATGCAGCACTTGGATTTACAAATATTTAGACACAGAACCATCAAAGGTTTTGTTGCCAACATCCAACAAGGTCATGAGAAGCAAGTTTATAGAGGAAAAAACACAAAGTAGAGTGAAGACAAATCAAGTGTGGAGCCTCCAGGAATCCTTTATCTACTGTTTCTATAAGTAAGTAACGTTTATTCATGAAGCACTTTTCACAGATGAAAATCGTAAAGTGTTTCACAAATCATAAAACAACAGAAGAAACAACATACCGTAATTTCCAGACTATAAGTTGCTACTTTTGTCCCACCCTTTGAACCGATACAACCGTGAGCCTAATATATAGATGTTCATG
The DNA here is from genome assembly GCA_007210695.1 of Neogobius melanostomus. Lineage (NCBI taxonomy): Eukaryota > Metazoa > Chordata > Actinopteri > Gobiiformes > Gobiidae > Neogobius > Neogobius melanostomus. The sequence continues at coordinate 120,608 of VHKM01000324.1, read as the reverse complement.
GTCATACTGAATATTGTCTTACGTGTCGCTGTTCTCTTAGAAAAGTATTTCCAGTGGCTGATGAAGCTTCTAATGCACTTGGAACAGCGGCGGCTTATAGACCAGTGCAGCAGTGTATGTAAAAAAAGATAAAACATTGTTATACATTGTGTTGGTGTGGCTTATATTCAGGTGCGCTCAATAGTCCGGAATTTACGGTACAATAGAGACAAAAGTACAAAATCTATGAACCAAAAGCTGGATGAAGTCTTCAAATGTGTTTTAAAAGATCCATTCCAGAGGCCACAGCCTGAAACGCCAGATCTCCAGGGTTTTAAAATGTTTTGTTGTGGATCTTGAGGAGACTCTGGCCTGATGAGCGAAGGGTGCGTCCTGAGAGTTGAGTTTCAGTCCATCTACAACTCAAAATGGTCCAATTAACGATCTGTAATGATACCAGCCCAGACCAGTGCCCCTCCTCGACTCCATGAGCCCATCCATCTGTCCATCTGTCACTCTGATCTCAACAGTCCGTAAAACCTTTGAAAATCATTCTGGGCCCAGTCTAGACGTGTCAGTTTGTGTCTTTTTCAGTCGTGCTCAGGTTTCCACTTTTCTCACATTGGTGACGTCTCTCAGCTCTGAACACCTTGTACTTCTGGACGTACTTTCTGTCATTTCAAGACTGCTGCATCTCTCTGAGCAGCTTTCAAACGTTTTGGACTTTTCCGTGTTTACACTTTACAGTAATGAGAGTTGGCGAAAAACTGTGAAGCTGAATATAGAAACTTTATCAATCAGGGTCAATGACTTCCTGGAGCTTCGGGCCGTGTCCCTGAACATGCCTGATGCTGCCCCCTGCTGGACACCGGGAGTCACTGCACATCTCATGGGGAAATAAACGGAATCACAAAAGCTTTGGGTGTGGTGAGGGTAATGGAGGCCAAATCAGGCGTGAACCACTCGCCTCAAAGGTGGAAAAGAAAAGGTTTCATTTAAGGCGAGACGCTGCAGGTGAAACATGGATGTTTCCAGATTCTAGTTTTGTCCATTAAAGGTCACATGACAGGTTTAATGCTTTTGAAAATATGACTTATTTAGAAGAATAACATCAGTCGCATAATTATCAGTTCAGTGAAGCAGTAATTTGAATGAAGAAATGTTATTGATTGACTGCGGAACTTTCCGCAGTCAATTATTGGTTTCCGTTTCTTTATTATTATTATACCGACACATTTTTCCTGATTTTCTGCAGCTTTCAGCACTTTCATGCTTTGTGCAATTTCTGCAAGTTATGCATCAAAACGTTCCGCATGTTGAGGAGAATCCTGCTATTACTTTTCGGACTTCTGCAATTTACGGTTTTTCCGCAATCGGAAGAAATACCGCACATTTTTCCCATTGACGCATAATGGGGCTCCCGCAAATTCATGCTTTTCCGCATTTTTTTCCGCAATTTCTGCAATTTCTGAACTTTGTGCATGTTCAGCTTCCGCAACTTGTGGGTTTTGAGAAAAAATTGGCCTTCTGCAGTTTTCCAGTTTTTTTCTACGGGAATTTGAAATTTTTGCATTGGTGTGTATGTGGTCTCTGCCCCATTAGTGTGTATGGCGAATCCAGCCAATGCATTTGAATAGGATTTCTGGCTCTCCATGTGTTTCAGCCATTTGTGCAGCTTCTGCAATTTCAGCATTTAGGCGATTTCAACAGTTTGACCAGTTTATGGAATTTAAAAAATTTATGCAATATAAACAATTTATGCAAATTAACCACTTTATGGAATTTAACCAGTTTACGCAATTTAACCAGTTTACGCATTTTAACCAGTTTATGCAACATAACAATTTATGCCATTTAGGATTTATGAAATTTAAACAGTTAATGCAGTTTATATAATTTATGCAAATTAACCAATTAATGCATTTTACAGTTTTTTTTGCAATTTAACCAGTTTATGCAACATAACAGTTTGTGCAATTTAAACTGTTCATGCATTTTACCGGTTTATGCAAATTAGATTATGCAAATTAACCAATTTATGCATTTTACAGTTTTTCTGCAATTTTACCAGTTTATGCAATTTCACCAGTTTATGAACATTAGATTATGCAAATTAACCAATTTATGCAATTTATGCAATTTATGCATTCGATTCCCGCAGTTCCGCAGTCAATCGCAATGGCGCAGCCATTGCTGCATTTCTAGTTTTTATTTGATGTTTTAAGCTGCTGACAGGAAGTGACATAGATAAAGGTAAAGTTCCAGACCAGTTTGACTCATTTCCCATTGACTTAACATGGTTGGTATGGCAACCGTTTAAAATGGTTTGCCTTTATAGATACAGACACATCTCTGGAATCGCCCATATATGGTCATGTTTGAAGGGGTTGAGGGGAAACAAAGAGGAGAAAAATCTAAACTTTCTATAATTATTTAAAAACTACTTTAACAAATGCAGAATTATGAATATTTTTCTACCCAATAAAGATACAAAGACATGGGGAGGAGCAAAACGGTTCAACAGCCCATAGACACATAAATAACGGAGAATGCTAACATCATGCTACATGCTAACACTAGCTACGACTGCTGTTTTTTCTTCTACTGAACAATCTGCTGAAAAAACATCCATATGGACCTGATTTAGACTTGACTTTATTTGTATGTGATAAATAAGTTTATATTCCACCAGAAAACGACTAAAAAGAGTGAAAATTGTGTTTCCCAAAACATACTTCCCTCACCCTCTGCGAGGCCACGCCCCCTTGTATGACGAGATGCAAACTGTATCTATGTCACTTCCTGTCAGTGTCCAATCAGGATGTGAAACTATAAACGTCACATAAACGGCCAAACTAAAGAAAACTGGGAATAATCTTTAGCTAAATCTTAAATATAATCGAAAATCCGTCTCTTCCTTCTGTTATTTGACCAAATCAATTTGTGCAAGAAAAGTCTTTAAACCAAAGCCTGTGAGCCTTACGGTTATGGCTCAATACACTTCAGTGTTCACACTCAGCTCGCTGAACTCGCTCACACATTTCCGTATGAGTTTTGTATACTTGACACGTTATATTTGTATGTGACTTGGTATTTTGAGTATGTAGTAACCTGGCGTGGGTTGAAGTTGCTCTGATTCTTATTTCATTGTTTACTGGGAGTGGTGTTGTTATAAGCCTACTTGGCTTCTACCTCTCATGCACATGCTATTATCATTTATTTGTTTGTTTTGTATATTCATACATCCGAATGGATGCTATTTATGGCAGCGTGGTTTGTTTGGACCTGATTGATCTACACATGAGCAGTGGAGATGGATACTTTGCTTATTTCTAACATTTCTGTAATGTTTACATGTTATGGCCAATAAACACATGATAACAGGTAAATGTGTGGGTGGTATTAGTTTAAGCAGACACGGTTTACTCATTCTTATGATTTTGATAAAGATCAGACCACATTTTATGACCAATTTAGGCAGAAATGTGAGAAATTCTAACTCACTTTCCCTTCACTGTAAATACACTTGTAAAACTAGGTTTTGGATCGATGTTCGATGAATCACCTGACACTGAGGAGTTTAAAGAATTATCCTAAAGGTAAAAATCGTGGGAATTTCCACCTTCCAAATTAACGACACAGGAACATAACTGAGGATTAGATTGTTTACTTGCAAATTTCTCAAACAGCTTTAAATGTTATATGGGCTGTAATGATGATGGTGAATAACAGTAATACCAACATGGTAATAAAATGGGTATAGGAAACAAAATTATAAACTTGTTATAAAGTGTAACATACTATGAATGTTGACTTAATCTGTAAATATGTAACCAACTTAATTGTTTTGTAAGATACTAAGAACTAAACATTGTTACTGTTGCAACCACATTATTATTTAAGTTTACGAAAAGGGGTGGGAGTCAATAAGCTTGTCTTCTTCCCACTCCTTTTCGAGCTAGAATGTTAATTATTTTTTTCTTTTATTATATTTTTTCTGGCTTTTGTGCCTGTGTTGTGTGTTGTGTAGCTCGAAATAAAAAAATCAATCAATCAATCAAAGTTGAACATGAGTAGTTTTTAATGACAGATGTTGAACTCAGCATTCTGTAACAAAAGGATTTAGAAAAAGACAAAGATGTGACTGTGAGTTTCCTTTCATACGGTTTTGTTTACTGAGGCTTCAGTTTCTATCAACAAACTGGTACATAAGGATTCGGTTATTCTACTAAAGCTATTGATGAGTTTCACAGTGACATAAACCTCAAAACGGCCTCAGGAAAAGGTCATGTGACTGAAGCTCATCTGTATAATTGAGACTCTGATCCTCAGTCTGACAGAGACACTGAGGAGTCATCAGTCCAGAGCACAAACCCAGGGATCAGGGTCTTAGTGAAGGTGGTGTTGAAGGTGTGGAGGTGGATCAGTTCCTCAGAGGAGACTGTGTAGAAGGACAGAGAGCCAGCAGCACAGTCCACAAACACCCCTACTGTCCCAGAGGAGGAGCAGGGCTGAGGGAGGAGGGTGTGTTTGTCTTTATGCCAAACAGAGAAGCCATCTTCAGAGCAGTCCAGACTCCAGGACTGATCATTGTGTCCAAACAAACTGCCATAACCTCGTCCTTTCCTCCCAATTCTTCTGTAAGACACTGATATATGAACCCATCCACTCCACTGGACCTCCCAGTAACAGCGCCCAGTCAGACCAGTGTCACACAGAAGCTGAGGCCATTTGTCAAATCTGTCCTGATGATCTGGATACGGCCGATCTTCAAACACATGTGTCGCCTTCTTGTTGTTGTCAGACAGTTTGAGTTTTATCTGAGCTGTGTTTGGATCCAGAGAGAGTTCAGTGAAATCTGACGGAGAGAAAACACAGCAGCAGTTAGTCCCTGTTCACTCTTTAGAGGAGAACGACATTTATATTGATTTGAAATGGACTGAAAGATTAAAATATCTATATTGGTAAATATATTATTGATTTAATTATCGTTTCAGTTAAGAACAAAACAAATTAGTAATAATATACACTACATAATATACCACATTTTTAAGCCACAGTGTGTAACATTTCACCCCGACAATAGAATAAAATCCGAGCATTAATGAATGTTTCTGTTGTAAAAATGCCTCTGTTCCAAAGGCTTCACAGTATTGTCTGAGTGAAGCTGAGCTTATTTATTTATGTTTCAGTTTAGTTTCTCTTGTGACGTAGCCACATATAACCTGGAATGTTCTGAAGTGTGACATTTAACAAATATTTTCTTTGGTATTAAAACTTGAATTCTTGTTTGTGTTGTGCTGTCGCAGATAAAGAAATCTAATGAACATTCACATTTAAACTCTTAGAAAGTGGTTTATAAGGAACTAAACACGTCTGGAGACTTATGAAGGTGTACATTTAGTTGAGTTCCTGTAAATGTCTGATTTAAGAATATTTAAAGATAAAACTTGTTTCTTTTCTAAATAATAAATGTATTTTCCATTCTAATTCTCAAATGACAAGTTCAAACGTGTTGAAAAAAAGTGACTGGATCAAAGTTTCTGACATTGCACATTAAACACTTCTCACTTCTCTGCTCCCCCAGTTTTCCAAAATCTTAGAGAAACTTTATAACAGTAGAATGGACAAATGTATAGATAAGCATAAACTAATTAACGAAAGTCAGTACGGTTTTCGAGCAGCAAGGTCAACTTCAATGGCCATCATCGATGCAATAGAAGAGATTACTAATAGCTAGGAAAGAAACATGCAGCCGGAATATTTATTGACTTGAAAAAAGCATTCGATAAACTTAATCAATCTATATATATATATATATATATAAAAGAAGTTAGATATGGCATAAGGGGAGTGGCTCTGAGTTGGATCCAAAGCTATTTAACTGGGAGACAACAGTATGTGAAGATGGGGGGTTTACATCAGGATATTTGGACATTGGTTGTGGGGTCCCACAAGGATCTGTCTTAGGCCCAAAGTTGTTCAATTTATACATTAATGACATTTTTAATGTGTCTAAATTATTAAAATTAGTCATTTTCGCAGATGACACAAACATGTTCTATTCTAATGACAACTATAGTAATTTAGTAACTAACATAAACAGTGAATTAAGGAAATTAAAAAACATGGATGGACATGAACACATTTTCCCTCAACTTAAATAAAACAAAAGTAATGTTTTTTGGCAATTATAATAGAAAACTAGACCCTGTAAATATAGACGGTGTAGTCTTACATACAGTATCAGAAATTAAATTCTTAGGAGTCACCATTGACAGTAAATTAAGCTGGAAACCACACATAAGACACATACAAGGTAAAGTCTCGAGAAGTACCTCACTCATTAATAAAGCCAAGTTCTTCTTATATTATGCATTGTTTCATTAGTTTTGCCATATTTAAATGACTGTGTTGAAATTTGGGGCAATAACTATAAAAGTTCATTACACCCCCTTGTTATGCCCCAAAAACGTGCTGTAAGAATCATACATAAAGTAGGATATTGTGATCACAACTAATATATCATTTCTGCAGTCTAAACTGTTAAAAATGTCTGATTTTGTTGATTTTTCTGCTGCTCAACTTCTATTTAAAGCTAACAAAAGTGTGCTACCTGCAAGGATACAAATGTTTTTTACACGCACAGAAGGGGGATATAACCTTAGGGGGTGTGATAACTTTAAGATTCAAGCAGTGACTTCCAATAGGAAAAGTATGTGTGTGTCTGTATGTGGAGATAAACTCTTGAAAAAATTGGGGGCAGAGCTCAAGCAATGTCCAAATATTCAACATTTCAAATCTAGCTGTGAAGCACAAGCGCTAACCGCTGTGCCACCGCTGTGCACAAGCGCTAACCGCTGTGCCACCATGTTTAATATACAGCTCTGTAACCATGCTGCAAAGGGAAACATGGTCCACTTGGGGCATTTTGTCCACTTTAACACGGCATGTAAAGGCCCCCAAATGGACCTCCATTAGGGGGCATAAAGTGCCCCAAATGGAGCTCCGTTCGGGGCACTTAAAAAGTGCCCCGAATGGAGGTCCATTTGGGGGCCTTTAAGTGCCCCAAATGGACCTCCATTTGGGGCACTTTTTAAGTTGCCATAGTGCCCCAAGTGGACCTGTCCAAGCTTCCCTAAATGGAGGTCCATTTGGGCTTAAAACAGGTGAGATTTCTTCCACCGATTGGAAAACAACAAATGTGCAAAAAATCCTTGAGGCACGTTTTCATCACGTGACACTAATAGGCCACTGCCCCTTTCAAAATATCAATATTCCAAAAATGACCCCTAATGGATAATTATTACTCCCATTTGGAAATGTACTAAGGCTAAGTGGCGAGGAAATATGATTACATTGTTTACCCAAAAGTAAACATTACAAAATTCAAGGAATAGTGGCTTAAGAGCAGCCTAAATCAAAGTGCCACCCCTCCCCCACACTCAAAGTGCCACCCATCCCCCACACTGTCACCTTGTCTGACCTTTGCTTCTTGGAAAGTTGGAAACACACACATAGCTTTTCTGCTATGAAATATCTTTACAATTATTATTTTTACACAATTTTCAACTATGTTACACGTCATGCTTTGCTCAATTCGAATAGTTTTGTTACATTTCGTTTTGACCAATAGAAACCAAAGTAGCTTAGCCTGGGTCTGTTGAACTTGAAACTTTAGAATCCTCTTCGAGACCTATTCAGAGGAGGATATGCTGAATTTCAAGTCATTTTGACTTAATTTGACCTTTTAATTGACACTGAAATCATGAAAATGGCGTATCTTTGAAGCTCCGCCTTTCGCAAACGATATGCCCGACAGACACCGAACCTATATCGTTGGACCCGTCTCATGACCCTTAACGACATATTTTGAAGACGGCTTTCTAAAACATGTAGAAAAGAAAATCAGCCCTATTTCAAATTAATGATGAAGATGGTGTCAGAGGCCTGCACCCTTACCCCATTTTGAAAGGCTGATTTTGAGACAGCCAATTAACTCTCCTGGGGGTCCTGGGTAAAATCCAACACTGGATTATGGTACAGGGCCCTTATGACATTCTCTGTACCAAATTTGGTAGCCCTAGGGTCAAAGGTCAAGGCACAGTGGCCAAAAAGACAGTTTTTTAGAACGTGCCCTTATCGGAAATATATGACCCCTTACGGACATTTGAACAATCTTTTGGCTTAAAAACTTCATTTTGCTTCAAGCTAGGAGGCTGAAAATTTAGTATGTTCATCAGGAGAAGGTGCTGAGTGTTATGATATCAGTGATTGGGTGAAAATCTCAAGTTAAAGGGGTCAAATTGGAAAAAAGACTGGTCACATGTCTGTTTGGGGTATATTATGATCCGTTTGGGGCACTTGACATTTCTTTTTGCCCATAGATTCAAAATTAATATAGGTAGGGGGCTAATTTTACAGTATGTCCATCTCATGGGCATGTATAGTCATGAGCCAAAGCTGCAAGTTTGTGTGACCTTGGCTTTAATCAAAGCTCAGGAAAAAGTGACCTGATTTCCATTTGGGGTAGTTCAGCATTTGGTAAAAGTACCCCTACTGGACATCTCAGGTCTTAAACTTTTCTGAGACCAAATCCACGTGGAAATTGGCGGGAAAACACCAACAGTCTGCTAACTGACCTCTATGAATCATCTTTTATGCTCCAGTTTAAAATTGGCTTAGGATAGAAGGCTCAAAATTCAGTATGTTCATGTTGAACAAGTGTCGACTTGAGTGACCAGTGTGAATGTGTGCATATTCAAAAGCTAAGGGGTCAAGAGGGGGTCAGGAGTGGTCAGGTCCATTTGGGTTAAAAACAGGTCAGATTTCTTCCACCGATTGGAAAACAACAAATGTGCGAAAAATCCTTGAGGCACGTTTTCATCACGTGACACTAGTAGGCCACTCCCCCTTTCAAAATATCAATATTCCAAAAATGACCCATAATGGACAATTTTTACCCCCATATGGACATGTGTAAAGGTCTAAGTGCTAAGGCTTAGTGGCTTGGAAATGTGACTAATACAGTGTTGACGCCGAATGGACCAAAGCTTAGCCCAATTGGAAGGGGCGGGGCTAAGTGGCGGGGGCGGGGCAACCAACAATTTGGGGAGAGCGCCCTCTTGGGTCCGAATGAGTGTGGCACGGGGTCAAATCCCAAATGGACCTTCCCTAACCCCAAATGGAAAGGTCACATTTCCATACGGGGTACGAATGTCCATTTGGGGTAAAAAGACTTTGAAATATTTCGCCTGTGCCCCAAAAGGACTAGGCCTCTCCGGACATGTGGTCCACTTGGCGTAAAATGATTTATTTAACATTGCAAATGTCCCCCAATTGGACTACTTTTCCTCGGGGGACAGTAGGGAAACAATATACGCAACACTGGCGGCAAATGTCTAAAACAATCAAGACAATGGAGGGGCAAAAATGACCTGAAATTACCTCTCTCCTGCAATGCTTTCAAGGGACCTATTTTCAAACTCGGGGATTTAGACAGAAGTAGCCCACATCAGGTCTTCTTCAGTATCAGGTTATAGCTCAGTGATAGTTTACCGGTCTCTAGTGCGTGAGGTTCATGACTGTGACACTTTTCTAATGCTTTTTTTTAATTTTTTGATAGATTTACCTGACAGTTACGTTTGGGTTACTCGGTTCATATCTGAAACAGTAGCCACTGCTCCTGCTGCAACCCAGTTAAAGCCTTTAGGCCAGGAATGGCATAACTGTGCATCTGACCAATGAGTCTGACCAAAATATTGTTTCACCCATCGAGGTGGCTGCATGGCTGAAGCATCCTCTCAAATAGTTGGCCTCCCAGGCAAATTTGTGCTCGGACTTTCAGACTGGTAATTTCAGCCCGGTAGAAAAGTCGCCCACATCATGCATTTTGAATAGGGACTTATAGCTCAGTGATAGTTTGCTGGTCTTTGGTGCAGGAGGTTGCCAGTTCAAATACAGCATGGAAACTTTTCTAACGCTTTCTCTTTTCACATGGCCCGCTGCACATATAAGTGAAATTGCAATATTGTAGTGCGCAGCGCTTCCTGTCAAAGGTCAATTGGGATACCTGCACTGTAAAATATGCATGAATACAGATTGTTTTACAGGCATCAAAACTCTGGTACATTTACAAATCATCAAGACATATATCGAGGGTGAGTGTGCTTTCACCAACATTTTGGACAGATATATTTGTTTCAAATTACCAATTGCAAGTGGCACAAGCTAAATTAAATGTTGACTTATTGGTGGCGGGATAATTATTTCCTGAAAAATGACACACAATATATGAATTGTATAAGAGGACATAACCTATAACTCAGTAAATAAGAACAACTAAGTGACTATATTGTTTTAGTAATATCTTATATTAACTATATGACTTGGTTGTTTTGTTGTTGTTTTGGGGTTTTAATTTATTATTATTATTTATGTTTTTTTTCAATGTCGGTGATCAATGATTTATTGTGATTATATTAGTATAATAGATTTCATTTTTTTATGTTTTTCATTCATTTAGAAACAAATGCAACAACTGCATTTTACATGAATGAAAAGGAGCAGAAAGAGGTAAAAACTTATGTCTGCCCCCTATCAACACAAAATCATTTACAGTTCCAGTTCATTTAACTTTTAAGCTGTCTCATGCAGCAGTCTTTTTACCCCAATTACCCCACATAATAGATTATTATGACCAGACACAGGAAAGAAAAAAGAAGAACCTCGATTCTTTTCTTAACACACATCATTAAAATTAATCTTGTTATCATGAGCATCAATCAGTCTATTAATACTATACTTTTCATGAATAAATGTGGATTATGTTATGTAGCATTCAAGCACTTTGATACAAAGTAATGCTATATGGGCTGTAATGATGATGATGATGATGATGATGATGATGATGATGATGATGACGATGAATAACACTAACATGGTAATAAGGTATAAGAAATAAAAAATATACACTTGTTATAAAGTATAACATACTGTAAATATTGACTTCATGTAATGCATTGTTGCATTTGTTGTAAATATGTAACCAACTTAATTGTTTAGTAAGACAATAAGGACTAAACATTGTTATTGTTGCAACCACATTATTATTATTATTATTATTATTTAAGTATAATGAATGGGGGTGGGAGTCAATAAGCTTGTCTTCTTTCCACTTCTTTTCAAGCAAGAATGTTAATTTCTTTGTTTATTTTTTCTTTCGCTTTTGTGCCAGCTCGAAATAAAATATTAAAATCAAATCAAATCTGTGGTTCATGACACAGAGTTTCAGGTTGAATGAATAGAAGCTCATTGGTAAAGCTCCTTCACAGAGTGGAGCACTTTGGGGAAATTAATCTTGAGTTTAAAGATGATCCTGTTAAGTCCAAACAGCTCCAAAGTTCCTCAGCAGGAGGCCCGAGGCAGGGCTGTGTGACAGTGGGCGGGGCTGTTTTAGTTCTGCTGTAATTCCAGTGAGGACTGACATTAGCCCGATTCACACAGGATTAGAAAGACCTGGGGACGCTGGTAAAATTGAAATGACCCCAGGATGTCAGTTTTTTATCTGCATTCAGTGTCAGTAATTTCCCACTTTTACAGACTCTTTTTTTCTGGAAATGCTGGATAGATAATGAACAGTGAATGATTACAATAAGCCTTTTATTCATTGGTAATGTGAGCGCTAACTCTCAGGTTTGTTTATGATCTTTGCTTTAGTGAGAAAGTCTATTTCTTATGCATGGTGCACACTACGATGAACAACATCAGCATCAGGTCTGAACCAATGAATGAAATAAATAATAAAATGAAAAATGAAAGGTCTGTGGGGTTTATGTGTTCTCATGAAACCGTAGTTTCCTTTCTCCTTTAATCCGTTGACTCTGCAACAGCCTTCTCCGACTTAACTTTGCAGCAAAAGCATCAAAACTTTCCCAGTTTCCATGTTTCTCTGTCTAGCGTTGCCTTGACAACGGGGCTGTGGTTCACATCTGTAACGTCATGGCTTTTCTCTTTTATACTTTTTAAAATGTATAAATAAAACAGCATTTTGGTCTGAGTAATGCTTTTATAGCATGATATGAACACTATAGTTTAAATGCGGACATAGTATATTGGTTATAATCATGTTTTTAATCAATGCCCTTAATTACTGTATTACGCTGGTTAAAAACTTTCCAAACTCCGACATTTAGATTCACACGGGACTAGAAACTCCGAAGACGTCAGTAATATTTATTTTTTACCTGAGGTCCCCAGGTAAATCTAATCCCGTGCAAACAGGTATAGAGACTCAGTTTTAAATAAACGCTCTCAGTTTAACAGTTTAAAACAGCTGGACCACAGTCACAGAGTCAGGAAGCTTCAGCAACACAGACAGTGGCTGTTTCTCAATATGCGGTCTGTCTACCTGTGAACTCTTGAGACTCATGAGTGTGGACTCGGCTTTTTCAGCATTTGTCGCCACTGAACTCAATGACGTCCCAGGAAGTAGCTCATAAATATGGGGCTGTCAGCTTTTACCAAATTAAATTATTTTATTTATTTAAAGACATCACTGACAAACCTTTTCAGTAAACAAAAATAAAATGTGAAATTTAGTCAGTTTCACATTATTTATACATCTATACATAATAAGGCATTATGTGTAAACTGAAACAGTAATTAAAAACATACTGTAGGTAAATATTTTATTTTTTTATTTTAAATTTTTTTTTTTGGGGGGGGGGGGGGGGGGGATTCTTCTGAAAAAACAAACAATTTAAACTTTAACATATTAAGCTGTTTTTGAAGTTCCCATATAACGATTGTTTGCAGTGTCCCCTTTATAAAATAATGTAAAAATGAAATGCATTTGTCCTCAATAACCTGTTCATGTCGATACAAGTTTAATTTAACCTGTTGCTGATTGTTGTGAGAAAATGAAACTATGACCAAAGTTGTTTCAACACTGCTCAGAAACCCAGTAAAAAAACATCTTGAGCTGGAGACACTTAGCTGGGGATGAAACGGGTCTCATTGCAGCCAGACAGACAGTGTTTATATGAAGACTCCATTTCCCAGAATGCTTTGTGTGAACTTTATACTCACACTTCCGGAGTCCTGGTTTTAACCACTCAGCTCCAGCAGGATCCAGTCTGAGGAAACACACTTCAGTTAAACGGGGAATGCAGATGATGTCACAAAACACACCATCACTGTTATAGGGTCATATGTTTCACCCTCGAATCAGGGACCTGTTTTAAATTAATCGTTACATCTGTATGAATAAACAGTGAAGCCCAGCACAATACTAAAGTATGGTGAGGTACGCTTTGTTCGTTTCATGATATTGATATAATTTCTGTGATTTCTTTATCATTATCATATTATGAGATGATGCTTTGTGGCCACTGGATGTGAATCTGAGCAAAAAGAAGAAATTTAACTGAATCCGAGTTTGCATTTAGTTCAGACGACACTTTTATACACTCATTTGTATCTGAAGTAGGCAAGGCAAGGCACGTTTATTTGTATGGCACATTTCATGTACATGACAACTCAATGTGCCTCACAGCAACACCAAACACAATAAAAACACAATAAAATGCATTAAAAACACAATCAAAATCAATACATAAATTGATAAAATTACATTATATATATAAAAGGTGTCCTTTCAGCCTGGACTTAAAACATATTCAGGGTTGAGGCCTGTCTCACGTCCTCACTGAAGCTGTTCCAGACCAGTACTTGGGCTCAGACCAGAGATAACACTCCCCACTATGACATTAGTGACCGGTGCAAAATGTGTCAGCTCTAGTTCTAATACTGGTTGAAATGTTACCATTTGTGGTGAGGGGCTAATAGCGTTTTTAATGGCTTGGACCTTTTCGCTAAAAACATTTGTAAACCCATTACACTTAATTAATTCTTGGGGCAGTGAAACTGGAGGGTTTGTGAGTCTGCTAACCGTGGCAAACCGAACACGAGAGTTATATGAATAAAAAATAAAGAGCATAAGGCTAAAAAATACCGCTATCTGACTCCCGGTCTTGTTGTAAAAAACAGATGAAATCAGAAGGAACCAGAAGGTCACGTGTTCTCAGAAGGCTCTTTATTGAAGATAGTTGTTACATGTTGCTTGTTATATGTTCGGCTGCTTGGAAAAGTCTAACGAAAACTGTCTTTTCCTGAGTATTTCTTTGTCTGTTAGCTCCTCCCATCAATGCACATTCACATACATTTCAGCACACAAAGGAAACCTGATATTCTTAAATGCTCATCCCCCTAATGTATATCCCCCATGCATCAGGACACAAAAGGAATTCCTTATCTTACGTGAGCATCTGGAAACCATATGTTGAACACAGATAAACACTTCTTCTGACCATCTAAACAGGATGTCCCCCATACTCCCCCCTCGAGCTCAGTGGCCTTTAACCTTTGTGGCGCCACTAAGTCTGAAAGAGGAATCTAAGCCTTACATACAGGCTAGCATATAATTTGTAGGGGGTAGATAAAACATACATTTTAAATACTGACAGTTTCCCCCCTTGGTTACTTTTCCAAGTAACCACTAAAAGGAAAATGTTGCAAAAGCTTAATACATCCAAAATCAAAAACTAAAACTAAATCCTAAAATTCAAAACTAAAAATTCAAAACACTATTTCTACTCATGAAATGTATCCATCTTCCACTTGCATCAACATAAACTTCACAATTGCGATTGTTTTTTCTATTTTTTGTTGCTATTACTTGCAAAAGTCAATTAGCAGGTTAATATGGCAAAATTAAAACTAACAACTATTATTGTAATTTTGGTTTAACAATTAAACTTAATTCAAACAATCTCATGGCCTGATTGGAAGCCTGGAGTAAGAAGAATATATTGCGATGCCGGTGGTTGACATTGGAAGGTGGGCACATACGTAACAGTCAGTATCGTTTATGTCGAACTTCAGAATCTACATTTAACCAATCTTCAAACAGTAATAAAGGAAACACAATTACAATAAACAAAATTGAAAAAACACATATCACCACTCAAGGTGAGCATCCCATTTTTTGTAGACTAATTTTTGATTTGTCCATGATGACGTCAGCTTCTTCTGGTCACGTGCAGGTGTGTATGATGTGACCACGATCGTCTGTATGCCTAGAGCAGAGGTTATTAACACGTGCTCTTCAGTAGGTTCTAACAGTGTATTTTCTGTACTTGGGTGGTTGCTTCCTGTGAATTGTGATACCTTCAGTTCACCAGATGGGTGAGGTGAATCTAGGGAGATTTTATGAAGCCTTCACAGCAGTGGGCCTCGTCCACAGCATGTGATTTGGACTCTCCCCTCTTTCTGCCCTTGGAGCCCCAGGGGCAAAAACTGATGACAGGTGGTTTCCATCATCAGTGCCAGATGTTGAACCATCTTTGTCTTCCATGTTGATTGAAGAACTAGATATGACCCAGTCTGGTATGGTTGGGTCCAGTTGTTACGTTTATGCACTTTAACATAAACCCAAGATTCTGGAGAAATGTCCATGTTTGGGTCAGGTGCTTTTCGAAGACCATAAGTCCTTTGTCTGCACCCATGTGTTGGGAGGTGGTATTCGTCAAACAGCATTTGAAGTAAAGGGATTGGAGCCGCGATTTTTCCTTCATGGTACCTCCAAATTCCCTCAACGTCTCCCACAAGCATGTGTCTATTGTTATAGTTTGCTGCATCTTTAGTTGCCTTATCAGCTGCATGATTGCCCAGAGACACAGAGTCTCGGCCTTTGGTATGGGCTTTGCATTTCATGATGGCTAATTTCGCTGGCAATTGGACTGCGTCAATAAGTTGTCTGACCAGTGCTTCATGCTTTATAGGAAGTTCCGTTGTTAGCTTGAAACCATTTCTGATCCAGCCTGCAGTAGATATTATGACTGTCTTGTAAGCATACACTGAGTCAGTGTAGATATTGAACTCGCAGCCTTCCAAAAGTTGTAAGGCGCGCAGTACTGCCATTTGCGTTGATTCTTCTTGTATTTGTTTTGCCTCCAGTATTTCATGCTGGTGTGTTGACAGTTGTTTGACCTTCGCTCTGTACGAGCAGCCATCACAGAATAAAGTCATTTCTGGATTGGGCATTGGGGTTGTCTTCAGATCGGCTCTGATAAACAGTTCATTTTTGACTTTCTCTTCACACGTATGAGGTTTAAATCGTCCATGATTTGTATGTATAATCAACTGATGATTCTGCACAGGATGTGAGGTTTTCTTTATCGTCTTGGTCAAAGCTGCCAAGTAGCGTGCACATCCAGATTGTGCCTTTTCGTGGAGGTCTAGTTTGCAGAAGTAATATTTCAGCACCCCCTCGGTTCCATGCTGCTTTACTTGGTCTCGTGTGAAGAACTGGGACATTCTATTGTTAATTGCGTTTGTTATTATTATGATTATATATAAAATAATGTTTAGATCCGCCATGCTTAGTTAAGGGGATTATATAGGTCTTAGTTAATTAATATTTGCTATATTTATTTATTTATTTATTATTAGATTTATCGTTTAAATCACTATTAGTTATGAATAATAATAATATTTATATTCTTTTTATCAAATAAGGCGCTCTGTATTATTGTTACTTCTAATCCTCCTACTCCTCCTTTGCCATGCTGCTCTTTGCAGCACCATGGGGGAGAAGTCGCACCATGGAGGGAGAAGGGAAAGGGGCGGGGTTGACCCCGGTGAAGCCGGGGGCTAAGAGTTTAAACAAGATG
Organism: Neogobius melanostomus; assembly: GCA_007210695.1. Taxonomy (NCBI): domain Eukaryota; kingdom Metazoa; phylum Chordata; class Actinopteri; order Gobiiformes; family Gobiidae; genus Neogobius; species Neogobius melanostomus. The sequence continues at coordinate 103,896 of VHKM01000324.1, read as the reverse complement.
AAAGGAAACTTCGTCTCCGCGCTTATTATTTACGTTATATTTACGTATATATTTATTGAACGTTCAGTTATATAAGAGTTATGCAGTTGTTTAAATGTATACAACCTGCGTTTACTTAATTTTCTGAAAATATTTTTAAGCGTGCGATCAGAAAAGATATAATCGAAAAACTCCGCACGTATATTGGCCTTTTATTAATTTCTTTGCTTACTTTTAATCTCCACGTGTAACAAAGAGAAGTCTTTTGACTTCAAAAACTAACACGGTATTGATTATAAATCTTTGATTAATTTTTCTCCTCGTATCTCAAAGAATAATCTCATGATTATAGAAAAGACACGGATAACTTATTTATTTATTCCTTTGATTTTTCTCTCCCGTGTACAAAGAACTTAGCCTTATGGCGTTTAAGAAACAGCACGGATAACTTATTCTAATTAAAAAGCGTTTTATTTACAAAGCGTTTCCCGTTTCTATTGTTTGTTTTTGAAAATTATTTTACATAAAGTCCCAGTCCATCAAATCACATTTAATTTATTTTTAGACCAATCTTAGGCAGTTTAGAAAGGGGTGCCTTACCGCTCTTTGTGTGTACACTTGAAATCTTCTGGACTCGAAATTTTATGGAGACTTTCCGATGTTTTTTTCTTTCTGAGATTTGTCCTCCTCTGCTGTCCTCCGCGCGTGCTCTTTGTTGCTTTGGCGCTTCTGTTCTCCTGCGGTGCGCGCGTTGCTGCTTCTGTTATCCCGCTGCTTTGGAGCGTTTGATGAAAAAAAGCAGTTCTTCAGCTTTCAATGCTCTTTGCGTTTCTAAACAAACTTGGGTCGCTTTCGATCTCTGCCTTGCGCTTTGATCACGTCGGACGGTTACCAAATTATGAATAAAAAAATAAAGAGCATAAGGCTAAAAAATACCGCTATCTGACTCCCGGTCTTGTTGTAAAAAACAGATGAAATCAGAAGGAACCAGAAGGTCACGTGTTCTCAGAAGGCTCTTTATTGAAGATAGTTGTTACATGTTGCTTGTTATCTGTTCGGCTGCTTGGAAAAGTCTAACGAAAACTGTCTTTTCCTGAGTATTTCTTTGTCTGTTAGCTCCTCCCATCAATGCACATTCACATACATTTCAGCACACAAAGGAAACCTGATATTCTTAAATGCTCATCCCCCTAATGTATATCCCCCATGCATCAGGACACAAAAGGAATTCCTTATCTTACGTGAGCATCTGGAAACCATATGTTGAACACAGATAAACACTTCTTCTGACCATCTAAACAGGATGTCCCCCATACTCCCCCTCGAGCTCAGTGGCCTTTAACCTTTGTGGCGCCACTAAGTCTGAAAGAGGAATCTAAGCCTTACATACAGGCTAGCATATAATTTGTAGGGGGTAGATAAAACATACATTTTAAATACTGACAGTTACCATGGCAATTTGAAATTATTTCAGATAAATACTTTTATCTTGCAGTGTCTGGTTGAACATGTGTAACATTTCTTTGTAAATTTCAAAATGAACCTGGAGCTTTGATTTGTTATGGGTGGGCTCGGACACATGCTGAGTTAAACCAAATGTTTCAAGGACAGCATTCAGATCATTCAGAACATTCAGATCTCCAGTAATAATCAAGGAGTCAAATTATGTTGCCACAGTTGAATTAATACAGTAAAATCATCAATAAAAGCACAATTTTGGGGCGGTTTATAAATGACAATTGGCAGATTGTTGTATCTTCATTTTAAATGACACATACTCAAATGATGAAAACTCCCCAAATGAAAGTTTGTGTCAAGATAAGTTGTCCCTAAATCGGGAACATACACCCCCCACCCCTCTGATGTTGTCTTATTTCAGACATAAAGCTAAAATTAGGGGGGCACACTCGATCAGGACAGCATTATCTGTGTTTTTATCCAGCCACATCTCAGTTAAAAAAATAAAATCAAGGTTATAAAAGGAAATAAGATCATTAATTAAAAGCAATTTGTTATTTAACGATCTGACATTCAGTGCAGACCTTATAGGAGTATCATATTGCGGGAGACAGGGGGCGCTCAATGGAGTAGGGTGCCTCCCAGGAGAAGTAGACGGGGCAGGGTGTAACGTCATTGTTGATGATTGTCAATCATGTGTGTTTGTCTGCACCACATTCAGAAAGTTTTTCCAACAGCATGTGACAGCCCAATCCACTCGGGTGGAGACCGTCTCTGTTGAAGAGTGCGGGGGGATTTCTGAACATCTCAAAGTTGTTAATGAATATAAAATCATTAACGATGCACTTTGCATGAAGCCACATGTTAAGACCAAGTAGTCTACTGAAACGCAGATCACCGCGAGACCACGTGGGAATGGGACCTGATATGAACACTGACAGATTCACGGAGCGGAGGAAAGCAAAGAGGGCCTTGAAATCTGTCTTTTAGCCCTTTTCCCACCAAGCTGGTGCCGGTGCTGGTTCCGGGCCGGTTCCAGTTTCAGAACCGGTTCTTTCGTTTTCCACTGAAAAAATGCTGGCTCTTGGTTCCAAAAACTGGTGCCGGTTGGGAACCAGTTAAAAGCTGGACCAAGAAACGAGCACCAGTGATGTCAGCGGCTGGGGGCGTGGCTTTCTCTTCTGACAAACAACCAGTATTAGTTAGTTAGTGCTTAGAACTTCCTGGAGAAGCCAAAACAGTCTCTGTGGTGGAAACTAACTGTTGTTTTGCTTTACGCTCTTTAGCTCCAGCTAAAACAAGAGGGAACAGTTAGAAAGAAGACATCATAATGTTAACGGCTGCTGTGACAGGAACATAAACTTATTTTTGTGTATTTTATAACCAGAAATGGCTGTAGTAAGACGTTACTATCCATGTTTTATGTGACAGTTGACTTCCCAAAGTGTTGCTATGGCAATAGGCAGAATACCAGCTCTCATTTTGGTGGAAAACCAAGTCAGTACGGAACCAAGCCGGGACCAGCACCAGCTCTGAACCAGCATCTTGGTGGAAAAGCCCTATTTGTGATCTCAGATTGTTGGCGAGTGGTGTTATTTATTCCAACATGGATTACGAGCCGAGACTCTGGGGCTGACTCAAGTAAACTCGGAAGCCTGCGGAGGATGTCGGACACTGTCGCCCCTGGAAAACAGTATGTAACAGCATTAAAGAACCGAATGTGTCTTACTATTGAGTCGTCCACAATCATAGTTAAAGACTCCAGTAGAGGGCCTTGGGCCTGGGTCTGTGAGGCTATGTCATCATGGGAGTTGTCTTCCTGGACAGCGTAACGATTTGATAGGCACATTGGAGGGCCTTTTGCGCGTCTGTTTGATGTAGCCCCTCGGACCACCACCTCTTCATCCAAGGATGTTTCTCTTGGAGTAGAGCACCAGGCGTGCCGTGGGCTGGCGGCAGGGTCCCATGGGGCAGTGTCCTCGAGGGCAGCGGTGAGAGAGGCTAATCTCATGGATTGTTTACATGCCACGTTGATAAACTCCTGGAGCAAAGCTTCTTTCTTCACCAGCTCGGACTTAAGACGCTCAATGTCGCCCTCCAGGTGAGTAATTTATTTAGCTTTTTGTTCCTTGGGAGTGTTGGATGAATGCTTGTTAGCAACGGCTAATTGCGCAGATAGCACAGGTAGCACCGGTGGCACCGGTGGCACAGGTGGCACAGGTGGCACGGGTGAGTGGCATGGCCGGGGGTGTATGGTTAAACCAGTGCCTTGCTTTGTTAAAATGTGTTAAAAGTTTGTTTAAAAAAGGTCACATACCAAAACACCTGGCATACGAAGTCCAAAAATACAAGTTATTTGGGGAAACTTAAAAGAGTGTGCATCACACTAGGCACACTGAAGACACAAGAGTGTAAAGTAAAATATTTAATGCTCTGGACATTCATTAATTTTTTCTAAAGAGGCTTTGACGGAAACCTAAATGTGGACAACAGATTAAACATCTGGATTGATCAGAATTTGCGATGTTTGAGGTTAATGCTAACGGACTCTGAAGAGTCTCCCTGACGAGCCGACTTGCTAACTGTCCACATACATTAGGATCGAACGTTGCTTCTCCTTTTTATTCAAAGATCGACACCAAAACATGACCTAATGTTGTTACTGGTGCTTAATGAACCTGAATGGACATCTAAAATACAATTTTAAATCCAGTTTCTTCCATTATAATGTTTACATGGTAAATGAGAGTAATATCTCCAGAGAGTGTGAGATGATCTCTGAGCAGGATCAACATACGCAAAGCACCGGGTCCAGACAACATACCAGGTCGTGTACTGAAAGGTTGCGCTGATGAACTCACTGAAGTCTTTACAGACATTTTTAACACATCTCTGCAGCAGGCTGTGGTCCCAACATGCCTCAAAGCGACCGCCATCATTCTGGTGCCAAAGAAGTCACCACCATCCTGCTTTAATGACTACCGCCCAGTAGCACTCACTCCAATTCTTATGAAGTGCTTCGAGCGGCTCGTCATGGAACACATCAAGTCTGTTCTCCCTCCCACGCTGGACCCATACCAGTTTGCTTATCGGTCCAATCGCTCAACTGAAGATTCCATCTCCACTGAGCTTCATTCAGCCCTCACTCACCTTGAAACAAAGGACTCTTACGTTAGAAAGCTGTTTTTAGACTTTAGCTCAGCATTCAACACTATAATCCCACAGCAGCTAATACACAAACTGCCCCACCTGGGGATCAACACATCACTGTGTAACTGGCTGCTGGACTTTCTGACGGGGCGACCACAGGCTGTACGTGTCAGCGGAAAGTCCTCCAGAACCATCAAACTGAACACGGGGGCTCCCCAAGGCTGTGTGCTGAGCCCCCTCCTGTTCACTCTGCTGACCCATGACATGTACTCCACCCGTCTCACCCGCAAAGCCGTCAGAATCACCAGGGACCCTACGCACCCATCACACGGTCTCTTCAAGGTAATGCCTTCAGGGAGGAGACTGCAGAATCTACGGGCCACGTCCAGTCGACTTAAAACAGGTTCATACACAAGGCCATCGGGAAGCTGAACTCCCTGCCCTCCCTCCCACCTCTCTTCCCCCACTCCACAATCAAGGATGAGAGAAATCAAATTTCAAATCATTCACATGGTTTGACAAATAAAAATATTGAATCTTGAATAACGTCTTAACTGTAATGAATGTGTCCTCACCTGAGAGTGGAGAGTGAGCAGTGGGGCTCCTCCTGTAGAGCAGTCAGGAGCTTTACTCCTGTGTCTCCTGGATGGTTGAAGCTGAGGTCCAGGTCTGTCAGATGGGAGGGGTTGGACCTCAGAGCTGAGGCCAGAGCAGCACAGCCTTCCTCTGAGATCAGACACCCTGACAGTCTGAACACACAGGGTTAAACAGAGTCATAGAAATGACAAACTCACAGAGATGAAGAGTAAACCCTCTGACCTGAGCTGCTCCAGTTTACAGTGAGGACTCTTCAGTCCAACAGACAACATCTTCAGCCCTGAGTCCTTCAGGTCGTTGTTACTGAGATCCAGAACTGTCAGACTAGAGGAGCTGAGGACTGAGGACAGAGCTTCACAGCTGCTCTCTGACAGGTTACAGCTGCTCAGTCTGAAGGAGACGGAACATTTACAATAAGACACAAAGTTAAACAAACACAAAATAAGAACTGGATTTAAAGAGGGCTGTTAGGCTTTTGCAGGTGTTTAAGTCTAAACAGAAAGAGAAGCTTCTACATTGCAAATTAAGTAAATAACGTCTCGTACTTGCCACTCAATGTAATGCTTTTGCTGCTGTTGCTGTTGTGACATCACTCACATACCCTCTATAACCTCAAACACATCTTTAACAATATTTTACATTGAGTTAAGCAGAGTTGATCATTTAAAAGAGACAGAACAAGGCGGTGTGAGGTGCTTCAACCAATGAAGAGTCAGGACACACTTTCCCCACCCACCTCCTCCTCTGATTGGTCCCTGTTCAGTCAGTCACTCTCTGTCAGCCAATCAGAGTCACTGCTGCTGTGGTCGTGCTCTTTCTCACTTCCTGAAACACTGAACTAATTCAGCAGCTTTTTGGAAAGAGACGATGGTCACACAGGCGTTATTTCAGCTCCTGTTCAGGCTGTTTTTGATGAAGGAACAACATTGTAACATGTTTAACTAGAGCTGAAGATTTGGATAAAAAAACTAATTGTGATTTTCCAGACCGATATTGTGAATCGATTTGTGGTTTTAATATTGTATATATAGCCTGTGTTTAATTTTTTATGTGTCTGAGCATTGAACATAAACTTCTAAAACTGCTGTTAAACATCACGGTGCTCAGTTTTATGTCAAAAACCTGCAGTGAAGATGTTACAGTTGGACGAGGCTAAATACAGTGATACGAGCGTACGGTGATGAACGGAGGAGTTTGTCTGTTTTTAACCACCTCGACCTGCTCTGTGAGGAAATGATGATTCTGTGACTCAGTCCGACTCACAGGTCGTGAGACCTTGTATGTTTCTAGCGTGATAATAGTTTGCAGTTTGCTCTGCCCGAGACACACGTGGAGTTTGTTTACAGCGACTGCAGAGACAAACATGATTCTCCTGAAGACACTTTTCATTGACCAACAGCCAAAGGCAGCGAGGCTCCATCATTCTGATTGGAGAACATGTCTGTCACTCAAACAGTGGAGGGCAAGGCCTAAAAAAACAAACCCTCAGCCCTTGAGGTTACGTTACAGCAGCAGCTCAAACCTCAGTTTCAATGTGATAAAGGTTAATCGTGCAGCTCTATGTTTAAAGCTCTAAAAGTGTTTTTACCTTTGACTGGAATCAAATTTATAAAACATTGTGCAGATACAAAACTCAGGTTTAAACACTATGAGCTATATTTTCCTGAGGCAGCACAGTTTCTGTACAATAATCTCATAAAAACACATGATCTACTTGTTCTTAAAGAAAAACTGACACAGATATTTTAATCATATCATAAAATCTTACAGACCAATAACAATAACTGTGTTCATGTATTTAACAAGTAATGAACATTAGTTTTAAAAGAATATAAACCCTCTGACCTGAGCTGCTCCAGTTTACAGTGAGGACTCTTCAGTCCAACAGACAACATCTTCAGCCCTGAGTCTTCAGGTCATTGTTACTGAGGTCCAGGACTGTCAGACTAGAGGAGCTGAGGACTGAGGACAGAGCTTCACAGCTGCTCTCTGACAGGTTACAGCCGCTCAGTCTGGAGGAGACGGAACATTTACAATAAGACACAAAGTTACAGAAACACAACAATAACAACTGGGTTTAAAGAGGGCTGTTAGGCTTTTGCAGGTGTTTAAATCTAAACAAAAAGAGAAACTTCTACATTTCAGATTGAGTAAATAACGTTGCGTACCAATTAATTTAATGCTTTTGCTGCCGTGCTGTTGTGACATCACTCACATACCCTCTATAACCTCAAACACATCCTGAACAATATTTTACATCTCGTTGGTTAGAAAATGCCACATTGATCTAAAATGTCCAGTGGTTTCCTTCCTGGGGCTCAGGAGGAACAGGAGGAGCATCGCATAAGCTCCAGCAGCTGTGCTCAGAACAGCCACTGGAGAAGATTCAAAGACTATTCAAAGCTGTGCAAGTGGCTCGAAGCACAACTTCAGCAGGCTCTAAATTCACTTTGTTTCTAGTTGGTGCTTGTTGTTCTGACTCTGAACTGAGACGATTGTTTGGGGTCGACCCGTCAATGCGACACTTTTTGGTACCGCTATTCCGGCAATTGTTTTGAGCGTATCTGTTTGCCCTCGGCTTATGTCCCGTATTTCGTGCGAATAGCTGATAATGATGGAAGCTTATTAACGATCATAACGGCGCTAGAGGAGTCAGCTCAGCGTCTCCTTCCCTGAGAGTCCCCGCTCTGTCGGCTCATCTATGGACATTTCTCAGTGCCTCTGCAGCGGCTCGTGAGATGGTTTTGGGCATAGGCAGTGACAGGTGCAGGCTAGTCTGTATTTTACAACAAAGCGCTGAAGTCCGCGGGAAAGACGCCGCGTACTGTTCGTCGTGTGCGTTTTACACTCAGACACTGGAGCTCAAGGCTTTAAAGAGACAGAAAAGTGGATGCTCCCGCTCACAGCGCTGACCAAGCCGCACACTCCCCTTCGTTCAAAACTGTGGTGTATTCGCCCCTATTGTTGGAGACTTGGTACAGTCCATTTGTTACGCATGTGTAATGTCTCGCCACGTCCATTCAGACAGATTGTTGGCTAAGTAAAGTTCACCACAAAATGTGATCACTGTCCGAGTCTTATTAAATACACTACAACTGGCGACGAGGATCATTTGCGGAGGGACACAGGCACACGGTGTCGGTACTAGTGAGTACAATGGCCCAAATCGGCAAGGTGGACGAATTCAACGCAGAAAATGAGCCGTGGACTGCACACGTCGAGCGGCTGAACAGTTTTTCGAAGCTAACGACATAGATCAAGGGAAGTAGTAGCCGTTTTGCTAAGTGTGATGGGAGCTGCAACATATGGACTATTGAGAAACTTAGTGCAACCCGACAAGCCCAAAGATAAATCATTTGCAGATATTGTGAAGATTTTAAAAGAGCATTTTGAACCGAAGCCCATTTTAGTCGCTGAAAGGTTCCGTTTTATCAGACTGTTGCCCAGTATGTAAAGCAACAAGCCACAAACTGTGAGTTCGGTGCCAATTTGGATTCTGCACCGCCAGACAGGTTCGTCAGCGGGATCAAAAATGAAACGTGCCAAAGAAGATTGCTCTCTGAAGATAGACTGAAGTTTGCAAAAGCTTTTGAGATCGCGCTCAACATGGAAACTGCAGATAGGGACACACGACAGCTAAGAGGAGCTGACGGGCAGCTTGTTGGTGCTGGAGCGATTCACAAAGTGAGACCGGACAAAACCAAAACTTGCTACAGATGCAAAGGAAAAAATCACAATGCAGATCAGTGCCATTTCAAAGAGACTAAATGTCACAACTGCAGAAAGATTGGACATCTCAAAAAGGCATGTCGTACAAAATCAGAAAATGCACAACCAAATAAAAGATTCCAATGTAAAGACACAAATACATGACAGCAAATGAGGATGTAGAGCAAGAGGAGTTCGCCATTATGACAGTCAGTAGTGAAGATGATGAGCTGCACAGGGCCACGTTCTCTATTGACAAGGTGAATCTTGACATGGAAATAGACACTGGAGCGTTCAGAAGTGTGATTCACTGGCAACATATGGGAGGAAGTTTTCACATGTGCCGTTACAGCCAGCTAAAGTTAAACTCAAAGCTTATAATGGAGAGCACATTCCTGTTTTAGGACAGTTTTATGCAAAAGTGGAGTACGAAGAGCAAAAAGTTGAACTGCCGTTGTTGGTTGTCAAGGGTATGGAGCATCGCTTTGTGGCAGGAACTGGCTGAGAGAAAAGCTCAACTGGAAACTGATCAAATATGTGACTGCGACAAAGCCACATATTAAGGACTTGCTGGACAATACAGTGACGTGTTCAAGGACGAATTGGGCACTCTCAAGGACATTACAGCGTTCATCATCGTGAAGCCAGAGGTACCCCTTAAGTTTTGCAAACACAGGCCACTCTCATTTGCAATGAAAGAAAAAGTTGAAAATGAACTGAAAAGGCTGGAAAAAGCAAACATAATCTCACCTGTAAAGCACAGTGAGTGGGCAGCACCTATTGTGCCAGTGCTGAAGAGAGACGCATCACTGCACTTATGTGGAGACTGCAAAGTGTCAGTGAACCAGGCCATTGAGACAGACAGGTACCCGCTGCCACGCCTGGAGGAGCTGCTCGCGACCCTCAGTGGAGGTAAAATCTTTTCAAAAATAGATCTTGCAGCAGCTTATCAGCAAGTGTTGTTAGATGAGAAGTCTAAAAGTACACGGCCGTCAACACACACAAGGGACTATTTGTCTACAATAGGCTTCCTTTTGGAATTAGCTCTGCGCCTTCAATTTTCCAGCGCATTATGGACAATCAACATTTCGGCTGTCAATTACAAGTGTGGTTTTTAGCACAATTGGGCGCCCTCCTTACCTTGTAAAACACAAATAGAACTGCAGCGTAACGTCGCTGCGGGGGGCGTTTAAAAGCTTTGGGCGATCAAAAAGTTAACGGAAAGGTCAGAGTGCCCTCTGCTGGCGAACATATACATTACAACCTTACACCCACCCCTTAAATATTAGACGCCATCTCAGACATCACAAATGTACATTTACAACACAACAAATAAAACATATAGTTGTGGCGACTAATGTGTGTCAATATGGGAGGGATGGGTTGGGGGGTTAGTCTCTAGTTCTGGAGCTCCGCCTGTCTTTTGCTCTCTGCCATATCTTCCGCCCCCGATCAATTTTTTGTTGAACTGATTCACACTCAACAGCTCTCAGCTGAAAAGAGTCTTTTTGGTGGGTGTCTATTAGGGGTTTCTTCGGATAAATTCTTGTTCGGGATGTGGTGGGGTTTCCTCTTGTTTTTCCTCCAGTTCCACAGCAGATGTCTCCAGAAGTAGCTCATCCTGTTCTCCTTCACTATCCTGTTCATCCATATCCTCAAAGTGATCTTTTCCATTATCATCCTCCCTATTTTCATCCTCTGGCTTGTCGCCATCTGATTCATCCTCTGAGGCACTGGCCATTTCATTTCTTCCGCAGGTTTCTTCAACAGACTGTTCTGTGTTTATGGGGAAGAACATACATTGGGTGAGAAGGTTTCTATGGACCACTCTTTCTTTTTTCCCATTTTCTGACCGAATGACATAAACTGGGACCCCAGGCTGTTTTTTCAGGACCACATAGGGCTTTGATTCCCACCTCTGGCCCAACTTCTGTTGACCTTCAACAGCACAGACTTTAAACAAGACTCTGTCCCCTGGTTCAAATGTATGACTTTTAACCCGCCGGTTGTAGTGTTTCTTTTGTTGCTGCTTGGCCTGTCTAGAACTTTCGTTAGCCTGAGCATAAGCAAACTTCAGGCAGTCTTGAAGGTCTTGAACATAGTCACTGTACTCCGTCACTGGCGGTCAGACCAAACACAAGGTCGAGTGGCACTCTAGGGTGCCTGCCATACATCAAAAAGTAGGGACTGTAGCCTGTTGAGTCATGTTGAGTACAGTTGTAGGCATGTGTCATTGCGTCAATATACTCATGCCAACGGGGATTCAGATGAGGATCCAGGGTGCCAAACATATTCATAAGGGTCCGGTTGAACCTTTCCATAGTTCCATTTCCCTAGGGATGGTACGGGCTTGTGTGGGTTTTGGTGATGCCTGTGATCTTGCATAGGTCTCGCACTACCGCACTCTCAAAGTTGCGCCCTTGATCTGAATGAAGTCTTGCTGGGAACCCAAAACGGCAAAAGAAGTTCCTCCAGAGCACCTGGGCAACTGTGTTGGCCTTTTGGTCTTTAGTTGGATATGCCTGTGCAAAGCGGGAGAAATGGTCGGTAACCACCAGCACGTTTTCAATGTTCCCCACAGACTTCTCCAGCGTCAGGAAATCGATACAGATCAGCTCCATCGGGGCATTAGTATGTACTGTATGCTGACAAGGGGAGCTTTGAGACCCGCTGTAGGCGTCTTCCTGAGACAGCAACGCTCACACTGCTCGCACCACATTTTGATATCGTGGAACATTTTAGGCCTGAAGAAACGTTCTCTGATGAGGGCGAAAGTCCGTTCAAACCCCAGGTGGCCTGATTCGTTGTGCATGGCTGTCATAACTGATCTCTGTAACTTTTGCGGTAGGACTAACTGATTGAACACACCACTTCGAACATCCCGGACAGAGCGAAAGAGGGTCCCATCTCTTACAACCAACTTCCTCCATTCTTTTAACAGAAGAGAAGTCCGCTCTTCCCATGTCTCTCTGTATTGTCTGCCAGGTTTAGAATTCAAGGCTTTGTAACTCAGAATTGGCCCCACAACAAGATCTTCCTTCTGAGCGGCTCTGATTTCTTGTTTAGTCATCGAAGGAAGGCATTCAGTACCAGTATCATTGTATGGCCCTGTTTGCTGTTCTTGTGCTCTTGCCTGGTTCAACTCAGTGGCTACTCTTTGTGGGCATGACTGCAGAGCTTTAGAGACATCGTAACTTGACATTCTGGACTTTTTGGACTTGGAATTACAACCTTACATAATTAATGGGGAGTGTAATATTAGTAACTTTCAGTTATATCAGTTTCATTGTTGTTTTGTGTAAATACTTAAATCACTATACGATCATGCCCCTTTGACTGCTGTGTGATTTGACAACGGGGCAGAAGACACTGTCAGACCACCTGTAATCACCTGTCCTGTCTATGTGTGATTTCAGAGCTTCATATAAAAGCCACAAAACCTTCCCGACTGGTCTCATCATTGCAGCCTGGGTCAAACTTCAAGGGGTTACAAACGGATCACCGCCCCCCGCTGACGCTTTTTGGTGAGCACAAAAGTCTACCTACACTGGCAGCTGCACGTATTCAAAGATGGGCGATCATACTTTCAGCGTATGACTACCACATTGTTTACAAGAAATCAGCAGAGCACAGCAAAGCAGACGGCCTGTCACGCTGTCCGTTACCAGAGACTTGTGATGTTGGGACAGCTGTGAGCTCAGAGACAGTACACTCACAACTTACAGAGCACTTCAATGAAGCACCGCTTAATGCCACTCAAATTCAAAGAGCAACACGCACTGACTCGGATTTGTCAAAAGTGTACAAGTTTGTGATGGAAGGTTGGCCCGCTCTCACAGATGAGAATTTAAAGGTCTACTATACAAAAAGAAATGAACTCTCCACAGAGCAAGGCTGTGTACTGTGGGGAACCAGAGTCATCGTACCTGCAAAAATGAGAAAAGCAGTGCTGCTGGATATACATTCAGTGTTCGGTTCTTTGGGTCACAAGTTAAAATTTAATTGTAAAATTTATAGTTATAAATAATTAGTTTGAAATATTGGTAACAATAGGATTTAAATACATGAAGTGTTTATTCCAAGTTAATTATATTTATTTCATAATTATTATTTTGTTACCTGATGGTCATTTCGGTCCGAGCATGCGCAGTAAACTTTATAAAAATGTAAGTGAGTAGCGGCCATCATTTAATCACCATCCATCGTCAGGAGCACACAGCCCGTTGGTATGTACCAGATTCATAACATGAGAAGTGTATAACGTGAGCCACAGTCTGTTGTACGTTAGTTTAACGTGTTTCAAGTCTAGTGCTTAGGTAGTTGTTTGTATTTGCTGCGCTAAGTCCGTGCTGGGAGACTTAATTGGTTGTTAAGTTAGCGCGCGTGGTGCTCTCTGCTTCGAAGAAGTGCCCACGCTGGTAATACACAAAGAACCAAAAGAACTAACGTAGCAGACGGTTGTGTGGTGGGCAGCGGAGGTGTCGCTTTTGTAAAGCACAGAAATAAGGCGTTATAATAAAAATGCAATTTACCTGTTAACGTGTGGGAGCGGTACTCTGCGCATGCTCGTTAAACGCTGTGCATGATGGGAGATGTAGTCTGTGCTGTATTATCGAGGCTGCTGTGTAAGGCTGCAAGATTATATGATGGTGCCTTTTGTTTGCAGTAGAAATTCTTATTATTTTTATATTATATGTAACGACTAGTGTTTATTTTGTTGCATCCTATATTCAATGTACAATCCTAGAAAGACGATTGAACTAATTCAAGCTGTGGAAAGAGCTCTTCGTGACCTCCAAGTCCTGGGGGAAGAAGATGCTGTGAAGAATCGGTTAGTGGCACAGTCAATTGAGAGTAAGCTACCAGACTCCCTGAAAGAAAAGTGGCTAACTCATAAGAACGACCCTGCAAGCGGCTTTTCACCCAGAAATCACTTTGATTGCCTACTGGACTACCTGAAGAGACAAGAGGACATTCTTGAAGAGCTAGATCAGCTGCAGCCCAGCTCAAAGGACTATACTGAAAGGTCACAGGAAAAGAGTAAGGAAAAGAAAGCATTTACCAAAGCTACATCTATCCAAAAGGGCTCTCAACCTAGTCCATGCATAACTTGTGGGGATGAAGGGCATGCAGGTAGACTATTCGCCTGCAAAGCCTTCAAGAAGCTCAACCTGTCAAGCAAGAAGGCTCAGTTGAAGAAGTCAGGAGTATGCCTCAAATGTTTGCGCCTCCATGATGAAGACGGCAGTTGCACTGAAAAGTTTCTGTGCTCTAAAGAAGACTGTCGGAAAGGAGGGTCCTCTGACCACAACTACTTACTCTGCCCATTGCCACAGACAAAAAAGAATGATAAAAAGCATGGAGAGCAAAGCAAAATGAAAGTAGAGAAGAAGGGACTTGGATTAACAGACAAACAAGAGGAGGTTCTTGCCAAACTCTCCCCAGAGCTGAAAGCAGAGGTCAAAGAAGCTTTCTCAAATAAGATTTCAACAACGGTGTGCACTAGTGCAGACACTGAGCCAAAAGAGTACCCCGTAGTAATGATGCTACTCTCCGTAACGACAAACTCGGGCCAGTTAATCGGTACGCTAATCGACCTCGCTTCAGATACCAATTATATCTCAAATGAAGCCGCTGAGAGTCTGAAGCTGAAAGGCGAAAACATCAAGCTGATTGTGCAAGGAGTTGGAGGAATGGAGAAGATGGTTATTACCAAAAGGTATACTCTGCGACTGAGAGTAAAAACGCAGAAGGGTACAGTGGCAGAGCACAAGCTCCTATGTTACGGCTTGGAGAACATTGCAAAGGTGAACCAAGCAGTCACACCACAGCAACTCCTGAAATTCTTTCCTGGCATCGCCGCTCACGACTTGGTCCGCCCAGACAAGATCGACCTACTAATTAGTCACAGGGAAGGTCGCCTGGTCCCACAGCCGATCAAAGTGGAAGGAGACCTTGTACTCTGGGATGGTCCTCTGGGAATAACGGTTGGTGGAGTTCATCCAGATCTCTTCGAGGAAGTAGACCTAGCACAGGTGCACAGGTCTGAAACTCACTTCGCACGTTCAATGAGATCAGCTTCGAAGGCTTACAGAGAAGTCCTTGTTGACCCAACTGAACCTGCCAAAGCTGAAGTGGAAAATGGAAAAACTGTCCTCCGGAGTACTGCAGTTACCAACAAAGAAGTTTTTGATTGGTTCAAGTGGGACAGTGTCGGTGCTGCCTGCGACCCTCAATGCGGTGGCTGCAAGTGCGGTAGATGTCCCCCTGGTGGGAAAGAAATGACATTAGGAGAGGAAAGAGAAATAGCAAAGATCAAAGAATGCCTCACCTATGTGCAAGCAGACAAGCACAGTAAGTCCCCTCACTGGGACGCAGCTTATCCATGGAAAGGAGACCCTGCGACACTGCCAGACAACCGACGCGCAGTGGAGGCGACTTTCCTCAACACTGAGAAACGCCTCGAGAGGGAGCCGGAGTGGAAGGCTGCGTACAGGGAACAAATCCTCGAGATGGTCTCAAGGGGAGCTGCCACCAAACTCACTCAAGAAGAACTCGACAGCTGGAATGGACCGAAGTGGTACATCAGCCATTTAGTCGTGCCCAATCCACACTCATCCTCCACCCCTGTAAGGATTGTATGGAACAGCAGCCAAGAGTTCCATGGGGTGAGTTTAAATGACCTTCTGTACAAGGGCCCAGACGTCCTCAATCAGATAAGAGGAGTCCTTTTGAGATTCAGGACTGGATTGTACGCTGCCTTAGGCGACGTGAAGAAAATGTACAATTCTGTTTGGCTGAAGGACAAAGAAGTTCATCTTCATCGATTTCTCTGGAGAGACAAACCAGAGGATGAGATTCAAACCTTTGCTGTCGTCAGAGTGAACATCGGAGATAAGCCTGCTGGCTGCATTGCCCAGGTCGCTATGAGGGAGACTGCTAATCTTCCACAGTTTGCAGCCATGGTTGAAGAGCGCCGTGTTCTGGTCGAAGACAGCTATGTCGACGACATACTGACATCCCACAATGACATCGAGGCACTGGAGAAGATCACCAGGGGCGTTGAAAAGATCTTGAAGACTGGAAGCTTCTCCCTAAAACCGTGGGTCTTCACAGGCCAAAGTGGGAGGTCAGAAACTGTGCCTAACTCCAGTAACAGTGAGACAACTTCGTCTGCGCCTAAGACTCTGGTGTTGCCTAATCAGATGCGAGACGAAGAAAGTAAAGCGCTGGGTGTTGGCTACGAACCTGAGACCGACAAACTTCGTGTGATGACGTCTATCAATTTCTCGAAGAAGCGAGGCAAGATGAGGATGGGAATTGATTTGAAGGAAGATGAAGTACGAGATGGCACTCCAAACCCTTTAACTCGTCGTGTACTTCTAAGTCAGGTCGCTGGGTTCTACGACCCTATCGGTCTTGCTACACCAGCAAAGCAGAAAGGAGTAATGCTCGTAAGAGAATCCTACCAAGAGGCGAGTATAGGCAATCCAACTAAAGATACTTGGGATGACCCACTGTCGCCAAAACGGGAGGCTGCTATAAGACTCTTCGAAGAATACGTGAGGCTTGGCAAGATAAAGTTCGAACGAGGCCTCACACCTTTTGGAGCAATGGGCCACCCAATGGGTGTTACGTTTCGGATGGGAGTGAAGCTTCCTACGGAGCCGTGCTTTATCTCCGCTGGGAAACGCAAGAAGGGGTTGTCGTGAGACTGGCTGAGTCGAAAGCCAAACTTACTCCTCTTGACCAGAAAGGGGACGTGATCAAGGCAGAGTTATGTGGCGCCGTCTTTGCGACACGTTTAAAAAGATACTTTGAGAAGCACTGCCGCCTTGAGGTCACCCGCTGGGTCCACTTTGTGGATAGCCAAACCATCTTGGGAGCGATCCAAAAGGATAGTTATGGCTACCAAACATTTTTCTCCAACCGAATTGGTGAGATACAGATGGCTGGACCAGTAGAAGACTGGAGGTGGGTTGATGGCAACCTCAACATATCCGACATCGTCACTAGGGGAGCAACTCCTGAAGAGCTCGATGAAGAGTCAGAATGGCAACAAGGCCCAGAGTTCCTAAAACAACCTGAAGCTGAATGGCCTGTGAAGATGGCCAGTGAAATTGTCACCAAAGTTGCTGATAATGTAAAAAAGTTGCAAAGAAAGGCATTCTCAGCTGTAACCACCAGAGCTCAATCGCAAAAGGTTTCCAGACCCTGCAGCACTGATGGCGCTAACGTGGGAGTTAATACACTGCAACCACTACCGAAAGACCAAGGTCCAACTCAAGCAGCAGAATGGCCAATAAGGAAACCTTGGGGCGTGGTACTCGTGCGTCTGGTGGAGCCTAAACGGTTCAGTAGCTTATCAAAACTATGTGGGACTGTCGCCTGGGTTCGACGAGCTGCAGAATCTTGGCTAAGTGCGACATTTCGAGCCTTCAAGTCAGCAAAGTGGGAGGCAAAGGGTTCTAAACTGTCTGCAGAAGAAAGAACAATGGCTTTCCAAGATTTAGCCCTTGCTGCCCAGGATGGCATGAACTTTAAGACTACAGCCTTGAACCGCCTAGTTGTAACCAAAGATGAAAACACAGGACTCTTGCTTTGTGGTGGTAGAGTCCAATCTTGGAGTGAAGACGGTAGAGCAGTACCATTGATCCCTTTCCAGTCATGGTTGGGGACTTTGCTGGCTAGAGAAGCTCACAAGGCCAATCATGAAGGTGTTGCTGCTACTCTGCTACGCACAAGAAGAAAGGCTTGGGTCATAGAAGGCCGAAGGATAGTCAAGAAGATTATTAACGAGTGCGTTACATGCAAGAAGCAAAGAGCAAGACTATGCCAACAAGTAATGAGCGACCTTCCTCATGAGCGTACCAGCAGAGCAAACCCATTCGAGTATACCACATTGGACCTTTTTGGTCCCTTTGAGGTGAGGGATGCTGTGAAAAAACGGACCAAGAAAAAGGTTTGGGGAGTTGTGTATTGTTGCATGGCTTCCAGAGCCGTCCACGCGGACCTCGTTGACGACTTATCTGCCGAGAGTTTTCTTCAGGCCTACTCCAGATTCACTGCCCTGAGGGGACACCCCCGGAAGTTATGGTCCGACAGAGGCACAAATTTCATCGGTGCCAAGTCTGCTCTGAGAGATCTACACAAGCACCTAGTATGCTTACAGAAGGCGTCAGTCGAGAATGTAGCAGCCAAAAATGGAACTGAATGGCAGTGGGATTTCCATCCTGCGGATTCGCCCCACAGAAATGGAGCGGCCGAGGCGGCTGTCAAACTTATCAAAAGAGCTCTCAATAGCCTCGGCGGAACAACCAGCTCCTACACCTGGGGGAGTTCCAAACTCTTCTCTACTCAGCAGCCAACCTGACTAACGAGCGACCCATCGATGCCAAGGCACAAGAGCAAGAGGATACAGTGGAGTACTTGACTCCTAACTCCCTCATCCTAGGGCGCACCGGACAAGGAGGAGATATGCATGGGATCGACTTGGAAACCCACCCATGGCGCAGACTGAGGGCTGTCCAGGTTGGAGTCGACAAGTTCTGGTCAAAGTGGAGTGAATTAGCAGGACCAAACTTGTTTATCCGGCACAAGTGGCACAGAGCGGAAAGAAGTGTCCAGGTTGGAGATCTGGTTTGGATCGCAGACCAGAACGCCCTGAGAGGACAGTTCCGGCATGGTCGAATCGTCGGCACCTATCCGGACAAGGCTGGAGTGGTTCGAGATGCTGATGTGGCGACCTGTATCGGCCTTCCTGCCTCCCTTGGTTCCAGGACCCAGGCAAAAGACTCTACCTTACCCTCGACCATCGTCCTTCGCCGAGATGTGCGGCGACTGGTCGTGTTGATCCCTGCTGAAGACCAGCACAAGGTATAAAGTCCTCACCATTGGGTACCCAAGTGACTCTTTTGTTTGTTTAGTTTAGTTTAGTTTAGTTTATTTATTTGTTTGAGCAGTTAACCTGCTCAAAGGGAGTGGGCTGAAGCCAAAGGCTTATAAGCGCCCACCCCAAAATAAAATAGTAACATTACATTTAATATTTACAAGGTAGCATATCATAAACAAGGGAACATAGGGCAAAGTAACAATAAATGATGAAGAATAAGACAAAAACAACAGCAAAATAAAGAACAAAAGAATGTGCTACTTTTATGTTATAAAGGTGCATTCATACATATTATACTCTGAGATCTTGCTACTTCCCAGTTGTCATTACTATCCTCAATATAATTTAATTTGGGTTTAATTATCATTAATTATCATTATTAAAGGTGCATTAATACATATTATATTCTGAGATCTTGCTACTTCCCAGTTGTCAATACCATCCTTAATATAATTTAATTCGGGTTTATTTATCATTATTATTATATTTGTTTAATTGAGTTATATGTGAAGTGTGATGTAAGCCCTGCATAATGAGGTGCATTAAAAAGCCAGGGTGTAGAACGGGCCAGTTGAAGAGGGCAGTAACTCCCCCTCAACAAACCCCCACCCAGCTGCCCTAACAGCTGATTTTGTAGATGATGTTCCTATGCTGAGTGGTGCATTAAAAGACAAGGTTTTGAGCCCGTTGGGAGGGTCCCTCTCAACAGATTCATAACTTGCCTACCCTAATTCTCAATTTCTAAATTTGAGCAATAGAATGACAACCGTTCCAAGCAGCAACACTCTTCCTTGATTATAGATAATTGATCCTACTGCGCCTCCTAGTGGTAACACATTTCTTGTTCTCTGTATATTTCAAAAGTCTTTTGTTTGTATTTATATTTGAACAGGTTGATATTTGGACTTCGTTTCAACTCCATTTCCAGTTTATTCCACAATTGTACACCATTAACTGTTGGGCTAAAACTTTTCAAAGTTGAGCTATGTTTCTGAGTCCTAAAGTTTAATTCGTCACGTAATTCATAACAACCAGTACGTTCTTGGAACCTTCTTTGTATTTGGCCTGGCAACAGTTTGTATCTTGCTTTGTATAACATCTGTACAGTTTGGAACTCAACAATGTCACAGAACTTCATGATCTTTGATTTTAAAAATAATGAGTTTGTGTGGTCCAAAAACCCAACTTTATGAATTACTCGGATAGCTCTTTTTTGCAACAATACTATTGGTTTTAATGTGTTTTTATAAGTACTACCCCAAACCACAGTACAATAATATAAATATGGCAAAATCAGAGAACAGTATAAGATATGTAGAGCTTTGATGTTTAAAATGTGCTTTGCTTTTGCTATTACTGAAATGCTTCTAGAAATGTTCGTAGATATATATTTAATATGAGCTTTCCAAGTAATTCTGTCATCTATAATAACACCAAGGAATTTGATTTCATGCACTCGCTCTATGACAACACCCTCTATCTGAATTGCTTCCTGAGCATTGGAATTACAGTTGCCAAATATCATCATTTTGCTTTTACTCAGATTTAGAGATAATTTATTTTGTTTGAACCTCTTATTGACACTTTTGAGTTCCAAGTTAACAATCCGACACAGTTGCTGTAAGTCGTCACCTGATGCAAAATATTTGTATCGTCAGCAAACAAGATACATTTAAGTACTTGAGACGTTTTACAAATGTCGTTGATGTACATATTAAACAATTTTGGGCCCAGAATGGAACCTTGAGGTAAACCACACACAATTTGTCGACAACTCGACTGATAATCACCTATTTTCACACATTGTTTTCTATTTTTTAAATAACTGGTAACCCACTGTAGTGCTACCCCCTAATCCCATAATGTTCTAGTTTATTAATTAGTATATCATAGTTTATTGTATCAAACGCTTTACTCAGGTCAATAAATAACCCTATGGCATATTTCTTGTTATCTACAGCATTAGTTATTTCTTCAATTATATCAAAGAGTGCGTGTGAAGTTGAGTGATTATTCCTAAAACCAAACTGATTGTCCGAGAGTAAATTACACCTTTCAATAAAGCTGTCAAGTCTAGAGTTATAAACCTTCTCTAAGATTTTGAGAATTGCGGTAAAAGGGAAACAGGCCTGTAGTTTGTGAAGAGATGTTTATCTCCTGCCTTGAACAGAGGAATCACTTTTGCTACTTTCATACCATCAGGAAATTGTCCAGTTTGCAGCGATAGGTTACAGATGTATGTTAACGGCTTAGAGATACTTTCAATAACAGTTTTTAAAGTTTTCATATCCATGCCATGGTAATCTGTCGAGGTTTTATTTTTACACCCTTTGACAATGTCCAGTATCTCCTTTTCCTCCAAAGGTTTGAGGAACATGGACAGAGGATTTGTGTCTATCAGTTCACAATTAAGTTCTCAACATTTGTAATTTTTGCAGCAAGATTCGGTCCAACATCTACAAAGAATTTATTAAATGTATCGACTACTTCATTCATATTATTTAAAGTGTTATCCTCATCTTTGAAATATTTTGGATAATTAATCGATCTTGGTTTATTTCTAATTATACTATTTAAGATATTCCATAAACCTTTAATATTATTCTTATTGCTATCTAACAACTTATTATAATAATCCTGTTTACATTTTCTAATGATACCTGTCAGTTTATTTTTATATTTCTTATATTTATCCTCAGCTTCTTTTGTTCTATCATTTATACAGTTTTTGTAGAGTGAATTTTTTTTCTTGCATGCATTTAGTAATCCCTTAGACATCCATGGGTTTTCTTTACACTTTCTGTTTTTACAATGTTTTTTCATTGGGCAATTTTTGTCATATACTTTATGAAATATTTGCGTAAACTCATCATATGCCTTATTAGTATCATTCTCTCTGTATACAATACTCCAGTCTTGAGCTAATAGTTCCTTTTTAAATGCATCCATAGTTTTTTTCTGTTTTTACCCTTCTAAACCAATACATTTTTTCATCATTAGTATTTAAATATCCATGTTTGTACAATACAAAACTGGCAGGTGATCACTAATATCATTTATCATTAATCCACTGACTGTATCACTATCTATTTCATTTGAGAAAATGTTATCAATCAAAGTCGCACTGTGGGTTGTGATTCTACTCGGTTTAGTTATTAGAGGAAACAGACCTATACTAAATAAAGTATTTATAAATTCGTCAGTCTTTTTGTGTTTATATGGGTTTAACAGATCGATGTTAAGGTCTCCCCCCACAAACATGACTTTATGATTTAAACCTGAAAAGTGCTCCTCCATCCAATTAGAAAAACCTCTATATCAGAGCCAGGTGTTCTATAAATACAACTTACAATAATATTTTTCTTTTTTGCCTTGTAATTTCTACAGTAAGGCATTCAAGTACATCATCCACTACCATAGTCTTATTTTCCATTACTTTATAACTATAGTTGGAGTCTACAAACATAGCTACACCCCCACCATGCTTGTTTCGTCTGTTCATACTTATAAATTCATAACCATCAATAGAAAACTCAATTTCTCTGTCATTATTAATCCATGTTTCTGTGATTAAAATTACACTAAATGGTTTAGAAAACTGTTTTAAGAAGCTTTTGATGTGGTTAAAGTTTGCATAGAGGCTACGACTATTGAAGTGGATTACAGTGAATGCCTTAATGTTCTTAAGTTTACTATTGTAAAGATCCTCTGTATAATATTGACAGTCATTAGTAGCTCTAGTAAAGAAGTTATTTTCAGGGTCGATGTCATCTCAGTGTTCTGTAAGTCATATTGTGATAATGTAAAGTCCTGGTTATTTGCTTCAGCAATTCTCCTTAATGAAAGGTCCAAGTCGATGCTTCCTATAGAACTATATGTATTACAGGACATGTGAAGTTATGTGCTTTTACATACCAAAATCCATACGCTTTTCCTGTGTTTATACTTGATTTGGTGTACTGGTGCGCGGACGTACAATGAGTTTATCATAGCGCAAGTAGGCAATCTCCCCCCTTTCCCTGGCAGCTCTCAGCTCCGGCATCAGTTCTTTTCGCTTCCTTTGATGGATTCCGTGTAGTCCTCGTTTATGAAGATTTTGGTCCCTTTGAGGTGCTTAGCGCGCTGCAGGATTGCTTCGCGATCCTTCCAACGCAGCAGTCTGGCGATGATGGGTCTCGGCCGGTCTCTCCCGCCGTCGGGTTTCCCTACGCGGTGGGCCCTCTCCACCTCCACCGGGTGTTGTAGTTGTAACTTCTCCCTCAGTAGATGTTTAACTTTCTCCTCTGCGTCGGCCCAGGTCTCCCCAGGCGTCTCCAACACTCCCTCAAAGACCAGGTTGTTTCTGCGGCTCTGTCCCTCCAGATACTCCAGTTTGTCCGTGATAATATGCAAATTGTCACATACTTTATAAAGATCGTTTTGTGTTGTGTTTGTGCGCTCAGTGAGTTTCAATGTTCCTTCTTTCAGAGTGTCCACCTCACCTTGCGTGAACTGTAGGCTTGTTTTTAGCTCTTGAATGTCCTTTATCTGTGAATCCATTCGGGTGTTTGTTGCTTCCATGATTATTTTAATGAATCCCTTGAAGTTCTCCTGTTGTTGTTGTATTATTTCCCTGAACATGTCCCTTTGCTGCTCCATGAGTTCCGTGACTCGACTGAGGCTCACGTAATCCTCATCCGCCGCCATTTCTGGCAGTTGCTTCGTCTCTGTTTTTGTCGGTTTAGGCATTTTGCTCTCTCTCAGCCGGACTCCGCAAAAATGTTAGCTGCTTCACTGCTCTCACACTGCTCACACTGCTCACGTTTAGTTAGTGGGTATCCTGGGAGGCAGCTGAGTGGTTCAAGGGTAAACCTGCACTCAGTAGGAGGAAAGATGGTGGGGCCTACCTCCTTAGTGAGCCTTTTCTAGCTAATGATAACGGTGAAAGACATTTTGATGTATGCCTCAAAGGCTGACTTTAAGTTGTTGTTTTCACTGAAAGACTCAAGTGACTGTGTAGTGGCCTCCTTAGATTTGCATCAGTCGGCCAAGTGGGAGGTGTTCGGTTCTTTGGGTCACAAGTTAAAATATAATTGTAAAATTTATAGTTATAAATAATTTGTTTGAAATATTGGTAACAATAGGATTTAAATACATAAAGGGTTTATTCCAAGTTAATTATATTTATTTCATAATTATTATTTTGTTACCTGATGGTCATTTCGGTCCGAGCATGCGCAGTAAACTTTATAAAAATGTAAGTGAGTAGCGGCCATCATTTAATCACCATCCATCGTCAGGAGCACACAGCCCGTTGGTATGTACCAGATTCATAACATGAGAAGTGTATAACGTGAGCCACAGTCTGTTGTACGTTAGTTTAACGTGTTTCAAGTCTAGTGCTTAGGTAGTTGTTTGTATTTGCTGCGCTAAGTCCGTGCTGGGAGACTTAATTGGTTGTTAAGTTAGCGCGCGTGGTGCTCTCTGCTTCGAAGAAGTGCCCACGCTGGTAATACACAAAGAACCAAAAGAACTAACGTAGCAGACGGTTGTGTGGTGGGCAGCGGAGGTGTCGCTTTTGTAAAGCACAGAAATAAGGCGTTATAATAAAAATGCAATTTACCTGTTAACGTGTGGGAGCGGTACTCTGCGCATGCTCGTTAAACGCTGTGCATGATGGGAGATGTAGTCTGTGCTGTATTATCGAGGCTGCTGTGTAAGGCTGCAAGATTATATGATGGTGCCTTTTGTTTGCAGTAGAAATTCTTATTATTTTTATATTATATGTAACGACTAGTGTTTATTTTGTTGCATCCTATATTCAATGTACATATTTGTAACATTGGTTTATTTCTTTATTTTCAGGTTATGACCTGTGGTCAGTTGTAAAAATAAATACAAGACTAATGACAAACACGAGTCATGCCATGTGTGCTGCCTGTCACTAGCCCATTCGGATGGCTAAATATTTAAGAATATCCGAACATTCAGGACACCAATTGCCTGGCCTGCCAGACACTCCTCCTTTCTGTTCAAAAGAAGAACCGTCTGGGCAGCTGCTCGCAGCCAATCATTTCACGATTTGACCCACATCGGTCCAATCACGCACCAAGAGACGGAAGCCGTCACCTGTCACCACCACGCACTCTTCCAAAACATTAAAGATGGCGGCCGATACACTGTTTTCTTCGGCTCTTTCGTCTGTTTTAAATCATTTGGAAAATATGAAATCCCTAAAACCGGAGCAAGAAACAGCGTTCGAAGCGTTCCTCGTAAAAAGGACGTTTTTGGAAAGGCTTTCTGCCGCTTGTTACTGCAACGTATCTAGCGTTGCTCTAATTGGTTGATGCCGTCTGTCAATCACGCCCACCGGGAAATTGTTGAGATAACGCTCGCTCCCAGACTATATGTCTTTGAAATATCTATGAAAAGGCATGTCGTTTGGCAGGCCAGGCAAGGACACCAAGGGATTGTGAAGTCAAAGGCCCTAGCCCGCAAATACACTTGGTGGCCTCACCTGGATTTGGACATTGAAAAGGTATGCAAAGAATGTGAAACATGCCAACTTGAGCAGAAAATGCCACAGCATGTACCACTCCATCCATGGGAGTTTCCAGGTGAGTCCTGGAAGAGACTGCACATAGATTTTACAGGACCTTTTCTGAACAGTGTGTTTATGATCATCGTGGATTCATACACAAAGTGGTTGGACGTTTTTCGCATGTCACAAATAACAACTCAAGCAACAGTAACAAGGTTGAGAAGACTGTTTCTGTACATTAATCTCATAAAAAACACATGATCGACTTGTTCTTAAAGAAAAAACTGACACTGGGATATTTTAATCATGTCTTAAAATCTTACAGACCAATAACAATACTTGTGTTCATGTATTTAACAAATAATGAACATTAATTAAAAAAAGAAAGAATAACCCTCTGACCTGAGCTGCTCCAGTTTACAGTGAGGACTCTTCAGTCCAACAGACAACATCTTCAGCCCTGAGTCCCTCACGTCGTTGTTACTGAGGTCCAGGACTGTCAGACTAGAGGAGCTGAGGACTGAGGACAGAGCTTCACAGCTGCTCTCTGACAGGTTACAGCCGCTCATTCTGGAGAGAACACACTGTTTTAGGAGACGTTTAGAAGGTTCATACTTACATAGACCTCACTCACAGAGCTTTGTTGGAGGCTTTGACCACTGGCAGCAGCCTCAGCAGAGCCTCTTCTGAAGCACAGTATTTCTTCAGCTCAAACTGCTCCAGAGCTTCTTCTGATGACAGTAAGATGAAGGCCAGAGCTGACCACTGAGCAGGAGACAGTCCACCTTCAGACAGCCATCCTGAGCTCAGGTACTGTTGGACCTGCTCCACCAGAGAACCATCATTCAGTTCATTCAGACAGTGGAGCAGGTTGATGCTTCTCTCTGCAGACACTTCCTCACTCAGCTTCTGCTTGATGTACTCAGCTGTTTCCTGATTGGTCTGAGAGCTACTTCCTGTCTGTGTCAGCAGACCTTGGAGAAGGCTCTGATTGGTCGGCAGTGAAAGACCCAGGAGGAAGCGCAGGAACAAGTCCAGGTGTCCGTTTGGACTCTGTAAGGCCTGGTCCACAGCTGTCTGGTAGAACTCATGGACTAATGGACTGTTACAAAAAATTAAGAACCTGGAAGATTTGGACTTTTCCTCTACTAACCGGTTGATTCCAGTGTCGACGAAGGTTTGATGGACGTGAAGAGCAGCCAGAAACTCGTGCACACTCAGATGGATGAAGCAGTAGACCTTGTCCTGGTACAGGCCTGGCTCCTCTCTAAAGACCTGTGTGAAGACTCCGGAGTACACTGAGGCGGCTGCAGCGTCCAGCCCACACTCGCTCAGGTCACTCTCGTAGAAGATCAGGTTTCCTTTCTGCAGCTGCTCAAAGGCCAGTTTTCCCAGAGACTGCACCATCTCCCTGGTCTTTGGACTCCAGTGTGGGTCTGTCTCAGATCCTCCTCCATACTTGATGTTCTTGACTTTGGCCTGAACCACCAGGAAGTGGATGTACATCTGAGTCAGGGTCTTGGGCAGCTCCGCTCTCTCTCTGGTTTTCAGCACATGCTCCAGGACTGTGGAGAGGATCCAGCAGAAGACTGGCATGAAGCACATGATGTGGAGGCTTCGGGACGTCTTGATGTGGGAGATGATTGTGTGGGCCTCGTCTCTGAACCTGTTCCTGAAGTACTGCTCCTTCTGTGGGTCGCTGAACCCTCGCACCTCTGTCACCATGGAGACGCACTCAGCAGGGATCTGATTGGCCGCCGCGGGGCGTGTGGTTATCCAGAGCCGAGCGGAGGGAAGCAGGCTCCCCCTGATGAGGTTCACCAGCAGCTCCTCCACTGAGGCGCTCTCTGTGGGCTCCGTCAGGGCCTTGGTTTGGGTGAAGTCCAGAGGAAGTCTGCACTCGTCCAGACCGTCAAAGATGAAGAGAAGCTGCAGCTCTTCAAAGCTGCTCACTTCTTCTGTTCCTCTAAAGAAGTGATGGAGCAGCTGCACCAGGCTGAAGCTCCTGTCCTTCAGCACATTGAGTGCTCTGAAAGTGAAGGGGAACAGCAGCTGGACATCCTGGTGGGCTTTGTCTTCAGCCCAGTCCAGACTGAACTTCTGAGTGAGCAGCGTTTTCCCGATGCCAGCCACTCCCTTTGTCAGCACTGTTCTGACGGGCGCCTCTGTGTCCGCGGGGCCTTTAAACATGTCTTCACATGTGATGGCTGTCTCTGCTCCGCCTGGTTTCCTGGAGGCTGTTTCCATGTGTCTCACCTCATGTTCCTGGTTGACTTCTGAGGCCCCTCCCTCTGTGATGTAGAGCTCTGTGTAGATCTGCTGCAGGAGGGCGGGGCTTCCTGCTTTAGCCACACCCTCAAACACACACCGACACTTCTGCTGCAGCTCACGCTTCAGTTTACGCTGAAGAACTCCAGAACATCTCCCTGAATGAAGACACAGACAGAGCCTGAGTCTCAGAGAAGATGGTGTTTTCTCACAAGATTGGAAATTTGCCGCTGTCACACCTCCTTTTAAAGGCGGTGATAACTCTGTTCTGAACTATTACAGACCGATTTCCATTTTGCCAAGCATCTCTAAATATTTGAAAGACTCAACAACACTCAACTCATTGACTACTTAGAAGCTAACCATATTCTAAACCCAGTGCAATCTGGTTTTTGATCCGGACACAATTGCATCACTGCAACAGTAAAAGTTCTTGATATTATTTCTGCCATGGACAATAAAAAGTACAGCGTAGCCATTTTTGGATTCAGTGGATCATAAGATTCTGATGAATAGACTCCGAGACACTGGCTTTTCTAATAGCTGTGTGGCCTGGTTCTACAGCTGTTGCTCTTGACGCTCGCAGGCAGTGAGAGCAGAGGGTCTCCTCTCCGGACCCTGCCTCTCCTTAAAGGTCCCCAGGGGACCATATTGGGCCCTATACTTTTCAGTGTCTATATTAACATTACTCATGCTCCGCGTCAACTCATATACATTTGTATGCTGTTGACACAATCCTCTATTCATCTAGCTCCAACCTTGACACGCTTTGTCCCAAATTCAGCACAGTTTTAATTTACTCCAGCACACATTCTGTGATCTCGTTTAAAACTCAACACAAGTAAAACTAAATGTATGGTTTTCAATCGAACTCTCCCACAAACGGATAATTTGGTTAAAATTGTATCTTTGGATGACTCCAATATTCAACTTGTTACTCAGTACAAGTACCAGGGAGTTTGTCTTGATTCCTCATTGTCATTTGAAACACACATAAATGCTCTGCTCACCAAGTCAGATGCAACATCGGTTTCTTTTATCGTAATATGACGTCATTCACTCATTTAGCCAAATAGCTTTTGGTCAAAACTTTAGTTCTGCCGATCTTGGACTACAGTGACATAGTCTACAGATCGGCTTCACAAACATTGCTTCATAATCTTGATGTCAGATATCACTCCAGGTGCCCCATACCGCACTCATCACTGTGACCTTTACTCCCTGGTGAAATGGCCTTCCCTCCATATTCACAGGCAACTCATTGGTTACTGTTTATTTACAAATCTTTAATTGGCAAACTCCCCCATACCTCCCTCTCTGTTAAACATCAATAACCCCAGACGCTTCGCTCCAGTAGTTACATAGAACTCTCTGTTCCCAAAGTACGCACATCCTTTGGTCAAATCTCATTTAAATTATCTGCTTCTAACGACTTGAATAATTTACAGCAAACTTTAAAACTCACTTCATTTGTGTCAATTGCATCTTTCAAAAACTCAATTTCTACATTTTTCCAGGATCAGTGCACATGTTTCTAATGTTTTAAATGTTTTTACTGTAACCTAATTTTGTAAATGTGTTTCATGCTTTGTACTGCTTTTTTATGCACCTTGGCCGGGTCGTCATTGTAAATAAGAATTGATTCTCAATTGACTTACCTGGTAAAATAAAGAAAATAATCAAATGACTGAGTGAAATGGACCTACTGCTCCACAGACGCTCAGCCAGCTCCTTCTGCTGCCTCCTCCTCAGGAAGTTCACAGTGATCTTCAGAAAAGCCTCTCCATCCTCATCCTCCACAGGCTCTAAGCATTCTGGGTAATCTGTGCTCAGAACCTTGTGGAGCTTCTTCAGCTCCTTCTGGACAAAAGTGAAGATGTCCTCCTCCAGAAGCTGCACAGACACATTAGAAACAACACAAATGCAGTCAGTGTCAGATCTGTGTGAAACAAGTCCATTCATCTGAACATCTCCAAACTTCAGTGAAGGACACACCTTAAATATGGAGTCCAGCTGAGTGTGATGTTGCTGAGCTCTGAGCTCTGGAGCCTGCTCCACTCTGTGACAGAGACACAACAAACACCTCAGGATTCAGCTGTTTCTCTCACACTTTCAGAACCTCATTAAACCACTGTCTGTCCTTGTGTTTAAACAAACTGAATCTTACAGATCTGAGGAAAAGTTCATTGGTTTCCACATGGACCCGTCGCTCCTGAGGGACTCACAGTCGGGGCCTGATTCAGACGGAAGATGTTTCTGGAGGATCCTGAGAAAAAGAAGGAAACACACTTCAGTGAAACACATGGGACTGTCCTGGATCAGACTTTGAAAAGGATCATCAGCTCCTTCACAGAAACAATAGAATCTGATCAATAAACTAAATCTACTGTTAAGTCTTGTACTTTTTGATTTTTATTATTGTTTTGGGAAGCAGGAGTTGACGGAGACGTTGTTGCACTGGGAACCCACTGGGATCAGTCCTCTCACTGCTTCTATTAACTGTTTACACATCAGACTTTAATATATCCGAGAGACTGGACTCAGGAGAAATCTGAGGTAAATTTCAAAAGATTTATATTTTATTTCAAAAGCCATTTTATAAAGAGGTTAAAGGGTACTTTAAAACGCTGCGTCACTGAAGTTACCCAAACAGAGACCTGACAATATATTCCTGATGACTCTCTCTAATTCTTAAACCCAAACACTAAAATGTTACCAACATAAAATCGTGTCGAAGTGAGTCTGACTTACTGTGAACCATGTTTTCTTTTAAAATTGATCCAGCGATTATTGGAGCGATCACTTCTCACTGACACCGGGCCGGTCCCAGGAGGATATCTGTGAACACGAGAGACTTTAGGTCTGACTCTGACATGGAGAACATGGTGGATCTCACCTCTGAGCTTTGGGGTCAGTGGTTGTAGAGGGAGAGGCTCCGTCCTCTCTGAGCTCTGGATCCATGTTCAGCCACAGACCTGAAGGACATCACAGTCTTCATTTCCTCGACTAAAGGTTTCATCACAGTTTTTGTTGCAAATGCTTTTTAAAGTTGAAAGGAACTAGAATTAAATAAAGTAATGTTCATGTTACAGGCAAAGTAGAAAATAACTATTTCTACTTTATCTAAAGGATTAAGTTGGGCTAAACCCAGATCAAAACGGCGCTAAATGGGAGCAGCTATAACTGGGAGGAGTCATTGTAGGAGAGAGAGTCTCTGCAAAGGGACCAGAGTGTACTGCGAGTAACCCCAGCCTTAGCGACTCACAATACTTTTTCCAGTGGAACCAGACTGAGACCCTCTGCTTTAACAGTAAAGTCAGCTTCTGTAAAGTGAGACGTCGGCCTTTGTGGAGACACTTTTTAACTCTTGGCATCAGCGATTTACAACAACAACAAAACAGAAATCTAAGACTAGAAATGAATATTGATGTTTTGAGACTTTTCCTAAAGGACACGAGTCATTCCAGACTATGACAAGGCAATGACTGTAACATATAGAATAAAAACGCCACAGATTATTTATTTAATTTGAGAACCTAGTGTTTACATCAAATGAAAACAAAGTAGCCTCACAACAACAACAACCTACAGTGCCATCTACAGCCACAAGTCAGTATTACATCTACAGAGATTACAACTATAGTTTGATTAGAAAATAAACATGACTCAGCTAAAATAATAAACATGAAACTGAGCACTTCAGATCTGATTAAAGAGTCAATAAATCAGACTTTAGAAAAAGGCCAAAACCAGGAAATGAAGGAAGAAAGACTCAACCAGACTAAAGACTAAACCAGGACTAAACCAGGACTAAACCCGGACTAAACCAGGTCTAAACCAGGACTAAACCTGGTCTAAACCAGGTCTAAACCAGGTCTAAACCAGGACTAAACCAGGACTAAACCAGGCCTAAACCAGGTCTATCCCAGAGCAGGGGTTGAATATGATGAGATCAATCGAACCTGAGCGGATCCACAGAGTCCACCGTGTCCCAGAGAAAAGTGCGTCTGACGGAGAGACTGGTTTGTGTGTTTCTTCCTAGAGCGAGTCAGAGCCGCACCTGGGTTGGCTGCGGTCCAGGTGGGCGGGGCTTGAGTCCAGGTGGGCGGGGCTGCAGACATGTGACAGGAGGAGAGGCTCATACAGCAGACAGTGATGAGGGAAGAAGGAGAATTCCACTGAGGCTGAACAGAGCGAGGAAAGAAAACAACAGATGGTTTATGGGTGAAGTGTAAACACTAAAGTGAACGTCTCGCTCATAGACGTGTTCTTGCTGCGTGTCTTCCTGCCCCTGACAGTTAAAGTCCTGCTGTAAACTCTTCTTACCTACACATTTTTTAAGCCTACAAATGCACTTCTGATGTAAACGGCTTCATGGAGCTGTAAATAGAGCTTTGTCGTCTGGAATAGTGAAGCCAGTGCCGACTATGGTGAAGCAAGAATGTCCGTTTCATGGCATTTCTATCATTTCTGAAGTTTCTCCACAATAAACAGATGATTAGATGATGCTCCCCTGCCCTCAGGCAAACGTTTCAGAGTGTTAAAGACTCACACCAGCAGATTGAACAACAGTTTTTACCACCAAGCTGTTCCATCACACCTTAGCACCACATTGGAGCTGCTACTACTGTTTTTGTTTCTGTGTGTTTTTATTATGACTTATTATTGAGACTTTGAGAGCCAGACACGTTTCATTCTGCTCGTGTGTAATGACAAATAAAGCATTGGATTCTATGTTAGACGTGAACCCGACCCACAATGAGCAGAAAAAACTGAATATGATTTACCATTTGGATCAGAAGACACTTTTATACGTTCATTCTTATTATTAACTATTTCATGAATGACTTCTAACCAGGTGTATTGATTCTGGATTGTTCATCATTTGCGATGTTTGAGGTTAAATGTGAAATAAATGGACTAAAATACAGAATTGTCAAAGTTTCCCAGAGTAGCCGCTCGCTAACTGTTTCCAGAGGGAGTACGGCATGTGTCCTTTCTATTTTTAGTGGCATAAGCGTTACATGTAAAAAGTACCAAGCCGTCAATGAGGCTCTGCTCAACGGGGATCAAATTAGCTTAATTACATAAAAAATAAATTCTTCGCTGCTCAAACGAGAGATTCCAGGAGCCGGCGAGCTACAGCACCTCACCCGACACACTTTATTTCAATTGATGAACTCACCCGACACACTTTATTTCAATTCATGTTCTGCCCATGGACATGTATTTACACAGTCTGTGATCATAAACAACGCCCAAGAGCCAGTTTGAATAAAATACACTGAACTGGAGACTTCACACTGACATGTTATTCATCTAACCGGACTATTACGATGCTGTAGCTATTCTTCTATTAGAACATTCAGCCTGCTTTGAAGCCTCACACACACTGCCTCTGGATACGTTTTCTCATGTTGTTTCTATATTTGTCGTCTAAGCTGAATTCATGAGACTAAACAGGTATCAGTGTTTCCTTCTGTGGTGGAGCTGTGTGTCGTGGTGTTCTTGACTCCACGTCGTGCATTAAAACTGTGTAATCCACGGCTCCTCGTTGTTTCATCCTTATTTTATTACATGTATGTCAGTGATCGACAGCAAAGGTTTGGAGCTGATATTTCTTTCTTTTTGAGGCGACTGTTGCTGTAAAAATGTGCATTTCCTAAACTCAGTAAATAAAGCTGTTGTGGATAAACCCACTGCCCACAGCATCGAGGAAATGGCCTCATTCAAAGCGACCTGTTCCATAATCGATAATCCAATAATAAATATGAATCATTAACCTTCACCAGCCTCTGAAGGATCACAGTCCGACGTCTTTACTGTAAACACCGCCGTAAAACTGCACCAGTTTATTGTTTTATTCAGGTTTATCTGAGGTTAGAGTTCGACACGAAATCACAATATTACACCAGTAGAAGTCGACACTAAAACAAACTAATTCAAACACAAAGTTACTCAAGTGATTGTAAAAAATAATAAGTAAATCTAACTCATTACTGTCTCTGACATATGGGCAAAGGATTCTGACCAAACAATGGATTTCCTACTAATGTGTGGTATTGTCTAAAATAATATGACTCTGTTACACGTTTAAAATAAATGATTAAAGTACTTTGTGTTCAAAAAGCCAAAGTCAAATGAAGGTAACAGACTTTATTTATGTGATTATCTGACTTATATCTCTGACTCACAGTGACCCTGCCCACACAAACCCCTGAATCCTGAATGTGGGATTGAAATCAGTGGCAGAACTCACCAGAGCTGAGGCCTCTGGAGCTGGACCCTCTGGAGCTGGGCCCTCTGGAGCTGGACCCTCTGGAGCTGGGCCCTCTGGAGCTGGACCCTCTGGAGCTGGACCCTCTGGAGCTGGGCCCTCTGGAGCTGGACCCTCTGGAGTTGGACCCTCTGGAGCTGGGCCCTCTGGAGCTGGACCCTCTGGAGCTGGACCCTCTGGAGCTGGGCCCTCTGGAGCTGAGCCCTCTGGAGCTGAGACCCTCTGGAGCTGAGACCCTCTGGAGCTGGGCCCTCTGGAGCTGGGCCCTCTGGAGCTGGGCCCTCTGGATCGGTGCGTGTGTCCCTAAAGCCGTGGTCCTGTGTCAGTCAGATCCTCCATGGCTCCTCTCCGTCCCGTGTGTGACTCTAAAGAAACCTGCCCGACCAGGAGCAAAGAGCAGCTCCGCCTCAGGTGACTCCGCAGTAATAAAAGTCAGTGAGTGATTAGACTGGTGCGTTTGAAAGGGGCAGATGTGGGAGGAGTCAGGTACATTTATATATCTTTTTTTTTTTTTAATCTTTTTTATTTGTTTGAGCAGTTAACCTGCTCAAAGGGAGTGGGCTGAAGCCAAAGGCTTATAAGCGCCCACCCTAAAATAAAAATAATAACATTACATTTAATATTTACAAGGTAGCAAATCATAAACAAAGGAACATAGGCAAAGTAACAATAAATGATGAAGAAGAATAAAACAAAACAACAGCAAAATAAAGAACAAAAGAATGTGCTACTTTTATGTTATAAAGGTTCATTAATACATATTATATTCTGAGATCTTGCTACTTCCCAGTTGTCATTACCATCCTTATACTCGAGTAACATCATGAAAAGATATTTCATAACTATATTATATTTCATTGTCTTGGATGTGAATGTAATATAATATGTGTAAATAATAAACCCACTTTGCATGTATTATATATTTAGAGCAATCGAGTCGAGTTCAGTTCATTTACAAGTTTTTAATGACAACTTGTAAATGTTGTTATTTACAAGTTGCGATAAAAAACGTGTACATTTTGTGATTTTGTGATAATAAATAACTTATTTATTATCACAAATGAGTTATTTATGATAACTAATTCATCACAAATAAATAAAGTCAAGTCTAAATCGGGTCCATATAGATGTTTTTTCACAGATGTTTGTTCAGTAGAAGCAAAAAAACGGCAGTCGTAGCTAGCACTAGCTAGCGTTAGCATGTAACACGATGCTAACATTAAGCATCATGTTAGCATTCTCCGTTATTTATGTAAATATGGGCTGTTGAACCACTTTGATCCTCTATATGTCTTTGTATCTTTATTTAGTATAAAACTATATCAATAATTTTGCATTTGTTAAAGTAGTTTTTGAATAATTGGAGAAAGTTAAGATTTTTCTCTTTGTTTTCCCCTAAAGCAGTACTAAGTAACTCATGCCCCTAGAGGCCATAAGCGCCACTGCAGGTGTCGTAGCATGTTGTGTTTTTTACTCATTAATTGTCCGTGAGAGTAAATACTACGCTGACAGAAAAGACAAAGGGACAGAGGGATATTGTTCATCCAATTACACAATGGAGATCATTTTTTTCACTCAAACTTGGCTGTAAATCCTGTGTAAGTGGCGCTAGCCCACAGTTAGCTTTGCCCGTTAGCCTGTTAGCTTCTTCTTCGTGATTCCATTAGTGTGTATTGGTGACTCTGACCCTTCAACTGTTTCAAACATGACCATATATGGGCGATTCCAGAGATGCAGTCTGTATCTACGACTGAGCGTATGCGAAAAGCAACTTTTGTTCAAGTCTGCGAGTGGATCCTGACAGCGTGGAACAGTGTGAAAAGGTCCACCATCACCAACGGATTTCGAAAGGCTGGACTGCTGCATGATGAAGAGGACAGCGCAAGGGTGAATGTTAGGGCTGGGTATTGCCAACCACCTCACGATACAATACGTATCGTGATACGGGGGCCACGATATGATGCGTATCATGATACACATACATTTCGATACCTGAAGGCGATACATATCGCGATACACTTTAAGTAAAGAAGCTTTATAAATATACCAAATTGTTGTGTTGCTGTGGGCTAAATGCATTAAAATACCAGGACCAGAAATGGTAAAAGGGGAGGTGGCACCGCTTCTATACGCACAAACACTCTTGCCACCAAACCTATTTTATATGATCACTACACAACGTTTGAGCACCACGCAATTGTTTATATTACCCCCGATTTTATGTGTCACTATTTATAGACCCCCCAACGAATGCTTGCTTTTTTCAGTGAATTTTGTGAGCTTTTAACATTTCTACATAGTTCTTTTAATATAATAATTTTATCTGGTGCTTTTAACCTGCATATAGATAACCTCTTAGACCCATTTCAACTGAGTTTTTAATGTTCTTAATGACATGGATTTTACCCACACAGCTAACTCACGACAGAGGACACAGTCTGGACCTGGTCATCACGTTTGGCCTGTCCACTACTGTGTCCTCTGTCGTCGACTTGGCCGTTTCTGACCAGTACTGTGTGTTTTTTAATGTCACCGGTTTAATCCAGCGTGAGACCTCAGTGAGAACTGTGAGGAAACGTCATCTTACCCCTGAAGTGGCTGCAAATGTTATAGATGTTTCAGAGAAACGTCCTCCTCTTGTTTCCCCCTGGGGACAAAACATGAAAGTCAACTTTACATAAAACTAAAGGTCGGGGGTTCGAATCCCCCACCTCATAAAAGGTGCACACTGTTGTTGTGTCCTTGGGCAAGACACTTCACCCGCCTTGCCTCCAGTGTCTGCGTACACGGGTGTGTGAATGAGAGAGTGTGACTGGATCTTTGCTGTGAAGCCCTAGGACGACAGATGAAAATTAGCCATTGTGGCTAACTCTGGCATATTTACATGTGGACCTTGAGGACTCATGTTAATTAATTTGCACTGTCCCATCTTAAATAAATAAATAAATAAATAAAGCACTTTGGGCGAAATGAAGGTAGAAAAGCGCTGTATAAGTTGAGTTGTGCAGAACTGAAGTGGATTAAAGGGATATTTCAGGATTTTTGACATCGGGCCTCATTTCCTAGTTATCCAGAGTGTTGTTGATGTCTGGAGATATTTTTTTCTTAAATTCATGCAGTTCTTATATTTGAATAGTCTAGTGGCGCTAGGCTAGGGCAAGGCTAAAGCATTTCTATGGTATCAGTTAGCCTGCATTAAAACAGTCTGACCCACTCCACAGTGCACCTGAGGTAAATCACTTATAACACCAGACTAACCATATAAATGTCTGTGTTAATAGAATCATTTTAATCATTTTAACCACCTTATATTTGAGCAGCATCAGCTTCGTGGCTGTAAGCTAACGCAGCGGCGGAGTGATCTGCGAGAAATTAGTCCCTCATAATTCATGTGATACAAGGTCAGTTATATTTCAAACATTATTCTATTAAAGGGGCTGTGTGGAGTTTAGCAGTTTTGGGCTCGCAATTGCCCCCTCAGGCCAAACGCGTAACTGCAGCCTCCATGATAAGCTCGTGCATGAGGCGCTCAGGCTTTACGAGCACCAGAAATAACAGTCCCGTCCTGGTCAATTTACAGATTTGCAGGCGTGACTTAAACTGAGGTAAGAAACGTTACTGTTTTGTAAGATATTTAGACCAAATCAGTTTGAGTGAATGTTTTCCAAGATAAAATACTTGAGCAAATGCAGCAAAGTGAATCGAGTGAAGAAGCCAAGTAATACAGATAAACGAATAATTGACGTTTGAAGGAGGAAAAAAAAAACTCGTATACTTTGTATGCATAAACGCAGACCTAATTGAAATAATACAATATTTCCACTGGTAGAAATGCTACTAGGAAAAGCCAAAATCGTCTCTTCAATTTCCTGGGCCCAAAGTTAGCGTAGCTAACTCGTAAACTATATTGTAAACGGCACATGTTCACTTTTTTTCACTTCTTATAAATCACAGTCAGGCTTATTTTGCGGCCAAGAAAAGCTAACATTAGCGACATTATTTTTGCCATTGTAAATGCAGCACCATTACCACTGTTACTACTCACATGTTTTGTAGGTACAGCACAATTACTGTTATTACTGACACTACTAGTCTGCTACTAATACTACACAACTTCTCTGTAGGTATAAAACTATTAGATCAGCTATTTTGGTAACTTCCAAATATGATTATTTTATGGCTTGTTTCAGTGAAGTTTGTACAACATGCACCAAAAGCATCAACAACACTTTTCCTCCACGTATTTAGTCATAATTTCTTACCTTTCAAGCAAAAATAAGCTGCGGGTCTTTTGAGAGATCCTCTCAAAGATTCTCTCAGATTTTACGATGTTTACTCTGGTTCTTTGCCTACGCCGATCAGTCTCGACTTTCGGCTTTTTTGTCACACTCGAATACAGTAAACTCTTCGTTTCTTTTTGTTATTTGGGGTCTGGGCTGGAGTTTGGATGGTGCTTGAAGCCGGTCTCCTCTTATTCTCCGCTAAATCCATCCCTCCAAAGTTACCACTCGCGCTGCAGCGTCAGTATAGAGGAGATACAGCTAACGCTACAGCTAAAGCTACAGCTAATGCTACAGCTAACGCTACAGCTGAGCGTGAACGTGCATTACGCATTACGCTGTTTGCTTGTTCGACCCGAGCATAAACTATTTAAGTGACTTTACAGGCATATAGAGGCAATCACAGTGAAAAGGCCAGGGCTCATTCTACTCACCAGGGCATTGCTGGAGCATGTGTGAGGAAGAAATTTTAAATTTGGATACATTTATTTGTGGTTAAACTTATGTATAGTCCCTTTAACACAGACATTTATATGGTTAGTCTGGTGTTATAAGTGATTTACCTCAGGTGCACTGTGGAGTGGGTCAGACTGTTTTTAATGCAGGCTAACTGATACCATAGAAATGCACTAGCCTAGCATTAGCCTAGCGCCTCTAGACTCTTCAAATTTAAGAACAGCATGAATTACCCACTCTGGATAACTAGCAAATGAGGCCCAATGTAAAAATAATCCCAAAATATCCCTTTAACATAATTATGTGAAAAAAGTTTGAAAAATGTTCCTCTTCAATAGTTTTACAGCTGTGGAAAACAGTGGCATCATTAACGGGACATAAGGACAGTTTAGTGTTTTCTAACAGAACAACAGATTAGATTTGTCTGTGTGACGCAGCTTTTATAAAGAGACACAGGTTTGTTTCTGCTGCTTCAACATGAGCTCAGTCTGAAAGAATTCAAGATGGAGACAAATCACTGGACTCTTTCCAACGACAGACGCACACGGAACAAGGAAGAAACAAACACATGTGTAAAATGACTTATGATTATCTTTCATTTGACCATTAGTTTTAAAACAATTTTCTTAAGCACCAGATTACAGGAAATATATTGTAATAAATGAATCTCATCACCTTCATTAATCTTACTTTAAGAAACTTTTTGGCCTTTATGTTTCAGCCGCGTCCTGTTAAAAGTGCATCTGCATTAGTCTTTTAGGGTAAAGGTGTTTGTTTCAAAGGGTTCACTTTTATTTACATTTCTATTCTTGACCTTGACTTTTATAAACTGATAAAGAGGATTTTATTCTCGCTGAGACACAAAAACAGTAAATACATTTTAACTCAGCAGCAGAGCCTTAGGTTTAACTCCAGTCTTTGATACGAACAGATGAAAGTTTGAAGTGATTAAACCACAGAAATGAAGCCATGATGTGAGTTTATATGGAGAACATTCTTACCTGTGACAGTGCGGAGTCGTGAGGAGCTGACGGATTAAACAGAGTCTGGAGTGAACTCTGCTGTAAATGACAAACTTCCTCTGCTTTAGAGTCATGTGACTCAGAGAGAGAATGAGGACGGACCAGTTCTGTGCCAGGGAGTGCCGAGGTGCGACTGCATCAACTCACTCTTAAAACAGATGTGTTGAAAACAACACAGAATGTGTTAAAAAAAAAACTTAAGTATCTCTGTGTCTAGTTAAGGACTACACAACATGTGTTGTTTTAACACAGTCAGTGTGTTGAAATTTTTAACACATGAAATGTGTTGTTTTTTTTACACATGTTGTGTAGTCCTTAACTACACACACAGATGTGTTAAAAAGTGTGTTCTTTGTATGTCATTGTATTTTACCCCTAAAATGAATATTATACATGCAGGAATTACACTACAATAATCACAAACAATATAATTAAAAGTAATTCTTATTTATTATGTATTAGCAAATCACAAATGTGAAAACATAAAAGTATCTCTACAGTTGGTTTGAAAAACTGAGGTTTTAAAATTGCATTTTTCAGGTTTACCATAGTCATTAAGTTTACAGTACACCATACTAAAGTCAATAGCATTGTGCCAATTGTTACCAAAAAATAGGGATGTTCACAAGCCACAATGTAGTTTGTTTTAAGTTGTTGTTGTTGTTGTTGTCCAATTGTGATGTGATTTTGCATCTAAGTTATGTGTTAGACACTGATCCATTAACTCTTGTCAATCGAAAATGAAAATCTAAAGATTAGGTGAGTTGGCCAAGTCCTGACTTACTACACAATCATAATTTAACACTAAACTTAAATGGTTCAGATTGCAAACACAGCAAATGTAGAACAGTCTTTGGTACTCATCACTCGTTTGGATGACGACTGTTGTTCTGTGCTTTGGTGCTGCTCAGTGCAGTGGTGCTGGTAAGTCCTGTTCTGTTGAGATGTCCTCTGCTGTTGGGATGTCCATGTGCTGTTGGGAGAGGTCCTGGCCAGATGTGTTGTCCTGGGCTGGGCTGCTGGTTGGTTGCCTCGGTATTTTTCCAAAAGGGCTTTTAATGCTTTTTCCAGTCTGAGCAACGACACAATACATAAACATTTGAATACTTATGAAGTTTACACATTATAAATATTTCTTTATACTGTACAACTGCTACAGAAGCAAATTATGTTTTAACGTTTTACAAAGACTCCACAAATATTCAGAAATGAATAGACCCTTTAATTGTTTGTAAACATTCCGGGCTTAGCTGGAGGCGGGAAGTTAGATTCCTATCTATTTCCATTGTAGCTGTTGCCATAGTAACGATAAACAAATGTCTAACTGTTTTTGGAAATATCAGATAAATCTTATTTTATCGTCTCAAATGTCATTCCTCTTGTTCTTGCACCTTAAGCCACAACAGGACCACCTTTTTCAGTTGTAGTTTTACACTTAAAATCGCTAGTTTTAGTTTAATCTTATTTCTCTTGATCACTTCCTGCCTCCAGATGATGTCACTGATGATGTCAGCAGTTAAAGGGTCTATAGTAAAACTCACTGTCACCATTTGGAGCAACTTCTGCACAGCGAGTGATGCATCAGCACGCCCTGATGCAGAGGTAGTACGTCAATGCTGAAGAGCTCAGGAGGAACACGAGAGATAAGTGAGATAAGTTTACAGAATGTTAAAAGTTTCGGAGAGTTCATACTGTACTCACCAAATCCATCTTGAAGTGGAAGATTGTTACAGTATCATCTCTATAGATTTTGAAGGATGGCTGGGAAAGGGCAAAGAATAAGAAAAGCTCACATAACTATCAAGCATGGTCTGAATTCTTATTTGACTGTATCACAAAAATAGTTCACCATGATCTTTGCTCCTGATGACAACTCCCCTCTTGTATTAGAGTCATCAACAGAGAAGGTCCCACTGGAGGCTTCTTATTCTGACCACTGGTACTGTTTATGAATCTGCAATACAGGTACATAGTACACACATTTATGCAACTGCATTACACATTGGACAGATAAAGTAATACAGGACATATTCAGACAATAAACATGGGTTTATTTTATGAC
This sequence comes from Neogobius melanostomus, assembly GCA_007210695.1. Taxonomy (NCBI): domain Eukaryota; kingdom Metazoa; phylum Chordata; class Actinopteri; order Gobiiformes; family Gobiidae; genus Neogobius; species Neogobius melanostomus. The sequence continues at coordinate 62,227 of VHKM01000324.1, read as the reverse complement.
CATCTTATTTAAATAATTTACAGAGCATATCCCTGTCGACGTCACACTCAGGCCTCCATTTTACAATCTGTAAGAGAAGAAATTGTTTTTAGTGAGGGAAAATGTCAGCCTATGTAACTTTTTAAGTTTAATTTTCACAACTGCTTTCCCTACTTTAGCATATTCATGGCACACGTTTCACAATCAATCTTTAGATAATGATTTTACCAGAGTTTTGTGACACTGTTGATTTAATAATATTAATGTAAATTCTATAATCTCCGATGTGCCTTCATAATAAGTGCCAAGAGCTCCTATCTTAAAGGAATAGGCCACCGTTTTTACATACTGAGTTTTTTTCTTAGTTCGGCCTCCGCACAGTAAAGTGAAGATATCACTGCGCAGATGCCGACAGACGACATAAAGAAAACAGTTTTTGGAAAATAACTAATGTGAAATATGAACAAGTAATGCTCGCTTACCTTGTAAGTGTTGACTTGGCGCTCCTTTCTGCTCCAGGTCAGGGAAAATGTCAGCTCAAGGTGAAGATTCAAGCAGTGCGTGATTGGACAACAGTTTAACACATGTAGTGTGTTATTGTTGACTCGTCAGACCCCGGAAGTGAGCGCTGTGTTGTGCTGCTGTGTTAGCGTTAGCTCTGAACAGAAGTGAGACACTCTTTTCCACCACAACATGTTTTCATCACGTAGTTGTTCTGGAAAATGAAATAAGCAGACAACAGAAAATAACTAGTAGGCCTATGTATCATGTAAAAGTAACTGTACTGATATTCTACATTTTATGAATCATGGACTATATTAGACTTTTGAGTGGAATAAGAAACTGAACTCACACTGAAGCTACTTATATACTGCTGTGTACAACCATGGACTAAAATAACAGCTGTTCACCAGTGGCACTCTTATATTTGCTTTTTCGATTGGTTTGTGCCTTATTATAGCAACAACATTTGATAACTTTGATACATATAAATGTCTTCATGCTTAATCCCATTGTTGGTGAGGCTAACTGGTAAAGTTAGTTTGATATTATCATTTCTAAAGCAAATCAGACAAATAGGGAACTACCCAGAATCAAAACAAACTTCGAATTTTCTTTGGGTCAAACGTGCAACATGACACAATAACACTTGAGGCACAACACGTGTGTCAGTCATTATTTGTATTGACATCAGGCTACACAATAAATATAAATGTACTCACGAGTAGGACAAACACCTGGCTGCCGTTTTAGGAGTCTTTGCCTGGTATCTGTTGATTTCTTTGAGGAGTTTGTGGGAAGTTTCCAGTTCATTGTACTCGCTGGAGCTGGGCCCTCTGGAGCTGAGGCCCTCTGGAGCTGGGCCTCTGGAGCTGGGCCCTCTGGAGCTGGCCCTCTGGAGCTGGGCCGTCTGGAGCTGGGCCCTCTGGAGCTGGGCCCTCTGGATCGGTGCGTTTGGCCCTAAAGCCGTGGTCCTGTGTCAGTCAGATCCTCCGTGGCTCGTCTCCGTCCCGTGTGTGAATCTAAAGAAACCTGCCCGACCAGGAGCAAAGAGCAGCTCCACCACAGGTGACTCCGCAGTAATAAAAGTCAGTGAGTGATTAGACTGGTACGTTTGAAAGGGGCAGAGGTGGGAGGAGTCAGGTACATTTATACTCGAGTAACTTCATGAAAACATTACAGTATTAAGAGATATTTCATAACTAAATTATATATCATTGTTTTGGATGTGAATGTAATATAATGAGTGCAAATAATAAACCCACTTTGCATGTGTTATATATTTAGAGCAATCGAGTCAAGTTCAGTTCATTTACAAGTTTTTAATGACAGATGTTGAAAACCCCTTCTCTCCTTTCAGTTCACATGGGACTGGAGAAGTCAAGAGAAAATCAGTTTCTACATAAACACAAAGCCCATTTTATTCCGCGCAGAGAAACGGTGCAGTGTTGACTTGTTGGTGCAAATGAACATTGGACATTTTACTCAAATCAATCTATTAAACATCAGACTGAAATGAACGGGCTTCGCGCTCGACCGGAAGAGTCGATAAAATGAAGAGCCGATCCAAAGCATAAAGAGGCAAAAGTGGGCGGGGCGGAATAAGGTGAATAAACAACAGAAAAATGGCCAAACTGAAGAAAGCTTGAAACAATCTTTATCATTATGTTAACTATGTTTGAGCAAAAACTGTGTCTAATGTGTCAGATGTACTTTAACAGTTTTAATATCAGAGTGAAAAACAAACAAACTCTCCCTTTACGAAGCTGTACAACCAAATGTGTCTCTGCATTTGACCCGAATGAACGATACCCAGCCGTAGAAAAGAAGCATGTGTTCTTAGCGTTTGTTACATCACATAAAAAACAAAGTGAAAGTATGTGACACATGGAAATCAGCTGATGGGGAACTCTTCTGTCATTACAGTGAGTTCAGAGGAAGATCTTATATAGAAGCTCTTTGGAAACATTCACACCAGTTTGCTTCCTTTAGATAAGGCTCATAATTATGTATTGTCTATTTATTAAGAAAGTCTTGATATCGGTTATTATCGAATGTCGGCAGATTCTCAAACCAGGATCAAAATCAGTATCAGAAGCAAAAAGCCTGATCTCGAATGTTTACATTATTTCATGTTTTGTTTCTCAGAAGTCATGTCAAAATGAAACATAAATCAGACTTTTACGCTCAACAGTTACTTTTATTTCAATAACTATTGGGTCACTACTTTTTACTTTTTACTACATGGCCGCTCTCTCCAACATGGCCGCTCTCTCCAACATGGCTGCTCTCTCCAACATGGCCGCTCTCTCCAACATGGCCGCTCTCTCCAACATGGCCGCTCTCTCCAACATGGCCGCTCTCTTCCGTGTTTCCCAGAGCTCTTCCTGGCTCTGTCTTATTTACATTTGGTTTATAAAATGCTTTACTTCTGTGTCTAACCTTTTCAAAGCTGTTTCTTTCCCAGGTCTCAGAGAGTTTCCCTGAGCGTCGCCGGCTCTCAGCGTAACCCAGTAAATCAGTTCCCGCTCGCTCCTCGTCCGCCTCCTGCGCTCGACCCGCGCCCGCTTCCTCCAACGGCCCCCGAACGCCGCTCCGCCTCCTCGGCTCCGCCCACAGTCGCGTCGACAGCCCCAGGTGCAGTGAGAGCTCCAAATAAGGGGAAATCAATGGGTATTATTGCTTTAACAGAAGTACATAGTGTATTGAAACAGTATAAACAAAGTCATTGACCATTATATCAGTTTGAATTAAAGTCATCTCTTTGTGGGCTTTCAGAACTACAAATAATAACAATTAAAACACAAAACAATGAAAATAACATTGAATACAAATGAAGAGAAATCACTAAAAACAGATCCAGGCTCCTATGACCACGGTTACCACGGTTACCATTCAGCTCTGGACACATTTGAAGGTCAACATATGACTTATTATAATATATAATAGTCTGATGAAGGGCTAAGACCCCGAGACGTCTCTGCCGCTGAGACAAATAAAACATTGATGAGCATATAGTGCAGATCTCTCTTCCATTTTTATAAAGTACAATTGCTGGGTTTCAGGTTCTAGAATGTGATGATGTCACATGACCCAGTGGGGGAGGAGCCAGTTTTTCCTATTAACTGCATTACACTTTCACAAGTCGTATCTAAAAGAAATGTATGAATTCAAAAATGATCATTAATATGAGTCACTGGGTCCATGATCTCTCTGTACAAGACCAAACATTTCCTCAAAAACAAAATCATTTGACCTCTATATAATATTATAGGCCTTTAGAACGCTGTGATGTGACCTGAAACCCAGCCCTTTGTCTTTTCTCAGCGTAGTATTTACTCTCACGGACAATTCATGAGTAAAAAACACAACATGCCACGACAGCTGCAGTGGCGTGTGTGGCCTTTAGGGGCAAAAGAAGTGAGGCTTTTGTTTTGTGTATTTGTGAGGAGGTTACCTTTCGCTGCAGGTGGATTGTCATCAGATTTGTGAGTCCCTGAACTGTAGGAAGGTGATGGATCGAGCCAATCGTACCACAGAATCTCTTTCTCTCACACTAAATGGTAAGGAAACGTACATTATTATTGCATTCATTTGAATAATTAAAGTTCTATTTTCACAAGAATAGTTTCTGTCTTAAATTCCCTTTGAACAAATGTCTGCACCGGGTAATGCTCTTGTGAGTCGGCGTGGAGAGATGTTTGACATGTTGTGCTCAGAATATGTCCCGGCTCTTTCCGCTCTGGTTAGGGACCGTCAACAAATTACTATACGAAACTCCATGGAACACAACGGCTCATTTTTCTTCAATAGCTTTATGGGCATTTGACCCAGTGACCCACTTTACAATATTACTACTAGTGGCCCATAAGGAGTCTCAATATTCAAAAGTGATTTGTGGTGATGGGTATGTGTTTCCCAAAACATACTTCCTTCCCCCTCTGTGAGGCCACGCCCCCTTGTATGACGTGATGCCAACTGTATCTATGTCACTTCCTGTCAGTGTCCAATAAGGAAGTGAAACTACAAACGTCACAAAACTGGCCAAACTAAAGAAAGCTGGGTAGAATCTTTAGCAAATCTTAAATATAATTGTTAATTCTGTTTAAGCATAAATTGTGTCTAATGTGTCAGATGCACTTTAACATTTTAGTTTGATCTCAGAGACTCTCCCTTTACGAAGCTTATTTATTGAGCTTTGAATCCATAAAACAAGGAAACTCATTATACAACAACTGTGCAACAAAATGTGTCTCTGCATTTGACCCGTCCCCAGGCTGATGGTCAGAATCACCTGGCTGGAGGATTCACCTATTGTACATGTTTTTAGCGGTAAGGGAAACCGGAGGAAACCTACGCAGACACGGGGAGAACACGCAAACTCCACAGAAAGGCCCCGTCCAGGTCTGAATTAACCCCATATATAAGGATGTTTTGTCATTATAAACCATGTCTTTTTTATTTTAACAATGAATATTTGATCATAAATGAACTTGTTTTATGTAAAAAAACGAGTAACATTCAAAAAGTGTTTTAACCATGAAGTCATTTGAGCTGGATGCAAATGTTGTGGCTACAGACTGACTGATATGTTTCTATCTGTGAAAGAAACTGTGAAGTGCCTCAGTAGTGACCACGTGGTCAAATCCTGCTCAGACTAGAGGGACATTTTGGAGATTTTCCGAGTAGGACCCGTCTTTGTGAAGCTATAACTCAAAGAGCCTTTATCAGATCAACATCCTGCTTCTACTGCAGCAAGGTCATATCCTAATAAACTAAAACCTACAATATGAAGCTGATCACTCAATACACTTCTTTTGTAGAGACCCTGACATTTTGGGGGAAATTATTCAGAAATTGAAATATTGACATTTTCAGCAGCCTATACGTAAATCCAAAGGTTTACAGTCTGGCACATTTTCGATGATTGTTTGTGGAAATATCGACATGACACAGACCAAGATTTAGCCTCACACATGTTTCCATTGCTGAGTTAGAGCTCTGTAAAAGTGCACACAAATGTAAAACTCACCCACGAGCAGAAAAGGTGCTTACAACTCCCTGTTCTGTAAAGTGTCTATAAAAAGAAAATATTGGTAGTTGGAGCAAATCACTTAGCACGTGTTCATTACACATGTGGAGGAAAGAATGATCCAGATGTGAGACGGTCACGGAGGCTGTGGGTGAAACCACACGGAATGAGCCTAAAAAGAGTGAACATTGTTTCCCTGTTCACCTGCAGCGTCTCACCGTGAAAGAAGAAAAGTAAACTTATGAAATGTCTTTTCTCATTTCTCTGAGGTTTAAAGGTGTGACTTGATTTTGGTGATGAATAATGTTGAATGATAATAAATCAGAGGCGACTTTGACACATAATGAACATAATGATGGAGCCGTTTGTCAGTCAGTCTTTCTGCGTTGTGACTTCCAGCTCTGTCTGCGCTGACACTCGTGCAGTCAGAGCTCTGGTGGAGACGGCCTCGCTCTGTGATGCATGAAGAACCACGCCGCCCCCTGGTGGTCAGGGAGGGTCTCTGCCTGGACATGTGCTTGTGCTTATTCTGAACCCTCTCCTCACGGTGTGACAGTGGGCATGCTGTACATACTGTAAACATTTAAAGGACCTGTTTGAATGAACCACACCGAGCTGTGGAATAAAGTCATGGTGATGTCACACCGTCTGTGTTAGTCACTGATTGGTTGATTTCAGGTTCTAGAATGTGATGATGTCACACTCCCATGTGGGGGAGGAGCCAGTTGTTCCTATTAACTGCATTACACTTTGATTGATTGATTGATTGGATTTATTTGAGTGATTTTTACAACAACATTATAACAGTGCAGAAAACAAACAAAGCAACAAAAAAAAACTCAAAACGAACCGAAGCAAGAAAGCTTATAAGTGCCTACCCCATATTAAAATTAATTTACATTCTGGATACAGTAATACAACACACTTTCACAATAGTATTTAAAAAGAAACTTATGAATAACAAACATGATCATTAATATCATTGACTGGGTCCATTTTTACCTCCCAAATTACCGACATCAGATCCACACGGGAATAGAAACTCTGAGGACTTAAGAAGGGCTTTCTGGGTAAGAGGGAGGAGTTTGATTGTTTACTTTCACATTTCTCCATCTGCTTTAAACATGCAGTTTAATATGTGCAAATAATCAGTGCTAATAATAAATCCACTTTGCATTCATCACATATTTAAATCAATGTTATTAATTCAGTTTATTGAGTGTTTTTTAATGACAGATGTTGAACTCAGGATTCTGTAACAAAAGGATTTAGAAAAAGACAAAGATGTGACGGTGAGTTTCCCTTCATACGGTTTAGTTATTTTATTGTATTTATTTTAACAGGCGTTTGGAGGCGGAGCCACAGTCGCTCCTTTACAGAGGCTTCAGTTTGACTTTGTTTCTATCAACAAACTGGAAAATAATGATTCAGTTATTCTGCTAAAGCTATTGATGAGTTTCACAGTGACGTAAACCTCAAAACGGCCTCAGGAAAAGGTCATGTGACTGAAACTCATCCGTATAATTGAGACTCTGATCCTCAGTCTGACAGAGACACTGAGGAGTCATAATCCCAGAGCATAAACCCAGGGATCAGGGTCTGAGTGAAGGTGGTGTTGAAGGTGTGGAGGTGGATCAGTTCCTCAGAGGAGACTGTGTAGAAGGACAGAGAGCCAGCAGCACAGTCCACAAACACCCCTACTGTCCCAGAGGAGGAGCAGGGCTGAGGGAGGACGGTTCGTTTGTTTTTATGCCAAACAGAGAAACCATCTTTAGAGCACTCCAGACTCCAGGACTGATCATTGTGTCCAAACCCACTGTCATCACCTCCTTTCCTCTCGATTCCTTTGTAAGACACTGATATATGAACATCTCCACTCCACTTGACCTCCCAGTAACAGCGCCCAGTCAGACCAGTTTCACACAGAAGCTGAGGCCATCTCTCAAATCTGTCCTGATGATCTGGATACGGCTGATCTTCTCTCACACATGTCGCCTTCTTGTTGTTGTCAGACAGTTTGAGGTTTATCTGAGCTGTGTTTGGATCCAGAGAGAGTTCAGTGAAATCTGACGGAGAGAAAACACAGCAGCAGTTAGTCCCTGTTCACTCTTTAGAGGAGAACGACATTTATATCGATTTGAAATGGACTGAAAGATTAAAATATAAATATCAATAAATACATGATCGATTTAATTATTGTTTCACTTAAAATAAAAAAGAGGAAACTGTGACATGTTTAAGCCACAGTGTGTAACATTTCACCCCGACAATAGAATAAAATCCGGGCATTAATGAATGTTTCTGTTGTAAAAATGCCTCTGTTCCAAAGGCTTCACAGTATTGTCTGAGTGAAGCTGAGCTTATTTATTTATGTTTCAGTTTAGTTTCTCTTGTGACGTAGCCACATATAACCTGGAATGTTCTGAAGTGTGACATTTAACAAATATTTTCTTTGGTATTAAAACTTGAATTCTTGTTGTGTTGTGCTGTCGCAGATAAAGAAATCTAATGAACATTTACATTTAAACTCTTAGAAAGTGGTTTATAAGGAACTAAACACGTCTGGAGACTTATGAAGGTGTACATTTAGTTTTGTTCCTGTAAATTGCTGATTTAAGAATATTTAAAGACTAAACTTGTTTCTTTTCTAAATAATAAATGTATTTTCCATTCTAATTCTCAAATGACTTTCTTCAAGTTCAAACGTGTTGAAACAAAGTGACTGGATCAAAGTTTGTGACGTGGCACATTAACCCATTTAGGCCGGGAAAGCATTGCTGCATTTCTACCATTAAAGCAGGGGGCGCTCTTGTGTAATTCTACCATTGAGGTGGGTAAGCGTATACGTCAATGTTGGGGTACAAGGGAACCAATAGTTTGGTGTTAATTGGTGAAATATTTGAGGAGATATTGACTTTTTGGGGTTGATGTTTATAGTTTGATTGGATCCAAAGGTTTTCCTCCAAAACGATGAGAAAACAGTTGTTCTGCTCTTTCCATCACGTACTTTTATTGAGAAGTCAAGTGCGGGACGAGAGGAGAGCTGCGTCCTCTCCTCTCGCTGACAGCGCTGAGCAGCAGTGAGGGGAGGGGCTTTCTCCTCCTCCTGGCTGTGTTTACAGCAGGCGTCTCAGACACGCGGCCCGGGGGCCAAATGCGGCCCGCCAGATGATTTCTTATTTATATTATAAATGACATTAAACACGTTAGAAGTACATTTCCCATGAGGCAGCGCACGGTAGCGCTAATGCCGCTGTGGACGTGAGAATGACATCATCAGACAGGGGAAGGGAGATGCGGCGCTTCTGCAGACGACTTATCAACTTTTTTCAACAAAGAAACGGACTAAAAGCAGCGGACAGAGAGAGGAGCTTCTGAAACAGGTGGAGACTGTCAGAACGTGAGGAGAAACTTTAGTTGTTCAGCTAAACATGTGCTGGAAAAGTTACAGCAGCTGACCAATGACCAATGCAAAGAAAACATATCATCATTAGTGCTTAAAAGCATCACAACAGTAAAGTGAGGAGACTTTTCTCTCCATCTCTCTCTTAGAGCCATTATCATGTCAATTCATTTCATCTTTATTAAGGACACATGTGCCAACACATGATCCACAGTTACATTCAAAATAGACAATATGGAAATATATCAAATACTGCAAATAATTACAGCAACATAGACAGTAAAAAATCAATTCTCTAAGTGTAGGTGAGAAAAAGGCCTGAGGCCAATGACTCCACATTATTGAGCTGATCTCAGACACACCAGAGTCTGAATAATGGCATTTGGAGAGTTGCCAAGTCTACACATTCATTTATGTATTTATTTATTTGACAGGGTCATTACAAATGAACACAGTACAAACAAGTTTGTAGCTGATGCTCATTTTCAGCTCCAGTCCCTGGTTGGGCCTTTCATTAAAAACACATTTGTACATTTTGCATTTCTTTCTAAATAGACGAACAGACAGAAACTGGACCTGACTCCTGAAAGATCATTCACTGATGCCCAGAAACTATTTACCAGAAACTAAATGAGATTCATTGTCTGAGTCTGTCATTTCAAATTTAGAAGCTCAGCAAATGTTTGGTTGATTGGAAACCTCTGGAAGCTTAAACATGTGCAGATAGTTAATGTACAGTCTGTTTTAAGGAATATTACAGCAAACAATAAAAAGATGCTAAATCATAATGACTTAAGGCCAGACACTGCAGGTGAATAGGGGAAATAAATAAATGTAGAGATATCGATTTGAAACTTTTGCTGAACATCACTGATATAAATATGAGACAAACATGTGTTTTCTGTCATTTTATGTTTTCATATAAAAATAAGACATTTTGTTCATGAAAATTGACAAAATTGTCGACATTTTGGGCAACGAAAACTAAATAATGGATTGAGCCAGATTAAAATGTTTGGTTTTATTTTATTGACATATTAGTAACAAAGAGTTTTTCAGAGGTATTTTGGAAAAACTGTTTAACTAATCATAAGTGAAAAACTATAAAACTAAAATGCCGCCTTGTTTTTTGGCTTCAAAGCTGAATAAATCAGGCTTGGAATTAGAGATTAAAAAATCCCTCTGAAAAAACCTTCTAAATATTGTTCAGTCCAAGACTGGACAGTGTGAAGTCTGTGTGAGCGACTATAAGGGCTCAGGCTCTGCCCGAGTGGGGCCTTATCCTCATTCAGAGAAAACCAGCCCTGAACGTCTTGTAGCGAGTGCACATGTGCGGCCCCTTCCGCCGCTCTGCCGTATTTTGCGGCTCCCAGAAGGAAAAATACCATATTTGGATTATAGCGTCATCACGGGGACCCTTCAGGACACGTGGATGTAAATCTGTCAATATTATGAATGAATATCCGTGTGAAAGACGGCTTTACGAAGAGGCGGAGCTGCTACTTCCGGGTTATCTCCGCCTCACTCGCGGCAAAAACATCATCAAATAAACATCATACGGGCTAAGTTTAGTCATTTTTATTCTCTGACATGAAAACTAGATGTAAAGGGAGGAAACTAGATACAAATCTCCACTTGGACCACTGTGTGAAAAATCAATCCTTTCACCTGCCGTGTCTCGCCTTAATAAAAAAGCTTTGGTCTGTTGCGGCCCCCGACCAACACTGGGTTTGCATTTTTGGCCCTCGCTCCAAATGAGCTTGAGACCCCTGGTTTAGAGAGATCTGTTTGGAGCAGGCTTTACTCTGCCCTTCCCCATCACCAGCTTTTCATTTATTTATAGCCTCATCATTATTAGACTTATTTCACACATGTTTCTATAGAAACAATCAATTCAATTGTATTTTAAAGAGTGGATATTGTTTTGGGTTTAGAGAGAAGCTGCTAGACATTTTTGAAATGACCTCAAAAGACAAATAACAAAGGTTTAACATAAAGATATAGGCCTATATTTGAGTATAAGAGGCTGTATACTTTATTTCACTTTGCTTTTACATATTTTATTTTTGTCAAGGTGTATCTAAATAAGGAAAGCCACAGGTGTAAGCTCTCAAATCCTTTTTCAATGTTTCCCCCAGAGGGACTATGGAAAGGATTTATTAAGGTAAACAAGTTACTTAGTGCTGCTTTAAACTCTAGATCAGTGTTGGGCATTTTACTTAAAAAGTAATTAGTTACTGTTACAAATTACCTCTCACAAAAAGCAATTTTTGACTTTTGTTTGTGGGTGGGGAAAGGCTTTGGCACACCCGTTTAGGTACTCTTTAAGCAGAACTAAGTAACTCATGCCCTAGAGGCCATAAGCGCCACTGCAGGTGTCGTAGCATGTTGTGTTTTTTTACTCATTAATTGTCCGTGAGAGTAAATACTACGCTGACAGAAAAGACAAAGGGACAGAGGGATATTGTTCATCCAGTTACACCATGGAGATCATTTTTTTCACTCAAACTTGGCTGTAAATACTGTTTAAAGAGGGGGTATTATGCTTTTTTCAATCACATAGCACCAGTCTATACAATGATGACGTAACCTTCTGTTGGTCTGTATATGCAGTAAATTAAAATAACTGCCTTGAATAAAATTGCTCTCTCAAAATGGCTGTACTGAACGTCTTGAAATAGGCCTCTGTCTCTTTAAGAAGCTTTCCGACACGCCCCTTCAGCACACTGCTGTGGCATCTAAACAACACTACTGTGCGGGGAGGGGGCTCTGCTGAGCTGAGGAGCAGTGGTTGGTGGCTTGGCTGGTGACGAAAGGTCCAGAGGCGTCTCCAGGAGGTGGGGGCGTTCACAGGAGGACATAGGAGGACTCAGGCATAGCTACACCTAAAATGGCTGCCATCAGAGTTTTTACTGATTACTCAAAATGCGTGAATGAGTCAAGGCAACACTCAAGGCATGTGTTTAATGAGGGAATGACATAATAACATGATATAAGCTTGAAAAAGTCAATTTTATATAATACCCCCCTTTAAGTGGCGCTAGCCCGCAGTTAGCTTTGCCCGTTAGCCTGTTAGCTTCTTCTTCGTGATTCCATTAGTGTGTATTGGTGACTCCGACCCGGTGGCAGTGAAGTTGCAATTGTGGTTTTCTGTCCAGAGACACCAGGGGGAGATGAAAGACCCCCAATCATCCCATTAACACTTGTATTACCCCAGAGGGACTACAGAAAGCAACACAGACAGTGTTTATATGAGGACTCTGTTTCCAGTGTTGGGGAGTAACTGAATACATGTATTTAGAATACTCATTTTGAGTAACTGTATTCTGGTCAAGTTAGCCTCTTATTTGAGGGTAATTAGAAAACAATTACTTTCCAAGTATCAAAGCAAACATTGCAGTTTATTAATGATTATATTTCAGTTTCATATTCATAGTTCTCTGTTATTTTGGGCTGTGGGCGTTTGCAAAGTGCTTTAATGCATCTGAATTAGTGGTAAATAAGTTCATAACAGGAGGTGTAACAAGTGTAGCTGCACGTTTTTAACCATACGCCGATTTTATGCATAAATATAATGAAAATCAACAGGAAAGTTTTCTAAGTATTCAGAATACAGTACTCTGATTGGACAAAGTAATGGAATACATTACTAAATACATGTTAAGGAAATTATTCAGTGTTCTGTAACTAAATACAATTCTCCCAACACTGTCCGTTTCCCAGAATGCTTTGTGTGAACGTTATACTCACACTTCCTGAGTCCTGGTTTTAACCTCTCAGCTCCAGCAGGATCCAGACTGAGGAAACACACTTCAGTTAAACAGGGCATGCAGATGATGTCACACAAGAACAACAAAACACAGCCTCACTGTTATAGGGTCATTTTGTTGCCGTTGAATCAGGGACCTGTTTTAAATTGATCGTTACATCTGTATGAATAAACAGTGAAGCCCAGCACAATACTAAAGTATGGTGAGGTACACAGCGGTGGCGCCAGACAGTTGTCCCAGGGGGTGCTGAGGTCTTTCTTGGGGTGCTCACATTTTTTTTTGGGGGGGGGGGGCGATCAGACAACATAACACATATAATGAAGTTTGCACCTTGAATGTGTAATTTTCTGTTCACAACTGCCTCTGAGTAAACAGAACAGCAGTGTTTGGGCTGCAAAGGCGTGGTGAGCAGTAAAGGTGCTGTGTGGAGGAGGAGGACGCTCTGGACCTGCCTTTAACTCCAGCGGCACCGAGGAGCCTCCGTGAGACGGTTTTATGTTTTTGTGCTTCAGCCGCGCTCACGTCGCTGTATCAAAAGTGCACAATAATAACCTCTGATTTCAGCGTCTGACTTTATAACATCAGTCTAACTTCAGCTCATTGATCAAATTTAGTGAACGACTGTAATAATGACCCTGGAGTCAGACTCAGCTCGACTCCTGGGCTGTTTCCCAAAGCGTAGGTGCCTTTCCTTTCCTTAGTGTTGAAGGCAGTGCCTCCAAACTCACTTCCTTCTTTGGTCCTGCCTTGGTCCAAAAAGAGCTGCTTATGGAACACACTTCAGAGGAAAAAGGAAGTGACATCACAACATAAAAAAGAAGTTATGTTTTATCCAGAGGAGAGGGGATTCTGCGCTGGGGGGTGAAAGGGGTGAAAGTATAATTATATTTTTACAGACTTAAAAATAAATAGATAAAAAGTAGTCAGAGACGATGACACTTTTAAAATAAAACTCGAAAGGGAGACTAAAAACTTTACTATTAAATATTTGAAACTACCTTAGATCAATCTTATTCAATTAAATTCAATCAATGCCCATGAAACAAATCAAGTTCTTTGCTGCTCCATGAAACAGTGAGATCTGCTTCAGTAACTGCGTTTCCATCACTGGATTTTAATGCACATTTTGAAGTTTCGCATTCATAAGGAGTGATGGAAACACCACATTTTGCATTTAAAACTCTTAATTCACATAAAAACTTTATCCGCTCGCATGAGGTGTTTTTTGATTTGTGCGCATAAGCATTAATGGGCATTTTGGAAGATGGAAACAGTTTTTTCGCATAAAGTTTGACGTAGTGAATAAAAAGTACACGTGACTGTTGGCATAGCCGACCTGTGGACAGAAGTGAAGAGGAAAAGTCCATCAGTAGCAGGTCGTCTCTAGTCCAAACATATTTCCCAGATGCAGAGGCTCAAACATCGCTGTTTCTGCTGCAGCATTTATGCTACAACACTGTCTGCAACTATAGACCAAGTTAGCCACACAACACTTGCCCAAAGACACAGACGCCGCCTGATCCTCATTAGAAAACGTAGTAAACTCACTCTGGGATAGTTTTTGTTTGTCCAGCCTTTACAGGTCATGCGAGACTTCAGAGTAGTAGCAGTGAGTTAAGATACTTCTGCTTAGCTTTAGTGTCGCCTAAATGAACATTCATTCATGACATTACGAGTAAAACAAACAGCTAATTCCAACATGGTAAATTAATTTGGCCAAAAACATTACAAAAAAGCTCGTACTTCAAGTGAAATCACAAACGTACAGTGCACCCTCTGCTGGGTAAATGCTGCAATTGTGCCATGCAGCTGCTTTCTGTAACCATGGTAACCAAAGCCACGATTTGCAAAAACTCTTGAATGGAAACGTGTGAAATGTGCTTTTGTTATTACGCATTTATTATGCTCATTTTAGACAGATGCACATTTTCTCTGATGGAAACACAACTTATATTTGAATCAAATAATATAATTTCAAGTAAACAAACAAATCATAGGTTAATTGTTTCTATTATTGACTAAAAATATTTTTTTAAACATGCCTTGTGTATTAAATGCGCTGTATAAATAAAGTTGCCTGGCCTAAAATTATTTGTTTGACCAAATTGTGACAAAAACGTTGCTTTTTTTGTAAAGGACACAACTAAAATGAACTCTGGCTGCAGAGCTATTAAATAAGTCAAAGCAAGTATTTTTCTTAAAGTGGAATTTAAATGCTTTTACAAGTCACACAAAAACACCTTTTTTCTTTTTTCTTTCTTGACAGCTGTGATGCATTATGGGTGATTTTGGCTGGAGCAAGGCAGCGAAGGCTACACTGATGTATCCTTGGTATATTAGCCACATGCTAAACAAAGGGAGGACACAGGCCTCCAGACGACTTGAACATTAGAACAGCACTTGGGCAGCGAGTGATGATGTGGCTGCCTGACCACGCCCACTTCAGACCAAGGAAAGGCGAGGATCCTAAGCTTTGGAAACAGCTCTGCTGTGGCCGAGCGCTCTGACGCACCGCCACATTAACATCACACTGGAACTCGGACAATAGCCTGTCCTTTAGTCATTAAACCTGTCCTACTCACTCCTTTTCAGGTTAAACGTCCGAGGAATGTTTCTACAGATAACTAGTGCTTCTTTGATTAAGTGGCCAAAAACTCAGGAGGTGCTCAAGCACCCCCTTATTTAAAGATCGACACCAAAACATGAGCTAATGTTGTCACTGAGACAGATGCTTAATGAATCTGAATGGACTTCTAAAATAAATAAAAATCCAGTTTCTTACATTTAATGTTTACTCGGTAAATGAGAGTAATAATGTCCTAACTGTAATGAATGTGTCCTCACCTGAGAGTGGAGAGTGAGCAGTGGGGCTCCTCCTGTAGAGCAGTCAGGAGCTTTACTCCTGTGTCTCCTGGATGGTTGAAGCTGAGCTCCAGGTCTGTCAGATGGGAGGGGTTGGACCTCAGAGCTGAGGCCAGAGCAGCACAGCCTTCCTCTGAGATCAGACACCCTGACAGTCTGAACACACAGGGTTAAACAGAGTCATAGAAATGACAAACTCACAGAGATGAAGAGTAACCCTCTGACCTGAGCTGCTCCAGTTTACAGTGAGGACTCTTCAGTCCAACAGACAACATCTTCAGCCCTGAGTCCTTCAGGTCGTTGTTACTGAGGTCCAGGACTGTCAGACTAGAGGAGCTGAGGACTGAGGACAGAGCTTCACAGCTGCTCTCTGACAGGTTACAGCTGCTCAGTCTGGAGGAGACGGAACATTTACAATAAGACACAAAGTTACACAAACACAAAAATAACAACTGGATTTAAAGAGGCTGTTAGGCTTTTGCAGGTGTTTA
This sequence comes from Neogobius melanostomus, assembly GCA_007210695.1. NCBI lineage: Eukaryota > Metazoa > Chordata > Actinopteri > Gobiiformes > Gobiidae > Neogobius > Neogobius melanostomus. The sequence continues at coordinate 46,189 of VHKM01000324.1, read as the reverse complement.
AATCTGAACAGAAAGAGAAGCTTCTGCATTTCAAATTGAGTGAATAACGTTGTGTACTTGCAACTCAGTTTAATGCTTTGCTGCCGTGCTGTTGTGACATCATCACATACCCTCTATAACCTCAAACACATCTTGAACAATATTTTACATCTCGTTGGTTAGAAAATGCCACATTGATCTAAAATGTCCAGTGGTTTCCTTCCTGGGGCTCAGGAGGAACAGGAGGAGCGTCGCATAAGCTCCAGCAGCTGTGCTCAGAACAGCCACTGGAGAAGATTCAAAGACTATTCAAAGATGTGCAAGTGGCTCGAAGCACAACTTCAGCAGGCTCTAAATTCACTTTGTTTCTAGTTGGCGCTTGTTGTTCTGACTCTGAACTTTAGGAGCAGAGACGATTGTTTAAAAGAGTCAGAATAAGAGTCAGGACACACTTTCCCCGCCCACCTCCTCCTCTGATTGGTCCTCTGTTCAGTCAGTCACTCTCTGTCAGCCAATCAGAGTCACTGCTGCTGAGGTCGTGCTCGTTCTCACTTCCTGAAACACTGAACTAATTCAGCAGCTTTTTGGAAAGAGACGATGGTCACACAGGCGTTATTTCAGCTCCTGTTCAGGCTGTTCTGATGAAGGAACAACATTGTAACATGTTTAACTAGAGCTGCACCATTTGGATAAAAAAACTAAATGTGATTTTCCTGTGGTTTTAATATTTTATATTTAGCCTGTGTTTATTTTTCATGTGTCTGAGCATTGAGCATAAACTTCTAAACTGCTGTTAAACATCACGGTGCTCAGTTATTACATTTCAGCTTCATCAGCAACAAGATACAAATCTGCAAAAAGCAAAGAGGCAAGAGTCTTAAGAGGGAACATACTTAGTTCTAATCATTCTCTAATAAACACAGCACTCTCTTCCTTCCTGTTCAGTGACATAAATACATTCTCTGAATCAAAAGCGGCAAAACCAACAGCCAAAGGCAGCGAGGCTCCATCATTCTGATTGGAGAACATGTCTGTCACTCAAACAGTGGAGGGCAAGGCCTAAAAAAACAAACCCTCAGCCCTTGAGGTTACGTTACAGCAGCAGCTCAAACCTCAGTTTCAATGTGATAAAGGTTAATCATGCAGCTTTATGTTTAAAGCTCTAAAAGTGTTTTTACCTTTGACTGGAATCACATTATAAAACATTGTTCAGATTCAAAACTCAGGTTTAAACACTATGAGCTATATTTTCCTGAAGCAGCACAGTTTCTGTACAGTAATCTCATAAAAACACACGATCTACTTGTTCTTAAAGAAAAACTGACACTGGGATATTTTAATCATATCTTAAAACCTTACAGACCAATAACAATAACTGTGTTCATGTATTTAACAAATAATGAACATTAATTTTAAAAGAAAAATAAACCCTCTGACCTGAGCTGCTCCAGTTTACAGTGAGGACTCTTCAGTCCAACAGACAACATCTTCAGCCCTGAGTCCTTCAGGTCGTTCTTACTGAGGTCCAGGACTGTCAGACTAGAGGAGCTGAGGACTGAGGACAGAGCTTCACAGCTGCTCTCTGACAGGTTACAGCTGCTCAGTCTGGAGGAGACGGAACATTTACAATAAGACACAAAGTTACACAAACACAAAAATAAGAACTGGATTTAAAGAGGCTGTTAGGCTTTTGCAGGTGTTTAAATCTGAACAGAAACAGAAGCTTCTACATTTCAAATTGAGTGAATAACGTTGTGTACTTGTCACTTAAGTTAATGCTTTTGCTGTTGCTGTTGTGACATCACTCACATACCCTCTATAACCTCAAACACATCCTGAACAATATTTTACATCTCGTTGGTTAGAAAATGCCACATTGATCTAAAATGTCCCAGTGGTTTCCTTCCTGGGGCTCAGGAGGAACAGGAGGAGCGTCATATAAGCTCCAGCAGCTGTGCTCAGAACAGCCACTGGAGAAGATTCAAAGACTATTCAAGATGTGCAAGTGGCTCGAAGCACAACTTAGTTGGTGCTTGTTGTTCTGACTCTGAAATTTAGGAGCAGAGTCGATAATTAAAAGAGACAGAACAAGGCGGCGTGAGGTGTTTCACCAATGAAGAGTCAGCACACACTATCCCCGCCACCTCCTCCTCTGATTGGTCCTGTGATCAGTCAGTCCACTCTCTGTCAGCAATCAGAGTCACTGCTGCGGTCGTGCTCGTTCTCACTTCCTGAAACACTGAACTAATTCAGCAGCTTTTGGAAAGAGACGATGGTCACACAGGCGTTATTTCAGTCCTGTTCAGGCTGTTTTTGATGAAGGAACAACATTGTAACATGTTTAACTAGAGCTGCTCCATTTGGATAAAAAAACTAATTATGATTTTTCTGGACCGATTATTGTGAATCCGATTTTGTGTAAATTTATATTTAGCCTGTATTTAATTTTTCATGTGTCTGAGCATTGAGCATAAACTTCTAAAACTGCTGTTAAACATCACGGTGCTCAGTTATTACATTTCAGCTTCATCAGCAACAAGATACAAATCTGCAAAAAGCAAAGAGGCAAGAGTCTTAGAGGGAACATACTTAGTTCTAATCATTCTCTATTTAACATAGCACTCTCTTCCTTCCTGTTCAGTGACATAAATACATTATCTGAATCAAAAGCTGCAAAACGCTGTTTGTTTTAAGAAAATCCGCCTCATATTTACGTCAAAAACCTGCAGTGAAGATGTTACAGTTGGACGAGGCTAAATACAGTGATACGAGCGTACGGTGATGAACGGAGGAGTTTGTCTGTTTTTAACCACCTCGACCTGCTCTGTGAGGAAATGATGATTCTGTGACTCAGTCCGACTCACAGGTCGTGAGACTTTGTTTCTAGCGTGATAATAGTTTGCAGTTGCTCTGCAAACTGCAAACTGATTGGAGAACATGTCTGTCACTCAAACAGTGGAGGGCAAGGCCTAAAAAACAAAACCCTCAGCCCTTGAGGTTACGTTACAGCAGCAACTCAAACCTCAGTTTCAATGTGATAAAGGTTAATCATGCAGCTCTATGTTTAAAGCTCTTAAAGTGTTTTTACCTTTGACTGGAATCACATTTATAAAACATTGTGCAGATACAAAACTCAGGTTTAAACACTTTGAGCTACATTTTCCTGAACGTTTCAGTACAGTAATCTCATAAAAACACACAATCTACTTGTTCTTAAGAAAACTGACACTGGGATATTTTAATCATATCTTAAAACATTATAAACCAATGAGAACAACTGTGTTCATGTATTTAACAAATAATGAACATTAATTTTAAAAGAAAATAAACCCTCTGACCTGAGCTGCTCCAGTTTACAGTGAGGACTCTTCAGTCCAACAGACAACATCTTCAACCCTGAGTCCTTCAGGTCGTTGTGACTGAGGTCCAGGACTGTCAGACTAGAGGGCTGAGGACTGAGGACAGAGCTTCACAGCTGCTCTCTGACAGGTTACAGCTGCTCAGTCTGGAGAGAACACACTGTTTTAGGAGAAGTTTAGAAGGTTCATACTTACATAGACCTCACTCACAGAGCTTTGTTGGAGGCTTTGACCACTGGCAGCAGCCTCAGCAGAGCCTCCTCTGAAGCACAGTATTTCTTCAGCTCAAACTGCTCCAGAGCTTCTTCTGATGACAGTAAGATGAAGGCCAGAGCTGACCACTGAGCAGGAGACAGTCCACCTTCAGACAGACGTCCTGAGCTCAGGTACTGTTGGACCTGCTCCACCAGAGAACCATCATTCAGTTCATTCAGACAGTGGAGCAGGTTGATGCTTCTCTCTGCAGACACTTCCTCACTGAGCTTCTGCTTGATGTACAAAGCTGTTTCCTGATTGGTCTGGAGCTACTTCCTGTCTGTGTCAGCAGACCTTTGAGAAGGCTCTGATTGGTTGGCAGTGAAAGACCCAGGAGGAAGCGCAGGAACAAGTCCAGGTGTCCGTTTGGACTCTGTAAGGCCTGGTCCACAGCCGTCTGGTGCAGATGTTTCAGTTTAGGGTTTGACTCTGAGCAGAGTGAACTTCTGTGTTTTTGTGAGAGCAGGTTGACTCCAGTGTCGACGAAGGTCTGATGGACATGAAGAGCAGCCAGAAACTCGTGCACACTCAGATGGATGAAGCAGTAGACCTTGTCCTGGTACAGGCCTGGCTCCTCTCTAAAGACCTGTGTGAAGACTCCGAGTACACTGAGGCGGCTGCAGCGTCCAGCCACACTCGCTCAGGTCACTCTCGTAGAAGATCAGGTTTCCTTTCTGCAGCTGCTCAAAGGCCAGTTTTCCCAGAGACTGCACCATCTTCCTGGTCTCTGGACTCCAGTGTGGGTCTGTCTCAGATCCTCCTTCATACTTGATGTTCTTGACTTTGGCCTGAACCACCAGGAAGTGGATGTACATCTGAGTCAGGGTCTTGGGCAGCTCTGCTCTCTCTCTGGTTTTCAGCACATGCTCCAGGACTGTGGAGAGGATCCAGCAGAAGACTGGCATGAAGCACATGATGTGGAGGCTTCGGGACGTCTTGATGTGGGAGATGATTGTGTGGGCCTCGTCTCTGAACCTGTTCCTGAAGTACTGCTCCTTCTGTGGGTCGCTGAACCCTCGCACCTCTGTCACCATGGAGACGCACTCAGCAGGGATCTGATTGGCCGCCGCGGGGCGTGTGGTTATCCAGAGGCGAGCGGAGGGAAGCAGGCTCCCCCTGATGAGGTTCACCAGCAGCTCCTCCACTGAGGCGCTCTCTGTGGGCTCCGTCAGGGCCTTGGTTTGGGTGAAGTCCAGAGGAAGTCTGCACTCGTCCAGACCATCAAAGATGAAGAGGAGCTTCAGCTCTTCAAAGCTGCTCACTTCTTCTGTTCCTCTAAAGAAGTGATGGAGCAGCTGCACCAGGCTGAAGCTCCTGTCCTTCAGCACATTGAGTGCTCTGAAAGTGAAGGGGAACAGCAGCTGGACGTCCTGGTGGGCTTTGCCTTCAGCCCAGTCCAGACTGAACTTCTGAGTGAGCAGTGTTTTCCCGATGCCAGCCACTCCCTTTGTCAGCACTGTTCTGACGGGCGCCTCTGTGTCCGCGGGGCTTTAAACATGTCTTCACATGTGATGGCTGTCTCTGCTCCGCCTGGTTTCCTGGAGGCTGTTTCCATGTGTCTGACCTCATGTTCCTGGTTGACCTCTGAGGCCCCTCCCTCTGTGATGTAGAGCTCTGTGTAGATCTGCTGCAGGAGGGCGGGGCTTCCTGCTTTAGCCACGCCCTCAAACACACACTGACACTTCTGTTGCAGCTCACGCTTCAGTTTACGCTGAAGAACTCAGAACATCTCCTGAATGAAGACACAGACAGAGCCTGAGTCTCAGAGAAGATCAAATGACTGAGTGAAATGGACCTACTGCTCCACAGACGCTCAGCCAGCTCCTTCTAATGCCTCCTCCTCAGGAAGTTCACAGTGATCTTCAGAAAAGCCTCTCCATCCTCATCCTCCACAGGCTCTAAGCATTCTGGGTAATCTGTGCTCAGAACCTTGTGGAGCTTCTTCAGCTCCTTCTGGACAAAAGTGAAGATGTCCTCCTCAGAAGCTGCACAGACACTTAGAAACAACACAATGCAGTCAGTGTCAGATCTGTGTGAAACAAGTCCATTCATCTGAACATCTCCAAACTTCAGTGAAGGACACACCTTAAATATGGAGTCCAGCTGAGTGTGATGTTGCTGAGCTCTGAGCTCTGGAGCCTGCTCCACTCTGTGACAGAGACACAACAACACCTCAGGATTCAGCTGTTTCTCTCACACTTTCTAACCTCATTAAACCACTGTCTGTCCTTGTGTTTAAACAAACTGAATCTTACAGATCTGAGGAAAGTTCAGGTGTCCCCACATGGACTGGTCGCTCCTGAGGGACTCACAGTTGGGGCCTGGTTCAGAACCGTCTGGTGTGACGTCAACAGTGGGTCTAACACAGACAAACACATTTACAATAAACATTAATAATTCATGAAGATAGTCCTCAATCATCCAGGTAGGTAGATACATCACAAAGGCGTACTTTACATCGACATTACGAGAATCATCCAATTATCTTCTTTTATCTATCTGGGTGACAATCTTTGTCTTTAATCAGAGTTTGACAAGTTTTGCCTGACTGCAATCTGCAGCACCTGTTGTGCTGGAGTTTATCACCAAGCCAACATCTAATGTTGGCTTGGTTCTAATCGAATTAACATCTTTGGCCTTTGAAGAAGAGAATTTGATGCTTCTCGAAACGTCGGCAACTATGTGTAATAAAAACATGTCAGATGAAGAGTAACCTTTTGTAATGTATTAAATATTTATATCAAATGTGATGGATTTATTTGGTTTATTTGAAGATAAAAAATAATGAGAGATACATTACAGGTAGATTAGATTAAGGTACAATGCAGGCAGTGTTAATTTCGTCGACTAAAATATTAGTCTTAATTTTAGTCAAAGTGATATTTTTAACGACTAAATTGGACTAAAACTAAATTTAAGATTTTCATGAGATTAAAACTGTGACTAAAATGTCCAGATATTGTAGTCGACTAAAATAAGACTAATAAAAATGAAAAGGAGAGACTAAAATCATCCAAACTTCTATTGACAGTCTGAAAGAGCCTCAGATCATGTAAATCCTCTGCCAAAGGAGCAGCTCTGAGCTTTGCTCATGTGGAGCAGCTCCATGAAGCAGAGGAGCTGATTAAATATGATTATAATGAATATTATAAATGCAAAGTCGACTCAATGTGTCTTAAATTTAGTCGACTAAATTGACTTGAAATTTTATTCGACTAAAACTAGACTAAAATTGAAGATATTTTGTTGAATTCATTTCGACTAAAATTGAATTACATTTTCGTCAAAAGACTAAAGGCCTATTCATACTCCACAAGACGCGAGAACTTTGTTCTTGTTCTTGGTGCAAAAAGAACGAGAACAAAGTTCGTCTGGACTCTGACATTTCATACTCCACAAGACGTGCTGCTGCCGAACTGCCACGCCCCTTTTCGGCAACCAAAACAATCAAGGAATCACAGAAATAAAACGAACCATTTCAGTTCAAACTATTATAAAATGTATCAGTCACGGTATTGCAAACATTTTAAAGATTGACTTCATGTTTAGCACATAGCTCCCGCTGGTATATTACATTAGAAAACATTAACGTTAAAAGCTTACCCTCCGTTTCACTCGGTAAAATCATGTTGTTTGACGTCTGTGTCCGCTCTCAGTACAGGCGTTGTCCATCCAAGAACCTTCATTGAACATGTTGGTTGACGTTTCCCGGTGTTTGATGATTGGCTCTAAGGTGAACAAGCTTGGTATCCCTCTGCCCACGAGCCTGACCACTTTTTTTTTTATCACTCGCTTCTTTCACGCAGGTAGCGCCAGGCTCTTCTGCTTTCCTCTTCGTCTTTGCCCAAAACGTTCACATGTTTCTCTCCAGGAATTGTTTGCCATTTGCGTGTCCTTGTAATCCTCCAGCAAAGTGTTTTACTGCCGTGAGCGGTGCTTCAAAACTATCCATGTTGTCTCCCATTATCCGCACCGGTGTTGGGAAGTAAACATTGGATTCTCGCTTCCCGGTTCGGCCAAATTAACCCCGCCCACTGAAAATCCAGCCAATCACAGCGAGAGTTCCCGCAGCCCTACCGAAAAAAGTTCTGAACCGAAGTGTCAGCAAGAGCTGCCGAACAGGAGCTGCGAGAACAAAATGACGTCATTTTCTTCTCGCAGCTCTGGGTGAGAGAAGAAAGTTCTCGCGTCTTGTGGAGTATGAATAGGCCTTAAGACTAAAACTAAATTAAAATATGTTGTCAAAATTAACACTGAATGCAGGTTTATCAAACACTTGATTTAAAGTAGGTAAATAGTTAAATTATTTACAAGCTGTTTTTCCTCTTCCGTCTACAGTCCATTATTTGGATTTTAGTTCCTGATCCTTTGTGATTGAAATAACAGCAGAGCAATTGTGATTGTCACCAAGTAATAAAAAAGGTCAACATTTACTAAAGATGCCTTTGTTTCCTTCAGTAAATCTTTGATAGTCCTTCCCTTTACATTACAATAATATACACAGAGTCAAAGCTCACCGCTCTGTCATGAATATTATTGGTCTGTCCATAGACCAGTCACTGAGGGACTCACAGCTGGGACCAGGTTTATACGGAGGATGTTCCTGGAGGATCCTGAGACAAAGAAAACCCTTCAGTGAAACATATGGGACTGTTCTGGATCAGACTCAGAAAAGCAGTGTACGAAATACAAGGCAACTCAATGTGCCACAGAAGTCAGACCAAGTCCAGACTAGGATGCCATGGTTTCTGGAACCAAGTCACTAAATGTTTTAAGTGTAAAACAGCAGAGGCCGTTTTAAAACAGGGACCAGACACAAACTGGCACCAGAACCATGATGGAAAATGGCAATAGAACACTGGAGACATCATGGAAACCGTTGTCATGGGATACTGTGAAAAATTACTTGACAACCAAGAGCTTAAACAAACAAAGAAACGGTAATAGGTGGCGTTCACGATTTATAATGTGATGATGTCATAAAGTCAGGTGGAGGGCAGGGGCCAATATAACTCTATGGGAGAAATACAGTTTTTGTAAGAAATCTCCTAAACTAAAATTGACAAATGCTTTAGCTCATCAGTGTTTGACAGTGATTCACAAACCTGTGATATTATGTTTATGTCATGTTTTTGAACATTGTCACCACTTTTTGACACCTTTCAGGGAAAATAATTAGACATTTGTTCATATGTGCTTGAGAGGAGACAATGAATTTTGTGACAGTTTTTGTTTCATGAGGATTCTTCCAGTAATGACTGTGATATGAACCAAAAACAAAGACATTAAAATCTGCATTTTGTCAGTTACTGCAATTACAGTAGTTACCGCCATGGAATTTTCAGTTTCCCTCCACCTCAATTTTAAACTATGGGCTTTTTAGAATGTTGTGATGTCACGTGAACGCAACCTATTAGCTAAACTGTGGTAACAGCAGAAAGTGAATGATATATTTTAAGGACATATAGTTGAGTGTTTGAAAATTAAAAAATATTTGAAACCAGGACCAGGTCGAGACTTGAACCAAGACCAGCATCAAATTTGAACAAAGGCAAAGACCAGACCAGGTCCACAACAGGCCCAGACAAGGTCCAGAACAGGTTTAGACAAGAATCCTCCCATGTTCAAACAGACTCTTTGAAGGATTTCAACACTTTCAAGGCATTTCAAGGATTTTTCTGGGACCTTCTGCAGCAGCACTTTTTCAGAATCAATCGCAATGGCTTCAACCATTGCAAAAGTTTCTAGTTGTGATTGTCACAAAGCAGTAAAAACATTACATCATCATCATTTACAAAAGATGCCTTTGGTTTATTGATTTATTTTGGTAGGGGCAGTGCATGTTAATGAAAAAGCCACACCGGATTGTAGCCTTGGGCTAATTTTCATCCATCATCCCCAATCGTCCCCCATCGTCCCTCAAAACACACTCTCATTCATCCTGGCCTATTGTACATGTTTTTTGTCCTAGGGGAAACCAGAGTACCCGGAGGAAACCTATGCAGACACGGGGAGAACATGCAACCGCCACACAGAAAGGCCTGGTCCCTAGTGGGAATCGAACCCAGACCTTGTAGCTGTGAAGCACAAGCGCTAAACGCTGTACTACTGTGCACTTGGTTTCTTCAGTAAATCTTTCCAATATTCTTCCCTTTATGTGACAATAATATTCCATAATAAAGAGAGTCATCACTCACCGCTCTGTCCTGCAGTTTATTGGTCTGTCCATAGACCAGTCACTGAGGGACTCACAGCTGGGACCAGGTTCAGACGGAGGATGTTTCTGGAGGATCCTGAGACAAAGCAGAAAACACACTTCAGTGAAACACATGGGACTGTCCTGGATCAGACTCAGAAAAGCAGTGTACGAAACGAAACAAAACGATACAATACGATACAATATACTTTATTAATCCCAAAGGAAATTCAGTTCATCAGCTGCACAAACAAGTCACACATAAAAACATTGGATTAAAAAACTAGAAAAAAAAAAATAAATAGGACAGTGCAGAGAATAAAAATGAAATATTTATATCAAATGTGATGGATCTTGGTTCATTTGATGATAAACAATTGAGATAAATTACATTAAATTAAGTTACAATGCAGTTTTATCAAACACTTAAAAGTGGATAAAAAGCTAGAATTATTTACAGGCTGTGTTTCATCCTCCATCTACAGTCCATTATCTGGATTTTAATTCCTGATCAATTGTGATGAAATAACAGCACAGTAATTGTGATTTTCACCAAGCAGTAAAAAATGTCAACATTTACTAAAGATTCCTTTGTTTCCTTCAGTAAATCTTTCCAATATTCTTCCCTTTATGTGACAATAATATTCCATAATAAAGAGAGTCATCACTCACCGCTCTGTCCTGCAGTTTATTGGTCTGTCCATAGATCGGTCACTGAGGGACTCACAGCTGGGACCAGTTCAGACGGAGGATGTTTCTGGAGGATCCTGAGATAAAGAAGAAAACACACTTCAGTGAAACACATGGGACTGTCCTGGATCAGACTCAGAAAAGGATCATCTACTCCATCACATAAACAATATAATCTGATCAATTAAACTAATTCTACTCTTAAGTCTTGCACTTTTAGATTTGTGTTTATTTTTCATTTCGTGTTTTGACAGTGGTGTAGTCTACGTGATACGCAGGTATACGCCGTATAACCACTAAGAAAGCCCCAGAATGTCCGTATACCCACTACAAATGGCCCTGTGATACGTAACAGTGAAAATAAACCAAGCACTCGCTAAAATGTTCCTCCTGTTATTTCAAAAGCAGACAGTAGCCAGCCACCATTGCCGTAGTTGTGTACACTGTGTGTGTGTGTTTTGATTGGGTGATTCTGGATAGTGGGAGGAGGGAGAAACAAGAAAGCAAGTGAAGAGCGACATATAGAAGACGTGAATCATGCCTCATGGCAAAGAAAAGTGTTGATTTTTGGCACAGAAAATGAAACGGTAAGTAGTCTTCCAATGCACCACTAGCTGGTTTTGCATCTAGCTGTCAGTAAAGCTAACTCGTGAATTCTGTGGAGCCAAGCCATGTGTGTGTGCGTGTGGATAATAAAATTAGAAATGCTTTTGCTACAGTTTCTGTATTATTTCTTTTTTTTATAAATGTGAATTCCTCCTGGCCAGCCCTGTGGACCGAAAGTCAGGCTAGGGAATTTAAAAACAGGCATCCTTGGTTAGAATGGAAGGACAGAAAGTTGGGTGAATACCAGTCAACATGCAAAACTGCAGAACAATGACTCCTGTCAGATGTGTTAATAAAAGTGTAGCATATTTTTGTAGGAATTAATGTAGATGTTAAGAGCAGTTTTAAGAATAGCTTCTAAAATGTGATATTTAAGTTGTAGCTTTAAAGGTGGAAATAGTGCAGTGTTACTTTGAAAAACTAGTGTTATAACATTTTAACCATGTTTTAATGTACTTTCAGGTTGTGGAGTGTGCAGGGCTGTCAGAGCAACTGCTGTCTTGACAGACTGATCATGATGACTTGATTGAACTTCAACATGGGCACAAATCCTCACTTAAGGAACAGTTGCACAACAATTGTGGAACATGTGGCAAAAGAAATGCAGACAAAAATTGTCATTAAATTATCCAAAGTATCATTACATAAACTGGCCGTTCTTATTGATGAGGCAACTTCAGTCCACAAATCTGCAATGAGTGTAAATATAAAAGCTTGTGTAAATGGATCTGCTCCTGAGTTCATGTTTTTAGAGCTAGTGGAACTGGAGAGTCAAGGAGCTGAGAGCATTGAGAATGCTTTATTGACCTGTTTAAACAATGCAGGGTTCAAGGATTCAACATTTTGAAGATCAAGCTATGACTGGTATGCGAGATTATGTTGAGAACTCTAATGCTGTGTTCAGACCAAACACCTCCAAAATGTCAGGTTTACATTTAAAATACATGGGGGACGTGCCTCGAGGAGCGTCAAGAGGTCCCGGCAACAAGAAAACTTATTTGAGTGGCCAGATCTTGCTGGGAATGTGTTTGGGCCTTGATGATGCACAGAGCAATCCCAGAGCTGCTACAAGCCAATCGACTAATAACGCCAATAAAGCCCTTAACTACACAGAACAGCCTTTATGATGGTCACACACTGAGCTGGATTGACACATTTGTGGTTTGTTGCACACTTTCTTTTTTTTTAATCAACAATGAGCTTTTTAGGCAATCGCAACAAGCTAATCGGGCTAACTTAGCCTATAGCAACTTGCCACCAATGTCCCTTCAACCGTATGGGCTGGATATGAGCTTAAATACTGGGGAGATCCTGCGTAGACCATGGGGTATAGTTAAAGATCCATAGGACATGGCAGGAGCAAAGAGGGAGACTAGTTAGCCTCCAAACAACTGTAGTTTTCAGGCAAGAGCTGCTTCCAAGATGGCTACGAACGCACTCTGAGCTGACGCGCGGCCAGGGCGTGTTGATGCTCTGTGACATTTGTGACAAGCGTCTGACTTCAGTAAGCACAAGTGTCCAACTACGGGCTTGAGGCGCGTTTTTGACGCCCGAGAGGAGTTCGGTCTGAACACGGCATAAGAGGGAGCCAGAAGATCTGAAACTACTCATGAGATGTATGGAGAGCATCCTTTGTAGTACAGCTGAATGTACAGAACAGAGTTAGAGTCGACTCTGACGTAAAGAACAGAGTTAGAGTCGACTCTGACGTAAAGAAAAGAGTAAGTCGACTCTGATGTAAAGAACAGAGTTAGAGTCGACTCTGACGTAAAGCACAGAGTTAGAGTCGACTCTGATGTAAAGACAGAGTTAGAGTCGACTGATGTAAAGAACAGAGTTAGAGTCGACTCTGATGTAAAGACAGAGTTAGAGTCGACTGATGTAAAGAACAGAGTTAGAGTCGACTCTGACGTAAAGAACAGAGTTAGAGTCGACTCTGAGTAAAGAACAGAGTTAGAGTCGACTGATGTAAAGAAACAGAGTTAGAGTCGACTCTGATGTAAAGAACAGAGTTAGAGTCGACTGAATGTAAAGACAGAGTTAGAGTCGACTCTGATGTAAAGAACAGAGTTAGAGTCGACTGATGTAAAGAACAGAGTTAGAGTCGACTCTGATGTAAAGAACAGAGTTAGAGTCGACTGATGTAAAGAACAGAGTTAGAGTCGACTCTGATGTAAAGAACAGAGTTAGAGTCGACTGATGTAAAAACAATTAGAGTCGACTCTGACGTAAAGAACAGAGTTAGAGTCGACTCTGAGGTAAAGAACAGAGTTAGAGTCGACTCTGACGTAAAGAAACAGAGTTAGAGTCGACTCTGACGTAAAGAACAGAGTTAGAGTCGACTCTGACGTAAAGAACAGAGTTAGAGTCGACTCTGATGTAAAGAACAGAGTTAGAGTCGATCTGATGTAAAGAACAGAGTTAGAGTCGACTCTGACGTAAAGAACAGAGTTAGAGTCGACTGATGTAAAGAACAGAGTTAGAGTCGACTCTGATGTAAAGAACAGAGTTAGAGTCGACTGATGTAAAGAACAGAGTTAGAGTCGACTCTGACGTAAAGAACAGAGTTAGAGTCGACTCTGAGGTAAAGAACAGAGTTAGAGTCGACTCTGACGTAAAGAACAGAGTTAGAGTCGACTCTGACATAAAGAACAGAGTTAGAGTCGACTCTTGAGGTAAAGAACAGAGTTAGAGTCGACTCTTGAGGTAAAGAACAGAGTTAGAGTCGACTCTGACGTAAAGAAAAGAGTTAGAGTCGACTCTGACGTAAAGAACAGAGTTAGAGTCGACTCTGACGTAAAGAACAGAGTTAGAGCCGACTCTGACGTAAAGAACAGAGTCAGAGCCGACTCTGACGTAAAGAACAGAGTTAGAGTCGACTCTTGAGGTAAAGAACAGAGTTAGAGTCGACTCTGACGTAAAGAAAGAGTTAGAGTCGACTCTGACGTAAAGAACAGAGTTAGAGCCGACTCTGACGTAAAGAACAGAGTTAGAGCCGACTCTGATGTAAAGAACAGAGTTAGAGTCGACTGATGTAAAGAACAGAGTTAGAGTCGACTCTGATGTAAAGAACAGAGTTAGAGTCGACTGATGTAAAGAACAGAGTTAGAGTCGACTCTGATATAAAGAACAGAGTTAGAGCCGACTCTGACGTAAAGAACAGAGTTAGAGTCGACTCTGACGTAAAGAACAGAGTTAGAGTCGACTCTGACGTAAAGAACAGAGTTAGAGCCGACTCTGATGTAAAGAACAGAGTTAGAGTCGACTCTGATGTAAAGAACAGAGTTAGAGTCGACTCTGACGTAAAGAACAGAGTTAGAGCCGACTCTGACGTAAAGAACAGAGTTAGAGCCGACTCTGATGTAAAGAACAGAGTTAGAGTCGACTCTGATGTAAAGAACAGAGTTAGAGTCGACTCTGACGTAAAGAACAGAGTTAGAGTCGACTCTGATGTAAAGAACAGAGTTAGAGTCGACTCTGACGTAAAGAACAGAGTTAGAGCCGACTCTGATGTAAAGAACAGAGTTAGAGTCGACTCTGATGTAAAGAACAGAGTTAGAGTCGACTCTGACGTAAAGAACAGTTAGAGCCGACTCTGATGTAAAGAACAGAATTAGAGTCGACTCTGACGTAAAGAACAGAGTTAGAGTCGACTCTGACGTAAAGAACAGAGTTAGAGTCGACTCTGATGTAAAGAACAGAGTTAGAGTTGACTCTGATGTAAAGAAAAGAGTTAGAGTCGACTCTGACGTAAAGAACAGAGTTAGAGTCGACTCTGACGTAAAGAACAGAGTTAGAGTCGACTGACGTAAAGCACAGAGTTAGAGTCGACTCTGATGTAAAGAACAGAGTTAGAGTCGACTGACGTAAAGCACAGAGTTAGAGTCGACTCTGATGTAAAGAACAGAGTTAGAGTCGACTCTGACGTAAAGAACAGAGTTAGAGTCGACTCTGACGTAAAGAACAGAGTTAGAGTCGACTCTGACGTAAAGAACAGAGTTAGAGTCGACTCTGAGGTAAAGAACAGAGTTAGAGTCGACTCTGACGTAAAGAACAGAGTTAGAGTCGACTCTGACGTAAAGAACAGAGTTAGAGTCGACTCTGAGGTAAAGAACAGAGTTAGAGTCGACTCTGACGTAAAGAACAGAGTTAGAGTCGACTCTGATGTAAAGAACAGAGTTAGAGTCGACTCTGACGTAAAGAACAGAGTTAGAGTCGACTCTGACGTAAAGAACAGAGTTAGAGTCGACTCTGACGTAAAGAACAGAGTTAGAGTCGACTCTGATGTAAAGAACAGAGTTAGAGTCGACTCTGACGTAAAGAACAGAGTTAGAGTCGACTCTGAGGTAAAGAACAGAGTTAGAGTCGACTCTGACGTAAAGAACAGTGGTGGATCTCACCTCTGAGCTTTGGGGTCTGTGGTTTTAGAGGTAGAGGCTCCGTCCTCTCTGAGCTCTCTCTCCTCCATCGTGTGTCCAGCTCTGACTCGCTCGGAGACTGAGGGAAACTAGGATTCAAAATAACAGACACTGAAAGGTGAATGCAAACACTTTATGAGTCTATGGTCATTAAGATTAGATCAGGAAGACAGTCCGTCATAAAAGATCAACCAGAGCAGTACATTTAATGAACACAGACAGAAATATCTATTTAAATGAGTCCGGGGGTTTTCTGTCATGAGGAAACCACAGAATGTCACAGACTTACTCAACTATATGAGTTCAGCCAAAGAGTGTGATGTGTTAGTGTGAGCTCTCAGTCGTACAGGAGTTTTCCATCATTTGTTCATGAAAGTGTGACACATCATGTTATAAATGTAAAACGAGGGTCCAGTGATGGAAATAAAAAGCTGCTCCAGTCTTTTCACATTTGTTCCTTTCTTGGATTCAGCTCCTTCTGTTTTTGGACGTGTCTTTTTATGTTTTGACAGATCATATTCCTCACTGGGAGCTGCTTCATGGACTTTGTAGCTCCAGAACCTACAGGACCAGACTCGCCTCAGACTTTGTTCAGTTTGGGCTTTGATCATCGGGTCTCGTCTCCACTCGTCCATTCTCTTCATTTGCTTTTAACACAGTAGCTTTATTTGACCAAGATATTCAGATATTTCATCATTGTTAAAGTCCTCATTATTTACCTTTCATGTACTTTAATATTATCATTTAAAGACAAAAGATTTTTATCTTGTTTGTTTTCCCCCTTAAAGTAGTACTAAGTAACTCTTGCCCTAGAGGCCATAAGTGCCACTGCAGGTGTCGTAGCATGTTGTGTTTTTTACTCATTAATTGTCCGTGAGAGTAAATACTACGCTGACAGAAAAGACAAAGGGACAGAGGGATATTGTTCATCCAATTACACAATGGAGATCATTTTTTTCACTCAAACTTGGCTGTAAATACTGGCCGTTTCTCAATCTGTGTACTTGTGCGCACTTGTGTGCTCGTGGACTCGTGAAACGTCATCACGCGCGGCCCAAGTCCTGTTCCAATTCAAAGTTCGCTTCTCAGCAAGTCCGTTGGAAATCCCCGGATGAGAACTTGCTCCGCCCGTTTTACCGAGCAGCATCAGAGGAGGCTTGTGCGTCTCCACCAGCTATATTTCCCACAATCCGTTTCGCTTAGACCACGTGAATCACCGCGAGCCTCCGCCTGCTGCGGCCCCTCCTCCGCGCGCACCGAGCCGCGCTTCAGCAGATCAACAGCTGATCGTGCATGTAAATAAACACGGCTATATGACCCATTTCATCCCCAGAGAAGTGTCTCCTGCTCAAGACAGTTTTTACTGGGTTTCTGAGCAGAAGTGTTGAAACAACTTTGGTCATACTTTCATTTTCTCACAACGATCAGCAATAGATGAATTTAAAGTCGTATGTCATGAACAGGTTATTGAGGACAAATGCATTTAATGTTGACATTGTTTTATTAAGGGGGCACTGCAGACACATCTTTGTATGGGAACTTCAGAAACAGTTTCAGTTTTTAAACATTTATATTTGACCTATTTTTTATTATTTCAGTTTGCAGATAAGATATATTTTTAATTACTTTACACATAATGCCTTATTTATGTGTAAATACATAATGTGAAATTGACTAAAATGTACACATTTTATTTTGTTTTCTACAAAAGTTTGTAATTGATGCCTTTAAAACATCTGTCCACTTCGCCTGCAGAGTCTCACCCTTTTAATTTCATATGAGGTGATTTAAATTGTATAAAAGCTCACAGCCCCATGTTCATGAGCTACTTCCTGTGATGTCATCGAGTTCACTTGGTCCAAACGCTGAAAAAGCCGAGTCCACACTCGTGAACTCCTCAAGTCCGTACTCCGAGTCTGCACCCGCAAGTCCGTACCCAGGAGTTCATCACAAGTACAGAGTCTGCACTCAGAGAATTGAGAAACAGCCACTGTTTAAGTTGCGCTAGCCCACAATTAGCTTTACCCGTTAGCCTGTTAGCTTCTTCTTCGTGATTCCATTAGTGTGTATTGGTGACTCCGACCCGGTGGTAGCGAAGTTGAAATTGTGGTTTTCTGTCCAGAGACACCAGTGGGAGATGAAAGACCCCCCAATCATCCCATTATCACTTGTATTACCCCCAGAGGGACTACGGTGAGGATGTATTAAGGTAAACAAGTTGCTTAGGGCACACTCACACTTGACATCTAAACCGTGCCAGTCTCTGGCTTGTTTGAGGAAAGGTCTTGATGCCCTGAATGGCCTACGCTCACACTTGCACAAAGGAACCGAGCTGCGTCGATTAGAGCAGCACAAGGAGTTGTTTACAAGTGTACACGTGGAGCAGCAGCGCAACATGATTCATGTGGAAAGGAAGACAAAATAATAATAAACCCAGCTGCATGAAATAATGTCTACTATGAGCCTCGTTGTCAAATCTTTTTTTTTACATTTTACTGCAGTTTAACAAAAACAAAAAACAAAGTCGCAGAGAAATAGAGAAGTGCCCGTCCCCCTGTCCCCTGCTTAGCTGAGGCAGGGGCGAAGCAGATATAGGCACCTGTCGCTCTGAGCCTTTCTTTGGATTCATGGAGAAAATATAGCCTTCAAAAAAGGCTACGAGAACAGAAGATATGATTCTTAGTTGTCATTCATTGCTGCTTCGGCCACTGGTTCAACAGCATTATGCAGGCGAACTCCTGGAAGTATGTTATAGCCTACGTTGCAATGAAGCAATTAACACGAACACGCTTCAAAATCACAAGCTTAAATCTAAATGCACCCGCAGCTTGTATCTGTCAGACAAAGCCTGTTGCCAAACCAGGGAACAGTAGCAGAGAAATGAAACGGGAGCGAGCAGCCCTGGAGAACGGTAGGAAAAATATTTTTTATTTTGTAAAATATTTTTTGTTTTGTATGTCAGTGATCGACAGCAAAGGTTTGGAGCTGATATTTCTTTCTTTTTGAGGCGACTGTTGCTGTAAAAATATGTAAAAATAAAGCTGTTGTGGATAAACCCACTGCCCACAGCATCAAGGAAATGACCTCATTCAAAGCGATAATCCAATAATAAATATGAATCATTAACCTTCACCAGCCTCTGAAGGATCACAGTCCGACGTCTTTACTGTAAACACCGCCGTAAAACTGCACCAGTTTATTGTTTTATTCAGGTTTATCTGAGGTTAGAGTTCGACACGAGCTCACAATATTACACCAGTAGAAGTCGACACTAAAACAAACTAATTCATACACAAAGTTACTCAAGTGATTGTAAAAAATAATGAGTAAATCTAACTCATTACTGTCTCTGACATATGGGCAAACGATTCTGACCAAACAATGGATTTCCTACTAATGTGTGGAATTGTCTAAAATAATATGACTCTGTTAGACGTTTAAAATAAATGATTAAAGTACTTTGTGTTCAAAAAGCCAAAGTCAAATGAAGGTAACAGACTTTATTTATGTGATTATCTGACTTATATCTCTGACTCACAGTGACCCTGCCCACACAAACCCCTGAATCCTGAATGTGGGATTGAAATCAGTGACAGAACTCACCAGAGCTGACCCTCTGGAGCTGGGCCCTCTGGAGCTGGGCCCTCTGGAGCTGAGACCCTCTGGAGCTGGGACCCTCTGGAGCTGGGCCCTCTGGATCGGTGTGTGTGGCACTAAAGCTGTGGTCCTGTGTCAGTCAGATCCTCCGTGGCTCCTCTCCGTCCCGTGTGTGACTCTAAAGAAACCTGCCCGACCAGGAGCAAAGAGCAGCTCAGCCTCAGGTGACTCCGCAGTAATAAAAGTCAGTGAGTGATTAGACTGGTGCGTTTGAAAGGGGCAGAGGTGGGAGGAGTCAGGTACATTTATACTCGAGTAACTTCATGAAAACATTACAGTATTAAGAGATATTTCGTAACTAAATTATATTTCATTGTGTTGGATGTGAATGTAATATAATGAGTGCAAATAATAAACCAACTTTGATTGTGTTATATACTGTATTTAGAGCAATCGAGTCGAGTTCAGTTCATTTACAAGATTTTAATGACAGATGTTGAAAACCCCTTCTCTCCTCTCAGTTCACATGGGACTGGAGAAGTCAAGAGAAAATCAGTTGGACAAGATCCAAGATGGCGGAGTAGGAACACCATGTCGAAACTCCCCCGGATCACTGCTCTGGCAAACTAATTTATTTTGCACAACTCAACTTTGTTTGCCCTATATGCAAGTTGTATTTGGAGTAATCTCTCACATTGTCCTCTTATGCCTCGTACTACGTGCTCTAGAGCCCCAAAAGTAGCGAAAATGGCTGGAGAATCTCCCTCGACTCAACTCACCTCGGAATACCTCGATTCAATCCTCTGCAAATTCTTTGGGGAAGCCGAGAAGAAATCACAAGAAAGATTCGGGGAAGCCGAGAAGAAATCACAAGAAAGATAAGAACTTCTAGAGAGTCAGCTAGGCTCAATCCATGAGACACTTGCCAAACATACCCAAGAAATTGACAAACAACGGGCTACAGTCGCCGCCTTAGAGGGCCGTGTTGGTAATAATGAAGACCTCATTATTAAACTTGCTGACAGAAAAACGGAGTTGGAAAACAAACTAGTCTCATTAGAAGATCGAAGTAGGCGCAACAATTTGCGCATTATGCACATTAAAGAAGGAGAAGAAAACGAGAATGCTCTGACATACCTGTCCGCCGCAATACTGAAATGGTTCCCTGGGCTTGCTGGAAATCCTCCGGAGTTCATGCGAGCTCATCGCATCGGTCGACAGTCCTCGTCTGGTCCAAGGGCGATGATAATCCAATGTCTACGCTTTACGGACCGAGATCGCATTCTTAACGAAGCAAGAAAGAAAACGGTGCAGGTTGCCGGTCGTTCCATCCAGTTTGCTCTAGACTTCAGCGATAGCACCTCTAAGCGACGCCGTCCTTGCTACCAGATCATGCATCAGGCTCGCTCCTTGGGTTTTGTGCTTTCTTGCTTTATCCAGCAACCATCAAGATCACCAGTGGTTCTGAACAACACCTCTTTGACACTCCCTCCGCAGCGGATAAGTACCTCTCCGACTACGAAGCCTCCAAAACTACGCATTAACCACATTTGGTAAGACACAAACTTTATGCAAGCGGTACACTTTGGTTTGTTTTTCTTCCGGACGTGATGACGTCATGGGCCGGTCGACGCTTGTTGACTGTTTTGATTTGCATATGGGAAACAATGAGTTATAAATAACGATGTTTGCTCATTATTTTATTTTTATTTATTTTTTCCCTAAAGAGGAGCTATATAAATTTATTGACCAATCCTGGTTTACAGGTTCTTCTGACATTTCTGTTAAACATGCCTAATTGTGCATGAAAATGCGATTATATGTTTGGTCACATAAAACGTTACTTTATATTTTCTCCACAGATTCAGGACAATTTATTTTAGCTATGGGGGGTTGTTGTTGGGCATACCCTATCTTGGAGTTGCTTTTGCAAATTGTATTAGCTATGGGAAATGGGGATGGGCTCCAGGACCTGGGTAGATGGATGGGTAGCTGGGTGGGTATGAGGGCTGGGAGGGGTGGGTGGCATGGGAGGGATGGGAGAGATGGGAGGCCGGGGGCAGTGGATGGGGTGGGAGGGACGGGAGAGAGGAGATGGGGGGAGAAATGGGGGGGAGGGGGTGGAAGGGGCGCTGGCACACACATATTTTCCTTTATTTCTTTTTGATCACTGGATAATTGTTTACACTTTATTTTTTGATGGCCAATAGTATTAGTTTTCTATCTTGGAATGTGCGAGGCCTTAATGTTCTCCAAAAACGATTATGTACCTGGGATGTCTTACAAAGACACAAAATAGAAATTGCTATGCTCCAGGAAACCCATTTGTTGGAAACAGATGCTTACAAAATGCAGAATAATATATATAGAGTAGTTACATTCTCCTCTTTTCAAAAAAAACTAAGGGTGTATTGATTCTTGCGAAACGTACTTTAGACATTACAGATCTGGGATCCGGGAAAGACAATCAGGGAAGAATTGCTTATTTTAAAACAGCAGTAAATGGAACAAAATTAGCCTTTATTACGGTATATGCACCAAATGATTTTGATGTTGAATTCTACAATTGTTTAACTGATATTATGCTCGGATTGACAGATTTCACATTAATAATAGGTGGGGACTTTAATGCAGTCTGGGAACACTCGTTGGATAGAACAGGCATTAAAGAATCCAGGGATCAGTTTTTAAGCTCTAATGCCCTGAGAAAATGGGCATCAGACTGTTCAGTAGTGGACGCTTGGCGCATGACGCATGACGCATCCGATATTGAGGGATTTCACTTTTTTTTCACCTAGGCATCATACTCTGTCTCGCATTGATTATATTTTTGTATCCACTCATATATATGACAAGATGTCAGATTTGACCCTATTACCAATGTCTCTCTCGGATCATAAGGCTGTGATAGGGAAAATAAAATTATTTTCTGAACCAAGAAGGGCAACACGATGGCGGTTTAATTGCACACTTTTAGAGAATAATGATTTCATAACGGAAATGAAAAAATATTTGACTGAATTCATTTTGATCAATAAAACATCAGTGGAGGACCCCACCATACTCTGGGAGGCAATAAAATGCGGAATCAGAGGCAAAATCATTAGCTTTGCCTCTAATCTAAACAAATCTAGCTAGGCTACATCATATTCAAATATTAGAAAAGCAAATTGCTGAAGTAGATATGCTGACAAACTCTAATACTTCTTTAGACTTAGTTCTCAGAAGAGAATTACTTAATAAAGAACTCAACCAGCTACTTAAAACAAGGGCAGATTTCCTAATACACAGAACTAGACAAAACATGTTAGATACATGATGCACAGCCAAGTCGATTATTAGCTATGAAACTCAAGACCTGCGAAAATCGTGCCAATATAACTGCTGTAAAATCCCGAACCGGGGAAATCCATACAAACCCCAACAAAGTGAATGATTGCTTTGTAGAATTTTATAGGTCTCTATATTAATCAGAAATTAAATTTGACAGACAAGCCATTTACAATTTTTTAAACCCTTTACACCTTCCCACCCTCTCAGAACAAGATCGCCTCAATTTGGAGTCGCCAATTACACTGTCAGAGCTTTTTAAAGTTCTCAAAACTATGAATTTGGGCAAATCACCTGGGATAGATGGTATACCGCCGGAGTTTTACTTGAGTTTTTGGTCTCAATTAGGTCCCCTTCTCCTGGACATGATCCATTTCTCAATAGCAAAAGATGCATTTAATATACAGACCAACACTGCAATCATTTCTTTACTGTTAAAAAAGGATAAGGATCCAACAGACTGTTCAAGTTAGAGACCACTATCCTTATTAAATACTGATATTAAACTGTATGCCAAAATCCTATCCAAAAGACTGGAAATGCAAATTAACAAATTGATTCATATAGATCAGACAGGGTTCATTAAAAACCGCCTTGCATCTGACAATATGCGTCGCGTTCTGCATATAGTAGAACATACGCCAAAGTCTGACTCTGCAGCCATTCTTTCATTAGACGCGGAGAAGGCTTTTGACCGACTTGAGTGGGATTTTTTATGGGCCGTTTTAGATTTTATGGGTTTTGGCATGCCATTTATCTCAATGATTAAAGTATTATACACAAATCCAAGGGCAATGGTTCTTACAGGAAACACTTTCTCCAAACCCTTTGAAATAGCTCGTGGCTCGCGTCAAGGCTGCCCTCTGTCGCCTTTTCTGTTTGCTCTTAGTCTGGAGCCTGTAGCACAGGCAGTCCGCCAATCAGTTGTTCACCGCCCAATCTCGATTTTCAGTACATCTCATTTTATATCCCTATACGCGGACAATATTTTACTATACATAAAAGATATTGCTCAATCTGTCCCTCATCTCCTGAGCCTATTCAATACCTTCAGCACAATTTCTGGTTATAAAGTAAACTGGGGGAAATCCGCTCTTCTTCCCTTACATGTAATGGACGGTACCTTCCCCCCGCTTAACATACCAGTGGTTCAGAAAATGAAATATCTCGGAGTAGATATTTACCCATTAATAACAGATATTGTTAAAAATAACTATGATAGGGTTGCTAGAGAGGTAGATGCTGATTTACAAAGATGGGACTCTCTTCCGCTATCATTTGCTGCACGCATCTCAACTATAAAAATTAGTATACTCCCTCGGATCAATTTTATAAGTTCAATGATTCCTCTCTCACCCGCCAAGGGCTACTGGGAGAAGTTGCACATGTCAGTATCCAAATTTATCTGGGGAAACAAGAAACACAGAGTTAAGCTATCTGTGTTACAGAAACTAAAAGTGATGGAGGATTTGGAGTACCCAATTTAGAATGGTATCACTGGACAGCTATTTTAAGACCTTTATCTCTGTGGCTAAACTCTACCTCATCTGCTTCCTGGAAGCATCTAGAGCAAAATATTATACATCCCCACAGACTCCAAGATTTTATTTATTCTAACATTTCTCCAAGCATATGTATAAAATATGGGTCTATTATAACTGAAGTCATTAAAGCATGGAATAATTTAAATAATCATTGCAAAAATAAATCAAAATGGTTCTTCCATTCCCCAGTTTTCTCAAATTATGGTTTAAAAATTGGACATTCGCCAATTTGGTTTCCTCAGTGGAGCAACAAATTATATATTCTGGGCGATATATGTAATCATATGGGCCTTTTGACCTTCCAAGAATTGCAGAAGAAATATAACTTACCTGGAACTTCCTTTTTTTTTTTTTTACAATTACGAACCGCAATGTGCACATATGGTGTCCCGTGGGATACATTACCTCCTGTTCACCCAGCGCACAATGTGATAAAAATCAAATAAAGGTTGTTTCTAGAATTTATGCCCTTATACAAGAAGCCCAAGATCTTTCGGAGCGAGTTATTAAGTTGTGGGAAACAGACTTTGATTGCTCAAAATTAGACTGGAAAACGATTTTTCAAAATATAAAACTTTCTTCAAGAAACCCAAATCACCAGGCGATTCATTTTAATTTTTACATAAAACTTATTTTACACCCTATATTCTACACAAAATAGGAGCCCTTCCTTCACCCAACTGCACGCTATGTGATAGTAATGCAGCTGGATCATTTTTCCATCTAGTATGGGAATGCCCAAATTCTAAGTCTCGGGGTTTGGGTGGTGCAGGTCCTGGAGCGAGGGTGGGTGGGGGATCTATTGGTGAGTGTATTCACAGACACATGTTTCTGTTGTTTTTATGAAAATACTGTCAAAATGTATGTTTATTCTTAACAATAACAATGTATACACTCCCAAACTTAAAGAAAAAATCCTAATAAAAAGTTGATCACAAAAAAGAGAAAATCAGTTTCTACATAAACACAAAGCCCATTTTATTCCGCGCAGAGAAACGGTGCAGTGTTGACTTGTTGGTGCAAATGAACATTGGACATTTTACTCAAATCAATCTATTAAACATCAGACAGAAATGAACGGGCTTCACGCTCGACCGGAAGAGTCGATACAATGAAGAGCCGATCCAAAGCATAAAGAGGCAAAAGTGGGCGGGGCGGAATAAGGTGAATAAACATCAGAAAAATGGCCAAACTGAAGAAAGCTGGAAACAATCTTTATCATCATGTTAACTATGTTGAGCAAAAACTGTGTCTAATGTGTCAGATGTACTTTAACAGTTTTAATATCAGAGTGAAAAACAAACAAACTCTCCCTTTACGAAGCTGTACAACCAAATGTGTCTCTGCATTTGACCCGAATGAACGATACCCAGCCGTAGAAAAGAAGCATGTGTTCTTAGCGTTTGTTACATCACATAAAAAACAAAGGGAAAGTATGTGACACATGGAAATCAGCTGATGGGGAACTCTTCTGTCATTACAGTGAGTTCAGAGGAAGAGGAAGATCTTATATAGAAGCTCTTTGGAAACATTCACACCAGTTGCTTCCTTTAGATCAGGCTCATAATTATGTATTGTCTATTTATTAAGAAAGTCTTGATATCGGTTATTATCGAATGTCGGCAGATTCTCAACCAGGATCAAAATCAGTATCAGAAGCAAAAAGCCTGATCTCGAATGTTTACATTATTTCATGTTTTGTTTCTCAGAAGTCATGTCAAAATGAAACATAAATCAGACTTTTACGCTCAAACAGTTACTTTTATTTCAATAACTATTGGGTCACTACTTTTTACTTCTACTTGAGAGTTTCTATTTTAAAGTAACATTAATCTTACTTGAGTAAATATTTGGCTGCTCTGCCTCCTGCTCGTCGACTGTGGCAGTAAAATAAATGAGTATTTGCTCGTGACCATCTGACAGAGTGGGAGTGAGTTTTTTGCTCTGTCTAACCCGCTGATGTTTCTCTCAGACTACACTTCCGACGAGTCCCGGAGCCCAAAGCCACCAGCGGGTACGAACACATCTGCACTGAGCTAATTATTAAAGCTTGCGTCGTCTTTACAATCAGGCAATTAGTCTAAGGCGAGGAGCTGGAGGAGCTGGAGGAGCTGGAGGAGCTGGAGGTGCTGGAGAGCTGGAGGTCTTAGTTTGAACAAATGGCTCAAACTCTCTCTTTACGATGTTTATTTGTCGACTGTTTGTCTGAAGTGGCTCCAACATGGCCGCTCTGTCCAACATGGCCGCTCTCTCCATCATGACCGCTCTCTCCAACATGGCCGCTCTCTCACACGTGGCCGCTCTCTCCAACATGGCGCTCTCTCCAACACGGCCGCTCTCTCCAACATGGCCGCTCTCTCCAACATGGCCGCTCTCTTCCGTGTTTCCCAGAGCTCTTCCTGGCTCTGTCTTATTTACATTTGGTTTATAAAATGCTTTACTTCTGTGTCTAACCTTTCAAAGCTGTTTCTTTCCCAGGTCTCAGAGAGTTTCCCTGAGCGTCGCCGGCTCTCAGCGTAAACCCAGTAAATCAGTTCCCGCTCGCTCCTCGTCCGCCTCCTGCGCTCGACCCGGCGCCGCTTCCTCCAACGCCCCCGAACGCCGCTCCGCCTCCTCGGCTCCGCCCACAGTCGCGTCGACAGCCCCAGGTGCAGTGCGAGCTCCAAATAAGGGGAAATCAATGGGTATTATTGCTTTAACAGAAGTACATAGTGTATTGAAACAGTATAAACAAAGTCATTGACCACTATATCAGTTTGAATTAAAGTCATCTCTTTGTGGGCTTTCAGAACTACAAATAATAACAATTAAAAACACAAAACAATGAAAATAACATTGAAATACAAATGAAGAGAAATCACTAAAAACAGATCCAGGCTCCTATGACCACGGTTACCACGGTTACCATTCAGCTCTGGACACATTTGAAGGTAAACATATGACTTATTATAATATATAATAGTCTGATGAAGGGCTAAGACCCCGAGACGTCTCTGCCGCTGAGACAAATAAAACATTGATGAGCATATAGTGCAGATCTCTGTTCCATTTTTATAAAGTACAATTGCTGGGTTTCAGGTTCTAGAATGTGATGATGTCACATGACCCAGTGGGGGAGGAGCCAGTTTTTCCTATTAACTGCATTAGACTTTCACTAGTGGTATCTAAAAGAAAATGTATGAATTACAAAAATGATCATTAATATGAGTCACTGAGTCCATGATCTCTCTGTACAAGACCAAACATTTCCTCAAAAACAAAATCATTTGACCTCTATATAATATTATAGGCCTTTAGAACGCTGTGATGTGACCTGAAACCCAGCCCTTTGTCTTTCTCAGCGTAGTATTTACTCTCACGGACAATTCATGAGGAAAAAAAAACACAACATGCCACGACAGCTGCAGTGGCGCGTGTGGCCTTTAGGGGCAAAAGTTCTGCTTTAATAACCCGGGAAAGACTGGGATTTTGTAGCTTTGGTCACCAGTCACATGTCCACAGTTTATAAACCAAAGGCCATTTATTGAAGTGTTAAGATTGAAAAGTGCATTAACACAAAATGTAACAAAGTGCTGTGTAACTGTTACTGGAAAATAAAGGAGTGCAGGAAAAAATACCTCCAAACACAAGTATTGAAAGTATTGCCAAACTATTGCAGCAAAAAGTATTGTGATCTAATACTTTGTCCCAGCCTAAGAGCTACTTACACTTCGAAGACACTTGAGTAAAATGCAACTGTGGTAGAGTTCACCCAGGAGAATTAGCCAAGATGATATTTCAAAGAAAATCACTTGAGTTTTGTCCTTATACTTAACTATATGAACTGAAATGTTTGCAAAGTGTGTTGCACATGTTCAGAAGCAAAGGAACTGCCTCTTAAATGTAAATCATCAAGTGTATGTGTGAATGTAAAAGTGTTTGGCGAGCGACCTACAAAGGGCTGGTTGGAGATCCTGTATTACTATGTGTCCCATAAGCTACTTTTGAAAAGGAATTATAATAGAAGAAGAAGATCTTTATTTATATAGCGCCTTTCACAGACACAAAGCGCTTTAATGATAATGATCACTTGGATGTGACACAAAACTCTCACTAGGATATTATTCCTCGTTATGTCCACTCCTTGTGTAATGATGCTCAACCGATTTTACTGTAGAATCTTCAGAAAATTCAAGTCAAATATGTCATATATCATTTCCCTGATAACTCTCCGTCTGCCCGCAGCCCCTCGCCGCACCGGCCCTCCAGGCAGCCCACGATGCCCGTCCTCCACCCCGGAGCCAGGCGTTGACCGCGGGCATGAGACGCAGCGCTTCCCAGGACGCCTCCGCCCCCCGCTCACGGCCCAAAGCGGCAGCGTCGGTGCAGCCCGTGCCCAAAGGAAAACCCCCGGCCCGGGAGAAGTCCACGGCCAGATAATACACAGACCTGCCTCAGGGTTCCCGCGCAGCCTGGAAAACGTGGAAAACATGGAAAACATGGAAAACCTGGAAAACATGGAAATGGATCGGGAAAGTCGCCGGATGATTTGAAGTTTCATTAAAGTTTGACTTATTGTTTTCAAAGGGATGTAACGGGACACATTAGACACATATCTTCTGTGGCACAGGAGTTTCCCATCATAGACAAAGGTTCTCAAGCCGTCATCTGTACCAGGGTTTAGCGCTCTCATCTCGAAACACTGAGCTTTCAAAATGTTTCAAAAATATGAAACTTCAAATATTCCGCACTACAAGCTATAAACAAGGAGCATTTGGGGATTTATTGATTGGACCTGTATGTTTTATTAAAATCACGTAACTCGACTGTTACTATGGCAATGTTCAATCGAATGGTTCATGTCTGAAAGGTCCGTATTCTGCTGAGCTTCCTTTACGTCTCGTTCAAATCATCTTCACTGTAGATTTTCCAGCTTTTAGTCATGTTCTGATTTTTTTCCATCATCATAATTCTGGACTTGTTTTGTGCTTCGTTGATGCCATTAGCTAAAGACTAGTTCATGAAAGCTTGACTTTCCTTTTCCATTGTTGTGAGGGCTGAGTACCATTACATGATACAAGTACAGTGTTGGAAAAGAAAGCTTAGGTACTACTGGTATCTGAAAAAAATGAAAGTATCGAAAGCAGGAACCAAAACAAAAGTTATATCTTTAGATCCAAGTTTTGATGCTGTTGGTCCAGGGACTGTAAGTTGTGTTTTCCTCAGATCAGATCTTACACATATTTTCAGAAACTACATGGTCTGATGAAAAAGTGATTAATACGTGACAAAAGACAAAAGTGTCAAAACGGAACAAAAATGTGACAAAGATGCAGGAAAATCAACAATAACATGAGTTAAAAGGCGGTGCCAGCCCTAGTCTCCACTTTTGGAGAGCACAATGAGAGGAAAGAGTTTCTGCTGGTGTTATTTGTTTGTGAAAGTCAGGACTGAGCGTCTCTTTCCCACAAAGAAACATCATATTCAAATGTGTCCCAGAGTACGTTAAAGCTCTGCAGAATACGGGCCTCTGGGTGAACCCTGAAACCACAGTTTCCCCGTTACATCCCTGACGTTACAGCGTTGTTTGGTATCAGTGTCTTCTGTGTGAGGAAACTCTCCAAAGCTGCGGGAACGGCCTTTATTCTTCAGGACGGTGAACAATCCGCGGACGACACGCCTCAAACCTGATGGTTTACGGCTGCCATGATCATGTCCATCGTGTAAAGGAGCTCCGTCTGATTCTGCGTCCACACACTCACGTTTGTGTCTAACAGCGTCACAGGAAGAAGTGAGGCTTTTGTTTTGTGTATTTGTGAGGAGGTTACCTTTCGCTGCAGGTGGATTGTCATCAGATTTGTGAGTCCCTGAACTGTAGGAAGGTGATGGATCGAGCCAATCGTACCACAGAATGTCTTTCTCTCACACTAAATGGTAAGGAAACGTACGGCAACTTATTGCATTCATTTGAATAATTAAAGTTCTGTTTTCACAAGAATAGTTTCTGTCTTAAATTCCCTTTGAACAAATGTCTGCACCGGGTAATGCTCTTGTGAGTCGGCGTGGAGAGATGTTTGACATGTTGTGCTCAGAATATGTCCGGCTCTTTCCGCTCTGGTTAGGGACCGTCAACAAATTACTATACGAACTCCATGGAAACACAACGGCTCATTTTTCTTCAATAGCTTTATGGGCATTTGACCCAGTGACCCACTTTACAATATTACTACTAGTGGCCCATAAGGAGTCTCAATATTCAAAAGTGATTTGTGTGATGGGTATGTGTTTCCCAAAACATACTTCCTTCCCCTCTGCGAGGCCACGCCCCTTGTATGACGTGATGCCAACTGTATCTATGTCACTTCCTGTCAGTGTCCAATAAGGAAGTGAAACTATAAACATCACAAAACTGGCCAAACTAAAGAAAGCTGGGTAGAATCTTTAGCTAATCTTAAATATAATTGTGTTAATTCTGTTTTAGCATAAATTGTGTCTAATGTGTCAGATGCACTTTAACATTTTAGTTTTGATCTCAGAGACTCTCCCTTTACGAAGCTTATTTATGAGCTTTGAATCATAAAACAAGGAACTCATTATACATCAACTGTGCAACAAAATGTGTCTCTGCATTTGACCCGTCCCCAGGCTGATGGTCAGAATCACCTGGCTGGAGGATTCACCTATTGTACATGTTTTTAGCGGTAAGGGAACCGGAGGAAACCTACGCAGACACGGGGAGAACACGCAAACTCCACAGAAAGGCCCCGTCCAGGTCTGAATTAAACCCATACACTGTAAACCCGAACACCATACAAACTCATAATGTTTTAGGCACCTGACTCATAAACAGACAATTCGTTGACTGAATATTAATCTTTTGAGTACAAATGTGATTGATTGAGATTTAGTTGAATAAAGATAATGTTAGAACTTCATTTCAAACATTTGCGTTTTTTGTCCATTCAACGTCATGACGTCACCAAACATTGTCTGCTTTGACGCACTGAGTTTGAAAAAACAAGATGGCGGCCCGATGCGGAGAGGACCGCTCTCGTCCAGAACAGAAATTTAAAACATTTAAACGTTTCTTTTGCTTATAATTGGCCACGCTATGTTTTTCTTCAGACTATAATAACGGTAAGGTTAAATTAGAGTCAAAGGAAGCCGTGTTCGGAGGGTCTGTGCTTTAGAACTAGCATAGCAAGTTAAGGCTAACTACAGTATTATCTCCATGGAAGGAGACACCGTCATCGTCACTGGTCTCCAAGCAGCAGCCCTTATCATCTCGTGGTCTAATTGGTAAGTAAATTCATTTAACATTATGTAACGTTAAAGCTGTGCTGTGAGGTAGTCGTAATGACCGCTGTAAGGTCCCTGGCCCAGGCGAGCAGCGAAGGGAACGGAACGGCTAGCTAGATTCGTGCCCCGCGTTTCTCTTCGTTGTAAAGAACCGCGGAGCACCAATACAGTTGCAGTGAGTTTCGTACACTCCGCGCCCAGCGCAGGTTAGCGGAGGTACCGACTCGGCTGCGGGTGACGGTGTGTTGAAACATGCGCCGAAACGGGAGTCGGTCTGTCAGAACTGGGTCGTTGCGATATCTCTTCTTCTCATGACTAAGTGTAATGTAATAATAGTTGTATGAAAGTGCATAAATGGTGCAGTGAATGACAGAGACTAGGAAGGAGGAGATGAGAGAAGCGGTCTGCAGGACGAGCTCATTGGTACAATGACAATCAGGTTATTCTGGGGGCAGCCAAATCTTCTAAAAATACAAAATTCTTGTCTGCAATGAGCCAAAACCAATTCTTCTGTTTAGTCTGTTTAGTCCAGGTTTAGACGTTTTTGTTTAGTCGTTAATTTAGTTTAATTTACAGTAAAAAGAGCACTTTGAGGACATAGAAATATGCTGTAAATTAACAATAATTAATAATAATAATAATAATGCATCGGTTTTATATAGCGCTTTTCTGGACACTCAAGACGCTTTACATTGCACTATTCATTCACTCCATACTTGATGGTGGTAAGCTACTATTGTAGCCACAGCTGCCCTGGGTAGACTGACAGAAGCGAGGCTACCAGTTTGCGCCATCGGCCCCTCCGACCACCACCACCATCCACTCACTCACTACATTCGCTAGGCTTCCTGGTGTACCAAACGGTCTCCCATCCAAGTACTAACCAGGCCCTTCCCTGCTTAGCTTCCAAGACTGACGGGATGGGCAGAGCAAAGGCGGTATGGCCACAATGCATCATAATTATTTCTATCATATTGAAATATTATGCCATCATATTGCCTTTGTGTGATTTTAGGTGAGAACAACAAATTACATGAAATGAGTTAGTGCTGTTTTTTTTATATTGCATGCTAATTTCCCCCATGTCTTGCAGATCAAGGAAGTGCTTGGTTAACTTCAAAAAGCACGAAGCACAATATTTTAAACTAATGTACCACGATATCCATATATGGCTGTGCTGTGGTGTTGTCAACATTGGCATGAAAAGAGTAAAACCTGGTCAGTGAATCCACATCAATATGAACGCAACGCCTGCAGAGATGTAGGGGATATCCTACAGCAATGGCCCTGAATCGATCACAGGTACAAATGTTCTTGTCCTTTGTTTGGTTATGGTATCATACTGTAATACATTTCATGTATTTGTAATCAGTCGGCTTCTCTCTGTTGCCCAGGCAAAAGTGCCCTGGACCTGCTTTGGCCACACTGGACAGGGAAATCCTGAGGCTGAGAGAGAGATGACCTGAAAGTAAATGAGGTACTATTTTGAAAAAGTAACTATTACCAGCTTACTTTGGCATTTCACTATCAAAATATTGCTCGTTACTTAAAAGGAATTGGCCACCGTTTACTACTGAGATATGTTCTTACCTTTAGTTTAGACTAGTTGAGTGCTGTCTGGTCTTTGTGTGTGTTGTTGTCGCTCAGTCAGCAATGTTATATTAGAGCTCTCCAGCACAATATAAGACAAAGGGGTAAAATTAGAAGCTACCAAGCTGTTTAAAACGTTTCCCTATTTAAATACAGGGTTACATGGAACATTAACACGATCCAGGTCTAGTTAAAACATTCGATTTTCTAAGCGGATAGCCTCACAATATAGTTCCCCCGTTTTATCCGCTTATCTTTTTGGTTCCTGGTCCATCTTCACTTTCTCACTTTTCTCTCTTAGGTAGACCTATGCCTAGTAGATTTAAAGTTTTGTAGGTTTAAGAAAGTTATATGTAACATTGCACACCATGGAAAGCTTACAGATCTGTTGTTTTTCTTTATGATTCAATTTATTTGTTATTAGGAAGATGACAAAGGAAGCTTTGCGGAGTTTGCATCTACCTGAAGGAGGACGATAACAGATTAGCTTTGATGCTGAAATGTAAGTTATTTGTGCTTTGTAAATTTTGGTGGGGCTTCATACATCGCAAATGAATTTTCCCCTGAAAATTTCACTAATATGAAACTGTTTAACTGGGTCCACAAGAATCACATGCATTTCAGAGCATGTTTGTGGAGGTATAAAAGGCTTCACGATTAAGAGCTGGGTAATTTGGCGCAATAAAAATACAGTTTATTTTATTTAAAGAGGGGGTATTATGCTTTTTTTCAATCACATAGCACCAGTCTATAGCATACTACAATGATGAGTAACCTTCTGTTGGTCTGTATATGCAGTAAATAAAATAACTGCCTTGAATAAAATGTCTCCATCAAAATGGCTGTACTGAAACCGTCTTTGAAATAGGTCTCGGTTCTTTAAGAAGCTTTCCGACACGCCCCCTTCAGCACACTGCTGTGGAATTTAACAATCACTACTGTGCGGGAGGGGCTCTGCTGAGCTGAAGAGCAGTGGTTGGTGGCTTGGCTTGGTGACAAAAGGTGCAGAGAGTCTCCAGGAGGTGGGGGCGTTCCAGGAGGACTGAGGCATGGCCTACACCTAAAATGGCCTGCCGTCTTAACGTTTTTACTGATTATCAAAAATATGTAATGACCAAGGCAACACTCCAGGCATGTGTTTAATTGAGGACAATGACATAATAACATGATATAAAGCTTGAAAAAGTCGATTTGACATAATACCCCCGCCCTTAAAATTAAGCACTGCCCTAAACAACCAACACACAGCCTTTGGCCAAGTCATAGTGGAATGTTTATAAAGCTTTAAACTGGCCCGCACTGCACACATGGAGTGGGTAGTGTGAGTGACCTGAATTGGAGCAAGTTTTTTTATATTGTTCAAGGCACTACATAATCAAATGATTTAATATTATAATTTAGTATTCTACAGTGGCTTTGAAACTGTATACCTAAATAATGGTAGCCATTGTCATTTTTAAATTGCATGACCATTTTACAGTAACAATGGTGACAGTGGCCAACAGAATGTTTGAGCAGGTCATCTTGAAGGTCAGCGGTTTTTAATCTTGCAGCATTGTGCAAGAAACTTCACGCATGTAAAGGGCTTTTAAGGCCAAATGTAATTGTAAATGTATGAACTAAAGCCTCTATAAATATTGCCCTTTTTTTTAACCATTTTTAAATGTACATAAGAGCAGAGACAACACAGTCTTAACATGCATAAGGAAGCCAGAAGATGAAAAATAAATCTGGGGGGTCCAAAATCAAATTGGGAGATAAATCCTGGGAAATACATGTGTACGTGTATTTTAACTAAGATAATGACAGAACAGTCAGGTCTTTGCATTGTATATGTTTTTTGCTGTCTTTCTCGTCTGCTTGCCTTATTGTCCTTATTTCCTTCACTTTTTGCCCATTTCTGCCCCAGTATTAAATTACCAATTTGTATTTGGCAGCAATAATGGGAAACAAATCGTCCCTTGCCCTTCCTTATTGGCTTTTCCTGATTCTTCCACTGGGGAACATCTAAAGGCTTTTTCAACGCTTAATATACAGTCTGAGTGTCAAGCAGGTTCTGGCCGACATAAGGACACGTGTGTTTGGTGTGGAAAGCACCATCGGCTAAGACACGGTATTGTGGAGGTCGGTGAGCTAGTTTGGCCGAGTTGCAATTCGTCAAAACTGGCATCATGTCGCCTGCACCAGGAGAGGTTTGATTGCCCTAGTGTTACTGGCTGTCACTGTAATAAGCTGCCAAAATGGAAGGAGAAGTTTTATTGTTATCGACTCTACAAACTCCCTCGTCTGTTTTGCCATATACGTGCTACGACACTGTTTTATCAACTAGCTGGAAATGTATGAGCTTCTCCGGGACTTTAAACAAAATAAAAAGGTGACTGGACTGAGAATCCAATTTCAACAACGTCAGAGATGACCACCACAGAATTTGAGAACGGGGACTGAGTGCATTTTGGTTTTCTATTACAGCAAGAATATCACACAACATGCGCATTTGCGCAGTGCACTGGTGAATTGTGCGGCGTTCCTTGTTCTTGGGGTTCATGTCGCTCCAGGAGTAGATGTTGGCTGCTAAGCTGGTGAGACAGGGCAGACGAGAGGAAAGCTCAGCTTTAATAGGTAGTTTGCTGAGGGAGCATTGCAATGAGTGTGGTGATGTCCAACTATGTCTGAAGTGATTTTGTTGTTGCTTTGTGATTAATATAGGAGATTACTGCATGGCTATGTCTCAATGTTATCTATTTGTTATACTTTTGAATGTTCCCTCAATTGAGGTCCAGTTATATTCAATAGAAATGGATTTCATAACTTCTATTTGAGTACCTAAGAACAGTCGTTACCCTGTTTAACTTCATCTTAAAGATTGTGGTCAGCCTAAGATGACACAGCTCTGAACATGTCTGGCTCTCCTTGATATGAGCACTTTCCACTTGGTTATCATACTTGTTTTCCCTGTTTCGATAAATTATGCAAAATGAAAACATTCACAACAGTTCTAAAGTTTTAAGGTTTGAGTATTACAGATTTTTGTTTAGGGGTTCACTTAAAGCCAACACTGCGTAGCATTTTCATCCAATAAATAGAAATATAATGCATTTATCTCATTAGCAGATATTGATATCTGTTGAAAATCTCCAACACAAAAAAACCTGTTAATGGGAGCAGGGATGTCTCCAGTTATCTCCATGGTGATGTTCCCAAAAGCAGCCAATATGAGTTTTGAATTAAGTTAGGTTCTCTATATCCAAATCGTGCTTCTTTGATTTACCGATACAAGATTTGAGCATTAACAGTGTTTGAGTTGGTCATTAGAGCATGTTTTGTATTCTGACGACAGTTGGATCCAAAATGTTTGCAGTGTGCCCGTGTTTTAACAAGTTTATTAAGGTTATTTCATGCACTTTTTCTTCACTGATCATAATATTATACAGAGCGTTGATAGCTAATGCCGTATGCTTAAATTGCATTGTTATGGTAGAAATGTTATGTAATGTAAGGGCAGTACATTTTTATAAATGTATTGTATGTATATATGTTTGAATACAATTTTTTTGGTATTTAATTATTGGTAGTAATTTTGTCTAAGTGGAGTCTGCTAACTATAATAATTAGGTGGAATAGACATGGCAAAAGTTTAATAATAATGAGTCTGCTAACTAAAAAATTAGGTGGAATAGGTGGCAAAAGGTATTATAATTGATTCTGCTAAACCTTTAAATTTTGTTGAAAAGTCAGAGAAAAAGTTATGTAATTGAGTGTGTTGAACTTTAAATGTTTAAGTTCAAATTGTCAAAAAAGTAATATGGATAAGGTCTACTAAACTCAAAAAAGCTCGTTGGATGAGTGCACTGAACTTGTAATATAGATTGGATATAACGTAAAAAATTTAATTCATAACTCAAATTTTTTGTCGTAATAAAGTTTCCACAAAAGTTTTGAGTTCAATGAACTTGTTTCGGGTTTACAGTGTATATAAGGAATTGTTGTGTCGTTATAAACCATGTCTTTTTTATTTTAGACAATGAATATATGATCATAAATGCAGTTGTTTTATGTAAAAAAACGAGTACATTCAAAAAAGTGTTTTTAACATGAAGTCATTTGAGCTGGATGCAAATGTTGTGGTACAGACTTGACTGATATATTTCTATCTGTGAAAGAAACTGTGACGAGTGCCTCAGTAAGTGACCACGTGGTAAATCCTGCTCAGACTAGAGGGACATTTTGAGATTTTCCGGTAGGACCGCTTTGTGAAACTATATCAAAGAGCCTTATCAGATCAGACATCCTGCTTCTACGCAGAAGGTCATATCCTAGATAAACTAACCTACATATGAGGTGATCACTCAATAA
The DNA here is from genome assembly GCA_007210695.1 of Neogobius melanostomus. Taxonomy (NCBI): domain Eukaryota; kingdom Metazoa; phylum Chordata; class Actinopteri; order Gobiiformes; family Gobiidae; genus Neogobius; species Neogobius melanostomus. Next base: position 8,994 of record VHKM01000324.1, on the reverse strand, counting down.
CTTCTTTTGTAGAGAACCCTGACATTGTTGGGGGAAATTATTCAGAAATTGAAATCTTGGACTATTTTCAGCAGCCATACGTAAAATTCCAAAGGTTTAAGTCCTTGGCACATTTTCCATGATTGTTTGTGAAATATGACATGGGGACACAGACAACGATTTAGCCCTCTACACATGTTTTCCATGCTGAGTTAGAGCTCTGTAAAGGCACACAAATGTAAACTCACCACGAGAGAAAAGGTGCTACAACTCCCTGTTCTGTAAAGTGTCTATAAAAGAAATGAAGTTGCTGTAGTGGTAGTTGAGGCAAATCAACTGTAAGCACGTGTTCATTACACATGTGGAGGGGGAAAGAATGATCCAGGATGGTGAGGACGGTCGACGGGCTGTGGGTGAAACCGACACGGAATGAGCCTAAAAAGATGAACATTGTTTCCCGTGTTCACCTGCAGCGTCTCACCGTGAAAGAAGAAAGTAAGACTTATGAATGTCTTTTCTCATTTCTCTGAGGTTTAAAGGTTGTGACTTGATTTTGGTGATCGAATAAGTGAATGATATATAATCAGAAGGGCCGAGCTTTGACACATAATGAACCATGAATGAGGAGCCGTTTGTCAGTCAGTCTGTCTCTGCGTTGTGACTTCCAGCTCTGCTGCGCTGACACCGTGCAGTCAGAGCTCTGGTGGAGACGGCCCCGCGTTCTGTGATGCAGTGAAGAACCCACGCCGCAGGCTGGCTGGTGGTCAGGGAGGGTCTCTGCCTGGACATGTGCTTGTGCTTATTCTGACGCCTCTCCTCACGGTGTGACAGTGGCTTCAGAGCTTGTAGCAAGATCTAGACTGTAACATAAGAGGACCTGTTTGAATGAACCACAGCCAGAGCTGTGGAATAACAGGTCATTGGGTGATGTCACACCGTCTGGTGTTAGTCACTGATTGGTTGATGTTCAGGTTCTAGAATGGTGACCGATGTGTGCGAACTCCCTATTGTGGGGGGAGGGCCAGTTGTTCCTAATTAACTGCATTACATTTGATTGATTGATTGATTTGATTGGATTTATTTAGTGATTTTTAACAACAACATTAATAACAGAGTCAGAAAACAAACAAAGCAAAAAAAAAAAAAATCAAACCGAACCAAAGCAAGAAAAGCTTATAAGTGCCTACCCCCATTTTCACATTAATTTAACATTCGGATACAGACACAACACACTTTCCACAGTATTTAAAAATAAACTTATGAATAACAAAATGATCATTAATATCATTGGACTGGGTCATTTTTTACCTCCAATTACCGCATCAGATCACACACGGGAATAGGAAATCTGAGGACTTAAGAAGGGCTTTCTGGGTAAAGAGGGAGGAGTTTTGATGTTTACTTTCAATATTTCTCCATCTGCCCTTTAAAACCATGCAGTTTAATATGTGCAAATAATCAGTGCCTAATAATAAATCCACTTTGCATTCATCACATATTTAAATCAATGTTATTAATTCAGTTTATTGAGTGGTTTTTAATGACAGATGTGACTCAGGTATTCTGTAACAAAAGGATTTAGAAGCAAATGGTGACGGTGAGTTTCCCTTCATACGGTTTAGGTTATTTTTAATTGTATTTTTTTAAAAACAGGCGTTTGGAGGCGGAGCCCAGTCGCCTCCTTTAAACAAGAGCTTCAGTTTGACTTTGTTTCTATCATCAAACTGGAATATGATTCAGTTTTTCTGCTAAAGCGTAATTGATGAGTTTGCACAGTGACGTAAACCTCAAAACGGCCTCAGGAAAGGTCATGTGACTGAAACTCATCGTATAATTGAGATCTACTGTATCCTCAGGCTGACAGAGACAACTGAGGAGTCATAGATCCAGATCGTAAACCCAGGGATCAAGGGTCTGAGTGAAGGTGTGTTGGAAGGTGGAGGTGGATCAGTTCCTCAAGGAGACTGTGTAGAAGGACGAGAGCCAGCAGACAGTCCACAAACACGACCCCTACTGGTCCCAGAGGAGGGCAAGCTGAGGGAGGGAGGTTTTTCTTTGTTTTTATGACAAACAGAGAAAGCACTTCAGAGCAGGACAGACTCGGACTGATCATTGGTGTCCACACTGTTAAACCTCTTCCTTTCCTCTGATTCCTCTGTAAGACACTGATACACTAAACATTCCACTCCACTGGACCTCCAGTAAACAGCCGCCCAGTCAGACAGTGGTCAGCACAGAAGCTGAAAACCATTCGTCAAATGCTGTCCTGATGATTTGGGGATACGGCTGAACTTCTCTCACACATGTGCCTTCTTGTTGTTGTCAGACAGTCTTGAGGTATCTTAGCTGTGTTTGGATCAGAGAGAGTTCAGTGAAATCTTGACGAGAGAAACACAGCAGCAGTTAGTCCCTGTTCACTCTTTAGAGGAGAACGACATTTATAATTGATTTGAAATGGACTGAAAGATTAAAAATATAAAATATTCAATAAATACATGATTCGATTAATTATTGTTTCACTTAAAAATAAAATGAGGGAAACTGTGAACATGTTTAAGCCACAGTGTGTAACATTTCACCGACAATAGAAAATATCCGAGCCATTAAATAATTTTCTGCTTGTAAAAATGCCTCTGTTCCAAAGGCTTACAGTATTGGTCTGAGTGAAGCGAGCTTATTTTTTTATGTTTCAGTTAGTTGTTTCTCATTGTGACCGTAGCCACATATAACCTGGAATGTCTGAAGTGATCACATTTAACAAATATTTTCTTTGGATATTAAAACTTGAATTCTTGTTTGTGTTGTGCTGTCGCAGATAAAGAATCTAATGAACATTTACATTGAAACTCTTAGAAAGTGGGGTATAGGAACTAAACAACACACGTCTGGAGACTTAGAAGGTGGTACATTTAAGTTTTTGTTCCTGTAAATTGCTGATTTAAGAATTTAAAGACAAACTTGTTTCTTTTCTTAAATAATAAATGTATTTTCCATTCTAAATTCTCAAATGACTTTCTTCAAGTTCAACTGTTGAAACAAAGTGACTGGATCAAAGTTTGTGACGTGGACATTAACCCATTTTAGGCCGGGAAAGCATTGCTGGCATTTCTACATTAAAGCAGGGGGCGTCTTGTGTAATTCGTTACCATTGAGGTGGGTAAGGTATACGTCAATTGTTTGGGGTATCAAGGGAACAATTAGTTGGTGTATTGTGAAATATTTGGAGATATTGGACTTTTTGGGGTTGATGTTTATAGTTTGATTGGATCCAAAGGTTTTCTCCAAAACCGATGAGAAAACAGTTGTTCTGCTCTTTCCAATCACGTACTTTTATTTGCAGGAAGTTCAGTGTCGGGACGCGAGGAGAGCTGCGTCCTCTCCTCTCGCTGACAGCGGCTGAGCAGCATGAGGGAGGGGCTTTTCTCCTCCTCCTGGGCTGTGTTTACAGCAGGCGTTCAGACACGGCGCCCGGGGGCCAAATGCGGGCCCGCAGATGATTTCTTATTTATATTATAAATGACATTAAAACAACGTTAGAAAGTACATTTCCCATGAGGCAGCGCGGGTAGCGCTAATGCCGCTGTGAGTGAGAATGAATCATCAGACAGGGGAAGGAGATGCGGCGCTCTGCAGACGACTTATCAACTTTTTTCAAAAATAACAAAGAAACGACTAAAGCAGCGGACAAGAGAGGAGCTTCTGAAACAGGTGGAGACTGTCAGAAGTGAGGAGGAAACTTTTAGTTGTTCAGCTAACATGTGCTGGAAGTTACAGAGCTGACAATGACCAATGCAAAGAAAACAATATCATATTTAGTGCTAAACATCACAACAGTAAAGTGAGGGAGATTTTCTCTCCATCTCTCTCTCAGAGCCATTTATCATGTCAATTCATTTCATCTTTTATTAAGGACACATGTGCAACACATGATCCACGTTACATTTCAAAATAGACAATAGGAAATATATCAAATACTGCAAATAATTACAGCACATAGACGTAAAAATCAATTCTTAGTGTAGGTGAGGAAAAGGCCTGAGGCCAATGACACATTATGAGCTGATCTCAGACACAACCAGAGTCTGAATAATGTGCATTTGGAGAGTTGCCAAGTCTACACATTCATTTTGTATTGTAATTTTATTTGAACAGGGTCAGTTACAAATGCACAGTAAAAACAAGTTTGTAGCTGATGGCTTCATTTTCAAGTCAGTTCCCCTGGTTGGGCCTTTCATTAAAAAACGACATTTGTACATTTTTGCATTTCTTTTCTAAATAGACGCAGACAGAAACTGGACAATGACTCCTGAAAATCATTCACTGATGCCCAGAAACTATTTACCAGAAACTAAATGAGATTCATTGTCAGGTGAGTCTGGTCATTCAAATTTTAGAAGCTCAGCAAATGTTTGGTTGATTGGAACTCTGGAAGCTTAAACATGTAGCAGATAGTATTCGAATTCCAGAAAAACTTCAAAGTCTTTGGGTCTTTTCTTAAAATGCGCCCACAGGTTAAAGGCTGTTTCAGGTGTTTTAGGCCTAGCTAAATGGGTTAACATTCTCTGGGTTATGCACAGAGTTTTCAGGTTAAATTATAGGAAGCTTATTGTGTTTAGCTCTTTTCACCTTTTAAAGCAGTACTAGTATAACTCATGCCCCTAGAGGCCATAAGCGCCACTTGCAGGTGTCCGTCGCAATGTTGTGTTTTTACTCATTAATTGTCCGTGGAGAGTAAATACTACGCCGACAGAAAGACAAAGGACAGAGGGATTTGTTCATCCAGTTTACACAATGGAGATCATTTTTTTCACTCAAAATCTTGGCTGTAAATTACTGTTCAATGGTGCTACCCACAGTTAGCTTTGCCCAGTAGCCTGTTAGCTTCTTCCTTCATGATTCCATTAGTGGTATTGGTGACTCCCGACCCGGTGGGCAGCGAAATTGCAATATGTGGTTTTCTGGCAAGCGAGACCAGGGGAGATGAAAGACCCAATCATCCCCATTAACACTTGGTATTACCCCAGAGGGACTACGGAAAGGATTTATTAGTAAACAAGTTACTTAGTTCTGCTTTAAACTCTAGATTAATTTTCTCCAAACAGCTCCAAGCTCCTCAGGCAGAGGAGCTGATGAGGGCGTGCTTTGTGTGGGGGTTGGGGCTGTGTGTCAGAGGGAGGGCGCTGTGTGAGACAGTGGTGGGGCTATGGTGAGATCTGCTGTACGTTCCAGTAATGCTGACAAACGCTCAGCCTTTAAATAAACGTCTCAGTTTACAGGTGTGAGAGAAAACAGCTGGCCACAGTCACAGAGTCAGGAAACTTCAAGCAGCACAGACAGTGTTATATAGGATTCGTGTTCCAGTGTTGGGGAGTAACTGAACACAATGTATTTAGAATACTCAATTTTGAGTAACTGTATTCTGGTAAAGTTAGCCTCTTATTTGGGTAAATTAGAAAACATTACTTTCCAGTATCAGAAACATTGCAGTTAATAATGATATATTTCAGTTTCATATTCATATTCTCTGTTATTATGCGGCTGTGGCGTTGCAAGTGCTTTAATGCATCATAGAAATTAGTGGTAAATAAGTTCAAACAGGAGGTGTAACAGTGTACTGCACGTTTTTAACCATACGCTCGTTTTATGCATGATTAATGAAAATCAACAGGAAAGGTTTCTAAAGTATTCAAGAATACAGTACTCTGATTGGAAAAAGTATGAAACATTACTAAAATAACAATTGAGAAAGATTTGTAGTATTCTGTAATAAATTACACATTTCTCCCCAACACATGTCCGTTCCTCCACAGAATGCTTTGGTGGACGTTTACTCACACTCCCTGACTGCCTGGTTTTAAACCACTTCAGCTCCACAGGATCCATTCTGAGAACACACTTTTCAGTTAAACCAGGGCCATGCAGATGATGTCACACTCAAGAACAACAAACACAACTCACTGTTATAGGGTCCATATTGTTGCCGTCAGAATAGGGACTGTTTTAAATTGATCGTTACATCTGTATGAATAAACAGTGAACCCAGCAAATACTAAAGTATGTGAGTTTGTCATTTCATGGCATTTGATATGTTTTCTGTGATTCTTTAATCATTAACATATATAGATGATGTTAGTGAACAACTGGATGTGAATCTGGAGCCACAAAAAGATTAACTGAATCGAGTTAGCATTTGCTCAGAGGACAACTTTGATACACTCATTTGTATCAAAGTTCAAATATTAATGTTCTGGGACCAGACTCTCAATTATCAAATTGCTGAGGACCAAAAATGAGCCTAAACTGTGCGTAAGCCGCTCCTCTGCACCAAAGATGTAATTTATAGAAACAACGTGAACGTGACACATTGCCCTCCTCCAGCACAAACTATATCATGCCGTAACGAGGTACACACTTTTCAGAAACACTGCAGAGACGAGGAACAGAAGCCAGTTTCAGGAAGTCAATGTTTATTCACTTTTGAACTAGTTCCATTTGAACTTTATTTACAGAAATGAAAAAGATTAAGAATGAAAAGAGCAACTTATAACGATATTTGGTGAAAAACTATGAAAATTGGTTTGGTGTACTTAAAGTTTGTTGTCTCATCTGGTGCACATACGTGCACAACCTCACTGTCTCAACAGTGACTGCACACCTCTGGTGTGGGCCTTTATACTTGTTATTCATGAAAATGAACATGGGGGTAATATGGCCAACTGAACATACGGAAGTGGATGACGAGCACGGCTGCGTGGGGGTCGTTAAGAGCTTTCAAATTGTAAAGTTAGTCGTGCGAAAGCGACTATATTGTTTTTGAAAAATTATTATTATTTTTCTTTATTCTTTATTCTTCTTATCTCTCTTCTTCTTCTGCTCTTTGAGCAGCAATTTGACCCCTGAACATAGTCGAAAACTCAACCAACTTTGCCCATAAATTCAGGTTCCGGTGAAAAATTAGATTTAAATATGTTTTTCGTATTGGGGAAGATAAAAATGGGGCGCGACAGCGCCACCGTACAAAAGTGAAAATACATTGCGCCTATGGAGAAGGGCCAACGTCAACTTTGTCATTAGAGTGTTGACGGGATTCGGCACAGAGATTCGTCATGTGACAACAAACAAAAAATTATTATTGTGGCCACGCCCCCTAGACAACAAGAGAAACCGGAAGTCTCCCGCATTTTGGACGGAGGTGGGAAAAGATGCTGAGTCAAAAAGCAAGCGTTTTTTTTTGTTTTTTTTTTTGACGTCGCATTTTAACGAACTCCTCCTAGGCGTTTCACCAAAATGAGCTCCAAATCGCTCCAGCTCATCTCAGATTGTGGGCATCAAAATTATCCCAAATTTGGTCTAATATCGGTTTGTGCTGTGGGAAGCCGCTAATCTTTACGAAGAATTTTGCGACTTTATCGAAAACAACAAATGCTCCCATTCCGCACAACAACTCCGATTAAAAATCGGAAATATACATTTTATTGACCTTCTCCCCGGACACGAACAAATGTGAAAAAGTGACATTGGGCGCGAACATGCGCCCCTCTAAGGACTGAGAAGCAAAAATGGCATTATCTGAAAAAAATTGTTTCTTTCTCGAAATGGATATAAAATTTGGCACAAAAAATAGTGATGGCGTCCCGAATCAAAAAGCCAATGAAACCAACCGTATTTTGTACGGTGTTTGCCATGGACACAGAACAAGGCCCGCCCATAGTTATCCTACAGGGAATGACACATAATCTCACATTAATACACAATTACCAGCACGTTAGCGCCCTCTGTAAGGAGCTTTGTGGACAAGGGTCACAAAGTAACGGCCCGTAAGGGCCGTCCTGATGCTGCTTGTATATAATAAGAATTTCGGGCGCCTAGGCCTCCACTGGCAGGTTATAAGAGCCATTAATTTCACCATGGAGAGGCTAAATTGTAGTTTGAATGTTTTATTGACAAGATTACATGGCACAATTGAGGACAATAATGCAGTGTGGTCCCTAGCGTCTCCGTAGGGTTAGGATCGGCCAATGGAGGCGCTAAAGGAGGCACGGCCCCCGCGAGGCCGTTCGATGCCGTTGCGGCTTTTTAATTCTTATTAGCCCCGAGCGCCTGCCGTCGCAAGGCCTATTGTAATCCGCACGCAAAATGCGCGCAGCGCAACTGTACTAGGTGCGGCGGAGCGCACGAAACAGCGCGAAGGCTGTCCATGTCAACTGTAAACTCACCCGTGTCCAGTGACTGCCCACACTCTGGTGTGGGTCCCCTGTATACTTATTATAGCAGCAAAATGAATGGGGTAAATTGCGCCAACTGTCATCGGAGGTGGATGACGAGCGCGAAAGCGCTCGTCGATGACCACCTCCGAGCCCCCCGGCTGCGTGGGGGACGTTGAGAGCTTTCCCAAATGTATAATAGTTGTCAGTCGTGCGAAACGACGATATTGTTTTTTGGAAAAAATATTATTATTCTTCTTTCTTGTTTTCTTTTTCTTCTTTCTTTCTCTGCTCTTTGAGCAGCAATTTGACCCCATCCTGAACATAGTCGAAAACTCACCAAACTTTGCCCAAAATTCAGGTCTCGGTGAAGAAATTATTAAATGTGTTGTTCGTTATTGGGGAAATAAAAAATGGCGCGACAAGCGCACTAAAAAGTGAAAATACATTGCGCCTATGGAGGAGGGGCCAACGTCAACTTGTCGTAGAGCGCGGATTCGGTACATGACATTCGTCATGTGACAACAAACATAAAAATATTATTGTGGCCGACGCCCCACCTGACAACCGGAAGTCAGCCAATTTGACAGGAAGGTGGGGAATCTGAGTCAGCAGCGTTTTCGTGACATCGCATTTTACCGAACTTCTCACCTATGGGCGTTTGAAGACAAATGAGCTCCAAAATTGGGCTTGCACAGCTCATCAAGAGATGTGGGGCATCAAGTTATCTCATTTTTTTGGCTTAGTTTTACGGGTTTGTGTGGCGGCGAAGCCGCAACAATCTTCATCACAGAAGATGATTTTTGCGACT